>OX940935.1:15831779-16431779 GCA_954870645.1 Agrotis clavis
TTGTTTTGTAGTCGTAACTCATTATTTTGATTTACAAAGGATGTTAGTTTTCTATTGATTCATAAATAATCAAAAAATCCTAGCAAATAGTTATTAAAATCTAATTTAAAGTTAGTTATATTTATATTTTTTTAGATTTAAATAAAATATGAAAGAATTATGAAATAACTAGCTGACCGGGTAAACTTTGTACCGCCTCAAAATCACCTTTTAAACCTTCCCTGGACTTCCAAAAATAATTGAAAACAAAAATTATCCAAACCAGTCCAGCCGTTTTCGACTTTTAACGAAACTAACGAACAGCAATTGATTTTTATATTATGGACTAGCTGTGCCCGCGACTTCGTTCGCGTGGATGTCGGTACTCAACAATGACTTTTTTTTATAAACAAAGGATTTTTTCTAAAATAAAATTAGCCTTAGTTACTGCTTATTACATCAGCTACCTGCCAATAGAAGTCCCGTCAAAATCAGCCTAGGCATTTCAGAGATTAGCCATTACAAACAGACAGACAGACAAAAATTGTAAAAATGTTATTTTGGTGTATGTACCGTATATATTTTCGTATGCATGTATTAAATAAAAACGGTTATTTCAATATTACAAACAGACACTCCAATTTTATTTATATGTATCGATGTATAGAGTATAGATGTATAGATATGGGTTGGTATTATAAAAAATCTAAACCATAAGCAAAGCAAACTAATCGAAACAAACTTCTATAATATTTCGTTGACAGCTTCCTGAAGCGACACTACTTTATTTCTAATCTGAAGCGAATACTTCAGTTTCATTGGCTTACAAACTGACTATGGATATCTCGTTAAAACTTCGCCATGTGGCAGTATGAACAAAGTTTTAGATTTGTGTTTCAGAAAACTCAATCATCGTGTTGAATAAGCTCTGAAACAATGTAGGTTCACTTGAAATTATAAGTACTAACTATGTAGAAGAGAGAGAGCAAGGATTTTGTGATACGGATTGCTCAAAACATTACAGACTTGATGCATATCAAATGTTGCATATCCTTGGAATGCAAAGAGCAATTGAAGGCAAAGATTAGTTTTTAAACAGTATATACATATACTGAACTTAAAAATGAAATGCATATCTATGTTTAATGTTTTTTTAGCGTGTCAATATCATCAAATGCGTCCTCCCACCAAAGGCAGGGCAGGAGGGACTGTCAGACTTGTACTGACTAAAATCCACGGTGTACTTCAATAGCCTTTTACGTTCCGCGGACCCCGGCAGGTCACCACGCGCCACTCATAGACGCTACAAGATGACGCTACGTCCAAAATGAGCCGAGCAGTACTGCGTGGAACAACTAGTTGATCATGTAAGTCCAGTCCTAACATTATTTCCCTCACCGATGTCAGTTTTATCCAAGACTAGCGGCCCGGTAAGTACGTGCTTCGCTACTTTGACAGCAAAATCTCCAGTAGCAAACAATTGAATTTATTATTGAATTTATTTGTTCCAAAAAAGGTAATAAATGAAGAACCGCTAGACCGATTTTGTGCAAAATGAAATGAAATGAAATGAAATGAAATGAAATGAAATTATTTATTCTGTAAATAGGATGTAGATATCACTTTTACACGTCATACATCTACATTTTAAACTAAGACTAGATTGGGTCGACATTTCATATCTGACTACCCTGAGAAGAAATGGCGAAACAAACTCAGGGATCAAAGTCTGTTTTAGAGCATTTATAGTAGGTAAGTTTCATGTTTAACAATAAATTAAATAATAATTTGAAAATACTAAATACAATAATAATAAATTACAATGTCAAATTTACATGTCAAAATAATAATTTGAAAATACTAAATAAGTACAATAATAATAAATTACAATGTCAAATGTACATGTCAAATTTGTAAAACAAAGAAGTTTGAAGAGGATAATAATTATAATGTCAGTATTGTATAATATTATAATTACGAGCGAGAGCGAGCAATTCAATCCCAAGCTTTTTTGTCATCTAAATAATCAATTATTTTATAATACCCTTTCTTACATAATTTGGTTTTAATGCAAATTTTAAATCGATTAATTGATAAATTTCTAATGTCAATGGGAAGTTTATTGTAAAAGCGTATACATTGACCCATGAATGAGTTGCCTACTCTGTGGAGGCGAGTGCGATGTACAGCGAGGTTGTGCTTATTCCTAGTATTCAAGCTATGAACATCGGTCATTTTCTTAAAATTTGATATATTTTTCTGAACATACAATAGATTTTCAAAAATGTATTGAGAGGCAACGGTCAGAATGTTAATCTCTTTGAATTTTTCTCGGAGGGAATCCCTAGGACCTAGATTGTAAATGGCCCGAACAGCCCTTTTCTGTAAAACAAAGATAGCATTGATGTCCGCACAGGCTCCCCATAGAAGAATCCCATACGACATGACACTATGAAAGTAGCTGAAATAAACAATTCTGGCCGTATCAACATCAGTTACTTGTCGTATTTTCTTTACAGCATAGGCGGCCGAACTAAGTCTTTTTGACAATGTTTCAATATGTGGGCCCCATTGTAATTTTGAATCAACAGTTATTCCAAGAAAAACTTCACATAAACCATCTACTGAATAGACCGAACAAAGCCTAAACATTTGGTTTGGATAGATGAGGCCGTTCTTGAGTTATAAAAATGTAACGAAAAGTGGCATTGATTTTTATATAATACTAGCTTCCGCCCGCGGCTTCGCCCGCGTGGTGTTTTGATAGCCTATGTTCTTTCTCAGGGTCTAAAGATTGTCTGTGCCAAATTTCATCAAAATCGGTTGAGAGGTTTAAGCGGGAAAGCGTAACAGACAGACAGACAGACAGACAGAGTTACTTTCGCATTTATAATATTAGTTTGGAAGTTTGGATAGATATATAAACTTGGAAAGTACTCACTATATACCTCGAACATGAGCTAACTGAATTTCAAAATGTCCCAGGCCATTATTTCAATTTGTCACACCATAGTCCATTGTCCAGTCATCCCAGAATTAATCGATCAAATCATTTCTACGTAAGAGTTCATTTACACGAGGACGTGTGACGACGATACATCTTTTATCTACTCTCATATCGTTAAATTCGAAATACAAAACTCAAAACGAGTTTACGAGTATATTGACGTACTTTACAAATACCTATAACGAAACGAAATTGAAAAAAATTCATTAGGTATAACACTATTTCTCTAACAAAATTTACCTACTGTTAGATATACTTGTTAGCTAACAGCCTTGCCGACCACTTTGAGTCTAATCGGATGATGCTTAAGCACTTATGTACCTCTACCTATGTATATGCCTGTATATGTGCTAAAGCTAACAGTAAGCTTGCTGTCTCAATCGGTAATTCTCTGACTTAGTGATCTATGGTTAAACTTTATGTAATAGGTATAGTGGTTTAAATAAAGTATATAACTAATAGTCCGAAAGTTTGTGAGTATACGACATTATTTTTAGTAAATGCTAAACCCGATACATCTGTCTAGTGTTTTTGTATTAGCCCGTAACTTCTAGGGTCACCCTTATCTACATTCAATTGGGTAAGGCATAATTATTCTCTAATAGGGTCAGTTCACACCCCAGACATGACGACGATAGGTACTGGAAATGTGTATCTTTTCATGTACTTAGTAAATAAGTTGTAATTTTGTATACCTACTAACCACACTGGTCTTAATCAAAAGATTTTTTTCCTTTATCTCGCTTACCCATTTGTTACAAATGTGTAACAATTCTTAAAACAAAACAGACTTTCAAGCTGCTACTGAAATAATCTGGTTGTAATAACACCAGCATTACAATACCATGAAAATTATGCTGACTTTAGTGAAGTCTGTTAAAGTGTTAACTTTTAAATTAAAGATAACTAAAGTTTGTATTTACGCTACATTCATGCTAGACCTACAGAATCGAATACAGACTTCTCAGGACCGGAATACCCACTTAAATTATGTCAATTACGGAACCCCGTCGTGTAGGAGTATCTTGATCAACCGCCCACGTTTAAAGTGGTACGCTAGGACCCCGTGTTTAAAACTGGCTTCTCCTGTAAATTGAATTATAGGCCCCTGGACCGTGGCGATACGTATATTTACGAGTATGTATTTTTTACAATCTTATTAAGTGTAACGACGTTTATAAAGTTTGTTAAAACTGCTGATAAACTTGAGCATTTAAGCTAATTTCAGACTACGCTATACTATTGTGCTATAAAGTATAGCAAAGAAGGACCTAATGCTAGCAAGCCAATAATGTAATTATAGTACAGTACAATGTGAACGTGTCCATAACAATGTATGGAGCGCGATATTGTTGTGCTATGAGCTATGTACTATATCTGGGGGCACGGTAGTGCCCCCCGCCAAGACGAGCCAAGCGAAGCGCAAGGGCACTACCTACCTTTTCTCGAAGTGTTTCGTCGTTTTTTTGAACCCCCATAGAGTTGGTGCTATTATATTATAGCGTAGTCTGAAATCAGCTTGACTTGTTACAGAACGTCGAACATTAGAATTTTGTCTGGTGGCGTAACATGACGTCATAAAGCGTGAGTGGTTAGGCTGTGAGAAAGAGACAGAGCTATACAAGTCGTCTAGCGCCATCTCGTTCCCTGAGCGGCGACTCACGTTATAAGACGTCATGGGCCACCAGAGCTGTGCATAGAGCCAAATATCGCTACGAACTTTTTCACGATCTTTCTAGCGAACGCTCTAGTCTAGTCGATGCGTCGTCAACATTTTTTTCTTTCGATTTAAGATTTGACAGTTGGCTCGGCAAAAAGCTCGCCATACGCTCGTTACAATGCTCGCTAAAACGCTCTCGTTCGTTTTTCTGTAATGTAACTTTCCCAAAAATGCAAGTGAATGATCAAGCTTATCAGCACCTATCTATAAATAAAAAAAAAAACTTAGGGGCGAATTTGTCAAATGTTTTACCTTTACCTTGCTACTTAAGTACAGACACCAGCAGGTCAACCTACCCGAATCTGTCAGATTTTACCAATCAAACATTAACCTTCTACTCTTGTGATAAGGTTGAAATTCCACTAAAGAAATCTGACAGGTTGTGGTAGCTTGATGTGCTGGCGTCTGTACTTTGCTTGCTTGCACCTTTAGAAAAATAAAAAGATATTCTGATAATCTATACTTATAATAAATCTGTAGAGAGGTCAATTCTGTACATGAAATATATTTCTAAAATAACTATCAGGGGGTGATAAGGGATCGATACTGATGCCAAAAATGCAATTTGTAAAATTATTGTCTGTCTGTCTGTCTGTATAACCGATATAGAAACAGAAACTACTCGACGGATTTTGACGAAACTTGGTACAATTATTTGTCATACTCCTGCGCTGGTTATAGTATACTTTTCATCACGCTAAAATCAATAGGAGCAGAGCAGTGAAGGGAAATGTTAGGAAAACGGGAGAAGTTACTCCATACACGCTAATCTTCGCAACTACTAGACGGATTTGATTGTTGTTTTTTTTTTTTGTATAGCTATTAAGTCTGGGCAACATATAGGCTATAATTTATCTTGGAAACTTGAACACCTGATGCAGAACTGCGATAGATCAGCTAAACTATAAGAGATACTAAAATAGCGCAAAAATTGTTCCACGTGATGAGCATTTTCTGCTGAGAAAATAAATTTGAAGATATGGAACACCTGACGTGGAACTCCAAGAGCCCAGCTACAGTATTACATATACAGTAATGACGTCTTAGCAAGAGTTGTTCAGCCTGATGAGCACTCCCTGTTGTCGTATAAAAATTGAAGATCTGGAACACCTGATATGGAACTCCAAGAGCCTAGCTAGGCTCTTGGAGTTCCACATCAGGTGTTCCAGATACGTCGTTACTGTATATTATGTTATAGTGTAGCTACACTGTAACATAATATACAGTAACGACGTCTTAGCAAGAGTTGTTTAGTCTGATGAGCATTTCCTGTTGACTTACAAAAATAAAAGATCTGGAACCTCTGGAATCGTCATGCGTGTCCCGTTGTTTTCCCGTCCCCAGTCTCTAAGAATTCGACATCAGACGTTTCAGATCTTCGATTTTGACGACCCCATTGTCGCTGCCATAAGCAACAGGATCCGCGTACGAAGTCGCTGGCAGAAGCTAGTAAAAAATATAAATTATAAATACAAGGTCTATATAAAAGCTACTTTGCAAATTAATAATATATTGTAAGGATTGCGTCTCCAGTGCAGCAGTCGCAAGTTTGTTAAGACTGCGGAGTCCTAGGTTTGATACCAAAATCGGTTGGTTGCACAGAAATATTAAAAAAATATGGTCATAGTTGGTTGGTATTGACCTTTGCTTACAGCTTACATTTATATTTATTGCAACTCGTAGAAAGTTTCATGATCTGTTTACTCAATCTTAAAACCAAAATAGGTACATGCAGATTTTCATATTTAAAATAATATTTACGTTATGAAAGTCTTCAGATTTACAGTATCTTTTCTTCTTGTTATTTTCTAAAATATTTCCAATTTGCAATATACATATACCTTTTAAACTAAAACACAAAGAACAATGGCAGAAAAGTTCTTCACTCAGTATCACAAAAATTCAATAAAGGACACTGCACCAGTCCCAACTTGTCTCGCAAATACAGAGCATAGTTTAGGAAGCGACACCCGCCCGGACAAGCAAGTGCACACGGTCGGCATGCACTCCAGTTTCCATTGTGTAACCTGGCCCTACATCTTGCAAGTTGTATGCACACAATGCGAACTCGCCTTTATTTTGAGACGATAGAACCCGACTTCGAAGGGGAATATCGGGAATCTCATACACCACAAGCCAGGTATCAACTAGGTACATAGAGTAGCTGTATGTATATCTGTTAGTTTGATACATACGACCGTCGACAGCTCGTTTCCCGATAGTATATAAACCTGAGTATTGATTTTTACATTTTATATAGACGCCTATGTATTTACATTCGAGCATGAACTGTCCGTAAAACGATGAGCCTCCGAAACTGTTTCATTTTTCAGCTCGGTAAATGGAACTGAAACAGCCACTGTCTATATTTCAGTTTTTTGTTCGGATGAAATCTCCTATTACGCTTGTCTGGGCTTTAAGTCGAGAATGTAGCTGGAATTTACTCTATTAAAACTATCATTGTTCGTACATTCACGTTTTGTACGGACGTTCACATCTCTTTGTTGCAATCCCTTTGTTTACCTTACTAAACCGGCGTATAAGATATAGGTCATGTCAGGTGTAGTTACAGATTAGGTACTAAGACGTGTGAGCGTCTGTCCTATGTAATTCGAGAGACAATAGACTGCAGGACATTGATTACGCACATTAGTCGTATGTACGAGTATCTATTGTTTTGTTTACATCCGAGCCGATCTGTAGCTTAATTACACTAGCACCTTGAGACGAGGCATGTAGCTCCACCTGAGTGGCAGATGCGTCGCAGCTGCCGGCCGGGCCAGTCCTCTCGCCCCGCGCCGATCTCGGCACCCCCGCCCCCCGGCCCCCGCCTCCTGCGGTTCGCGCAATCGCGGCTAACAGTTTTATTTCCCCGAATAAACTTTATCAAACAAAGCGTGCGTGCCCCGCGCGCCCTGCATCTGCTCGCCCAGCTGTTCCCGGTGCAGCTGACCCTGCCGTCTCGCTCTAACGCACGCTCCGCCCCACCGCTAGACAAGGATAGCAAGAATCACTGTAATCGCGAGGCCCTTCAATTCCCAGTGCATAGCCCATTCGCAGTTTGTGTTTCGTTGCCGTCGGGCTAACCGATCATGATGAACAAACGTAAGTGCGAGGATACGTCCGCCGGCACCTCGGACGGTGACAGCCGCGACCGGCGGGCTAAGAAGCCACGTGTGCCGCGTTCTCGGAGTGAGCCGCTGAGGACCGAGACGGTGCCTCGTGAGAAACGCGAAGCGCTTAGGCGTTTGTTTGGGCGAATTTCCGCGTCCGACATGGGAGGAAATCAACAACAACAACAACTGCCGGCGGACCAAGAAGAGGATCTGCGCTACGAGGAATTGTTGACGGAGGAGGACGAGACCGCTTTGGTGGAGGAGGTGCCGGCTGACATGGATCCGGAACAACTGGGATTCTTGGTGTGCGCCCAGGAGACTCTGCGCTTCTTGAACAAGCTGGGCATCACTTGCCAGGACCCGGTATTCAACCATCTCCGTCTGCGCCTGCTGCAGGGGATCAGCGAGATCGGTGTTGCCTGAGCATTGCTGGGCCCTGAGCCCACCCGCAAGTAAACTCTCCGCTCTCATCTCTTCGTTTCGGACCACTTCGGATTATTATCCAAATTCCTCGTGTGTTTATTTAACCCTGTGACCCCCGTGACGTTTCTCATTCGGAGTTGTATTCTACCTTCTTGTTGGGGAGATGGCTAAATCCAGTCAAAATAAAGACTCTATACCTACATATTGTGGCGTTTCAAAGCAACAGGTGTCCCGCTTGGGGAATTCTAGTCACTATCTAGTCAAATTTTATGTTAAGAAAAACTTTAAATCTATGGATGTCTAACGATTTAAATAAATCGTCGTATAAAAAATGGTGTTCAATTATTTATCTCCTTTTTATTTTGGTTTATGTGAGTGTAATTATAAGTGTTTACTTCTTGAAATGTTAACATAAATATCAAGTTCCTTTAAAATTGGTTAAAGTGAGCGTCAAAAGTACGAGCGGCAAAAATGATGAATAATTAAAAAAACAACTCATTTTAACATCTCTTTTTTCTAACTACAAAATTTGCTAATTATTTTATCTCATTCCTTTGTTTCATACCTACGAGTACACACATAAAACTGCCTGAAATTATTTTAGTTTCATAATTAATTTTATACAACACACTCTTAATTTATAGAAAAGAATTCATATAGTGAATAGTCGCTTAGCAGCTTCAAATGAATGCTCCACATTATTTTTATTAAATTCACCGCCGATGAAACACTAGCTGTATTTCAACACTCTTTGTTCCTTGTTTTAAAAAGTGAATTAAAGAGCTTTTTCATAATTAGGAACAAAGAGGATTTTATAAAAAAAAAGTCTTTACTTTTTATTTGAACACAGATAGTTTAAAAAAATACAGTATTTATTTTTATGTTATGTGAAACTTTCTGAGATAAATAAATTAAATAACTCAATATGACCAGTAAAAAAAAAATTTTTGTCGCTTTCATAACCCGAATACCAACAACAAAGAAATGCAAGGTTATTATTATTAATTGGTTGACCCCTAACATAGGGACCCAATATTACTGTTATTAGGTAGTTGAGCGTGTACTACAACACCTGCCTTGCCTTAACTCACTAACCATAGCAAATGACAGATAGGTAAACTTTGCGAAAGAATTGTTGAAAGTCAATTTGACAGTTTAAAAGCATCAGCGGAAACAAAAGCTACAACGAGAAAGCAGTTTTGAACTGTTTAAGTATTTAAGGGTTGTTGCGAAAAAAAGTATGTATGAATTAGACAAAGGTTTTTGTTTTTTTTTTTTTTTTTTTGATTATTGTACATACGACCCATTTTTTTCCGCACGGATAATTTGGGATAGCAGAACAATTAAATTATAAAATTCTGCACAAAACTACCGAAAACGAGGACACAATGTGGAATCTGAACAGAAAGTACTAGGAGAACAGAATCAAAACTTTTTTCGAAGGGATTAATTTTTGTGGCGAACTTACAACAACCCGTATTTAGGAAGCGGGACTGTCTAAGCAGGTTACCGTGACCCTGGAACGAAAAGAGCAATTGAAGGAACACAGTGGATTTTAATCTGTACAAGTCTAAGGCCCGGCGCCCACTATCGGCATCGGCACGGCTGAGGATTTTAGGTATATAATAAAGTAGAAATTGCCGATGCAGTAGCCTCAAGCATATTATTATCGAAGCGGTATTTTTGTTACTACGATCATAATATCATGGAAATTTCTACTTTATTGACATTAAGTTAATGTCTATAATGCTTTTATCACCTAAAATCCTCAGCCGTGCATCGGCATCGGCCGATAGTGGGCGCCCGGGCCTAATCGGCCACAACCGTAAAATCATCTAATTTTAATAAGTCCTCCTGTCCTGTGTAGAGTGCTCAAGCCGGGAAGACTCATCATGTGATTTTACCAATTAAAAAAAAGTGTGTTCTTAATTACTGGAGTAAGGTATCTTATGGCGCTTTGAAGTAGTAATCTACTATTACTTTTAATCTACCATTCTTTGGAAATATCTTTCATCCAAAATGATAAAACTGCTGCACAGAGTGTCGCGGGTTTGATTCCCGGCACGGAATTAATGTTTGTATGATTTAAAAGTAGTTTTTCCGGATCTGATCGTTTGTGCAATGTGAGTTCCAATTTCTCTCCATGAACAGCAGAAATTCTAAGTATGTCTCAGCATTTTTTTTTAATAAGACAAGAAGAAAGACAAAGATTCTCTGCTGGGTTACATTCGGTTTGACTGGAAACCAACCCCAATATAATTGGGAAAAGGCTAGGCAGATGATTTTGAAATTACAACAGTGGGTAAAGGCTAGGTAGTTGACGATAAACTGGCAACAAAACTTTCGTAAACTCAAATCCCAAAATCAACACGAAAAACATTTTTTTGTGGTTGTTTTTGAAGGCGGTTACATTTTTTTGAAAAAGTTTTTATTTTACTCTTTTTAGTTTAAATATTCAACCCTAATTCTTGTCAAGAACATTATTCTCTTACATGTGAACTAGAATTTTGTAATCCTTCGCACCGGTACTTACATCACTCATGTACACAATAAGCTAATAAAATTCCATATCTCAAAAATTACTGAACCGATTTTGATGAAACTTGCAGCATTCTCTAAATTAAATAATACCTAGTACAACAAAAAAAGAATTACTTAAATCGGACTTGTAGTTCCGGAGATATGCGAAGACAAAGTAAATCAATCGATGCCTACTCCTTACTCTTAAGGAGTTGTACCTTCCATCATCAGGTCATCCACCTGAGATGATGATTATCAGATGCAAATACTTGAACAGCTTTAGAAAATATATGAAAATGGTACTATGTGCCTATAAAATTTGAAGGTTGCCCTCGATTTCCCTGGGATCCCATCATCAGATCCTGACCTGATGATCATGGGACTAAATGGAAAGTATACCCTTTCAAACAAAAGAAAATTTTTCCCAATCGGTCCAGTCGTCTTCGAGAAATCGGGGAACATACATAAAAAAAAAAAAAAAGATTCCGACGAATTGAGAACCTCCTCCTTTTTTTGAAGTCGGTTAAAAATCTACTAACATTTAAAGCAAAGCAAATAATCCTCGAAGCTTCCGCCCGATTTCAGAGAACAGACACAATAACTTACAGAGGTAACTAAGGGTGCTTGTACCCGCGCAAGTGCCTCAACATGCTCAAGCTACATGCACCGTGTACAAGCACCCATTAAAAACGTGCGGGTCCAGCGACTTGAGCATGTACCAAAGCGAGCCACCCGCGCAACTAACTCGCGTGCTCTGTGGCGCGCGCGGGTTACTCGTGCATGTTACTTGAACTGTTTAGACGTGCGTAAGTTTCATAATTCCGGCAAAATTAAATTTTTAACAATATTTTAAAAATAATTTTCGTTAGTCGAGACATCTTGACTCGATTTAGTCATAAAGCTACCGCACGAATAGCATGCACATGTAGCTCTTGACCACAAACAAATAACTTGTACTACATCCAGCTTGCGCAAGTAGCCCGCGTCTTTACTTGCTCCAGTCATTTGCAACATTTACAAGTACAAGCGAGTAACTTGATCAAGTAGCTTGCGCATGTTACCCGCACCCTTACTTGCAGGGGTTACATGCACCGTGTACAAGCACTCTAAATCCAGACATAACGCTTGGACCAGCCGTGTATAAGCTCTAAATTAGTCTGAGTTTCGAGCTAGACAACATTTGGGGCAGAATTAAATCTGTTAGTTGATACAAAGGAGGTGGGAAATGTTGTTTGTTGATTTCATCACAGGCTACCTATAAATATCTGCGAAGCAGTCATGGAGGCAGGCAGGCAGGGAGAGGACAGCGTCCTCCCTCCAACCCAGCCGCAGTGGTAGACGCCCACGGCGACAGACGTTGGCAGACGATCTCCGGCCACCGTAGGCGCGGGCATGCGGGCGGCGAGTAATGGGAGACTCTCTGTCCGGCCATGGACCATGCCCGGGTCGACGGCGGCGGCGCGATGTGTTCCACGCGCAGTACAATGACGAGGCCCCCCTTTAGAGGGCTAAAGCCTGCCGGGGTCGCGGGACTGACTGAATTACCGTGACCCTGGAACGTAAAGGGCTATTGAAGGACACCGTTGATTTTAGTCAGTACTAGTCTGACAGTCCCTCCCGCTCTGCCCTGGGTGGGAGGACTCATTTGATTATTTTACAACGATAAAAAAAGGCTAACTATAAAGTGCGGTGACAGATTTTAAACGATCACAAAAACGAAACCTGCTGCCATTCATCATTTTAGACGAATTCAAAAAATACCACGATACCTATTTAAAATAAGTTTTCAGAGTACTTAATACCCATCTCAGTCCCTGGAAAATTTTCCAATTGATCGAGGAAGACCTTGGCTAGTTACCTAGCAACGGGAAGATTAATATCGTCACTTTGGACATCGATTTCTGTATTTTTCCGTTATTTCAGTTTGAAGTCGGCCTGACGATTATACTGAGGCTTCATCTCATGTTTTCACGTTTTTTAAACGTAAAAGAATAAGAAAGGAAGGATACAATTAATTTCCCGTTCGTACATTCGTACAGTAATAGAGGCGCTTTTTCATTTTCGCAAACAAGTGTCGTAATTATAGTTCAAGTACTAGGGCTTCAGTTCCAAAGAAGGTGACAAGACAAAGTGAAGCATGTTGAAGTGTCGTATTACAGATAGTTTTTTTAATTAATTCGAGTCGCTTATAGCCATTTTCCCCAATATACTCGTAATAGTTGGAATACTGGACTACTGGTATTGTTTGTGCCCTGTATCTATCTCTATTTTGGAAGAACTGGCTGTCATTTTGTTTAGGTTTTGAGTACCAGCGGAAAGACAACGGAATGCCTGAACCTTTTCAGTATCCGACATCAACAATGGTTAAGTTTTACCAGTCTGCTTGAATTTTTTCTGAAATACCTAAACATGTTATTTTTTAATAATTTATGCGGAACCTTTCCAATACTAACTCTTCTATTAAGGTTTCACCTCACACTATTCCCATTTTTAGAACAATCTCGAAGTAAACATCCAGCTAGAACAGAAAACATTGTATTTTTCCCATGCCCACTTAAGGCTTCCGTCTTCTTTTGACAAAATTGAATCGCGTTCGGCCAGTCGATCGTACGTCAAATTTCGGGCTCCCTTCCCGCAACCCCCCGCATACATCCTGCCTACTGAATTATTATAAAACAATTTTGATGCGGTAAGAACATTGCTCTACTAAGGATTATTTAAAAGGAGTTATAGAAATTGTTGCTTAATAAGTAGTTTTAATTTGACTTGGTTTGTAATAATACGAGTATCACACAAGTGTTTTAATAATAATAATAACAATCGTGTTTAACTAATTAAACCTAAAAAAAGGTCAGTGCAGCAGTGATGCTGGCGAAGGAAGAGGCGGGACGCGTGAGAGAGAGGACAGCGTAAACCTTACATCCCAGCCACAGTGGTAGACGCCCACGGTGACTCGGTCATGGTCATCTCTGGCCATCGTAAGCGCGTAATGGGCGACTCGCTGTCCGACCATGGACCATGTCCGAGTCGACGGCGCTTTGTATACCCTTTGTAAACCGAGAACGTAAAAGGCTATTGAAGAACATCGTGAATTTAAGTCAGTACAAGTCTGACAGTCCCTTCCGCTTAACCTGGGGTGGGAGGACTCATTTGATGATTTTACCATGATAAATAAAATAAATATATAAAAAAACAAAAAACCCAACTGCGTAAAAAAACTAAAAAGAAAGAAACAAGCCCAGTAGTTTAGAATTGACTCATTCACACTCACAGTCGGGGCCCATTCAAATTATACCAATCAATTCTTCCCAAGGGGCCCCGACTGTGAGTGTGAATGAGTGAATTCTAAACTACTGGGCTTGTTACTTTCTTTTTAGTTTTTTTACGCAGTTGGGTTTTTTGTTTTTTTTTAATATTTATTTTATTTTACTTTTTTTAGTTTTTGTTAGCATTTATCAGTCCAAATTAAATTGAAACATATGTTATATATACATTTTGGTAAACCATTTTTAAAATCCTTTGATTTGACACCCCACTTGATAGAGTGTGAGAGATCTTAAAAAAATGTTTTTAGTTAGGAACCCTTTGCACGCGAGTTCGACTCGCACTTGGCCAGTTTTATGTACCCAGTGACACTCTCACGTTTAAGACGAATCTAACGACACCTCTCAAGTTAAACTCCATCAAGCCGTTTAGGCTGCAGAGCAACACAAAGAAATATACATACATACATACACTCGAAAAACATAACCCTCCTGGCGCAGTCGGGTATAAAAAGTCCTGGGCCATGCCCGGGTCGACGGCGCGTTGTGTTCTACGAGCGCCTCAAATAGCGTCAGCATGATGACGGGGTCCCCCTCTAGAGGGCTAAAGCCTGCTGGCGTCGCGGTACTTATCTCATTACCGTGACCCCGGAACATGAAAGGGTTATTTGAAGGACACCGTGGATTTTAGTCAGTACAAGTCTGACAGACCCTCCCGCCCTGGCCGGGGTACCACAGTAACATCCAAGGACTGCACTCCTTGTCATAGGCACAGTCCATTACCACCTGGAGACAGAGTAACCAACGCTTTTGTTCATTGCTGGATTTTAATGAAGGAGCAATGTTAGCGAACGTGAATGTGATACAATAACTTGCTATCGTTAAGCAATTTAAAAAACAGGTTCAAACGATTTTCGACCTTACTGACATTTATTCAAAAACCGGATTTTAATGAAGGAGCAATGTTAGCAAACGTGAATGTGAGAAAAAACAAACTAAATTTTAAATGTCAATAAGGTCGAAAATCGCTTGAAGCTGTTTTTTTAACTTGCTATCGTTAAGCAATTTAAAAAACAGGTTCAAACGATTTTCGACCTTACTGACATTTATTCGTAAACCGGATTTTAATGAAGGAGCAATGTTAGCAAACGTGAATGTGAGAAAAAACAAACTAAATTTTAAATGTCATTAAGGTCGGAATTTGCTCGAACCTGTTTAGTTACTTCTCCATATCTCTGCTATATAGTATAATTATAATGTCCTCAGGACTACATTATGTTAACTTTATTTCAACAGAATCGGTTCACAACTGAAAATTCTGTAGGAAAATTGACAATTAATTCCTTTTTTTCTACCCATATAGGCCGCGTTTAGTTTTGATATTTAAATGGGACCAACTTTCAGATACACTACGTACAACAAAAAAAAAATGAATTTTTGAAATTGGACCACGTAAGAAAAAGTAATGAATGGTCATAAATAATATATATATATATATATACATGTCGAATTGAGAACCTCCTCCTTTTTTTCCGTTGGTTAAAAAATATATTTTAATTTAATCAAGTAGAGCAACCTGAGATGCGTAACTGTGCGTAATCACCGTTAGAGCGAGAGAAGGTGCGAGCGAGAGGGACCAATAAAAATTCGTCGTGGACCTCACGTCCGATCGCTCCGGCCGTCCACCGGCCACTAAGGAATTTCTCTTGCAATTCTCGTTTATAAACACTTTTTGAGAGGTTATTTGAGATATTTTTTATTGTTGAAAAAAAGTGCTTTAGGTACAATTTTTTTTTTGTATTTGCTTTATTGATCTGTCGACATCAAAATAATCTAAATATTACATACCTACGATGCATAGTTCTTATGAAAAAAACTATTTATTGAGAGATAAAATCCGAGAATTTTGATAATATTCTGCCATCTTAATTTAGAAAATGAAAGATAAATATAAAAAACTAATCAGCGCAGTTTGAAGACGAGGATATTGCGGTCATTATGCGCTGCTCAGATTTTTAAATTAATTCTTCATTGTCTCAGATTGAGTGCACCAACGTAACTCGAAATGACGTTGGGCAGGAAAGAGCTGATTTGAACGCTTGATTTACCGTATATAATCCACTTAAATCAACTTAAAAAAAATAACTGTGTGTGAATTTTACAAGACCTGAGCCTTAAGGCTCAGGTCTTGTAAAATTCACTCGCGCCGAATTATTTGCGTAACTTTGTTTGTGATTTTTGAACAAAATAGTGCAATAGCTTGAAATATTATTATTGCACATAAATAACCATAATATAAGTAACAGCTAGTTATTTTTTTTAAGTTGATTTAAGTGGATTATATACGGTAAATCAAGCGTTCAAATCAGCTCTTTCCTGCCCAACGTCATTTCGAGTTACGTTGGTGCACTCAATCTGAGACAATGAAGAATTAATTTAAAAATCTGAGCAGCGCATAATGACCGCAATATCCTCGTCTTCAAACTGCGCTGATTAGTTTTTTATATTCATCTTTCATTTTCTAAATTAAGATGGCAGAATATCATCAAAATTCTCGGATTTTATCTCTTAATAAATAGTTTTTTTCATAAGAACTATGCATCGTAGGTATGTTATATTTAGATTATTTTGATGCCAACTGTTCAATAAAGCAAATACAAAAAAAACTTTTACCTAAAGCGCTTTTTTTCAACAATAAAAAATATCTCAAATAACCTCTCAAAAAGTGTTTATAAACGAGAATTGCAAGAGAAATTCCTTAGTGGCCGGTGGACGGCCGGAGCGATCGGACGTGAGGTCCACGACGAATTTTTATTGGTCCCTCTCGCTCGCACCTTCTCTCTCTCTAACGGTGATTACGCACAGTTACGCTTCTCAGGTTGCTCTACTTTATTAAATTAAAATATATTTTTTAACCGACGGAAAAGAAGGAGGAGGATCTCAATTCGACATGTATATCGACGCTTGAAAGGCAAAAATTACCAAGCGACATGTAGCCAACTTTACAGGAAAGCATTTTAAAGTTTTTATTTTTGGAAAAAAAATCGTATAAAATCACCTATTTGTTATAATTACGTAATTCCAACGAATTTTAAATACATTTTACAGGCTTAATAAACTGGCATTTAAAGATTATGGATTTTCTCATTAGTTTATGAAATAGTGTCGGTTGGTAATAATTTTATAAAAAATCACAAACAGGCAAAAGTTACTTACCGACATCAAAATTTAATGATAAAATAACTAAAATTAACTAAACCCGATTATTTTATTATTGTGTTTGAAGCAAGATGACGTATCCTGGATTGGCGCATGTTTGACTTACAGGTAAAATGATCTATATAGAAAACAAATATACTTTTCTAACAGCCAATTTTAACTATGGTACAAATTAAATAAGGTTAGTGTAGGTTTTTTTTGAATAAGTAACAATAAATTTAGGTTTTAATACACAAAATTAAAAACTTTTGGTTAAATCTTTTCGTCACCATCATCACAGTTTTCAATGTTTCACTGGATTTGACACGTGTCAACTATCGCACTGTATTCAGCTACTCGAAATTACTGAGTTGAATAAAAGAAACATTATTTCAAAGAGGAAACGGTTAAGTTAATTCGAATACAGTCATTGCCTTGAAGATTTATCACTTACAAAAAAATAGATGTTGTCCATCAGTTTGCCGTATATGATTACTTCCCAGAATTTAATCCTTATTAGCAACACTATCTAATGGTGTAATAGTAAAGGGTGTAATTTTTTTCCAAAACCATCGGGTTCGATTCCTTGCCAGAATTATTGAATTTTCTAAAAGCCAATCATGCAGTTTTAGTTTTAGTCAAAATCGGCCTCGAGACTCCTTTCAACGTTTTTGTCATAGTTTCGTATATTATGGCAATCAACGCCCAGTTCAAAAATTGATCCTGTATAATATCTTAATGAAATTCATCATCATCATATCAGCCATAGGACGTCCACTGCTGTACATAGGCCTCCCCCATAGATTTCCAATAGGTCCGGTTGGAAGCTGCTTGCAGTCAGCGCGATCCTGTGATTTTCATCAGATCGTCTGTCCACCTAGCAGCGTTGCCTTAGGGCGTGGTCTCCATTCGGGAACCTTGCGGCCTCATCGGCCATCGCTCTGCGTGCTATGTAGTCTGCCTACTGCCACTTGAACTTGCTGGTTTTCTGGGCTATGTCTGCAACTTTAGTTCATCTACGAATCTTTTCATTTCTGATTCGATCACGCAGAGGGACTCCGAGCCCCTAGCCTTCGCCATAGCTCATTAGGCTACCTTGAGCTTACTAATGAGGCCCGTAGTAAGAGACCACGTTTCGGCGCCATAAGTCGTCACACATCTGCCGAAAACTGTGAGGCACTGAGGTATTCTGGACGAGGAAACGTTACGCAGTTTCCCGAACGCTACCCGGCCGTGTTCAATTCGGCGGTTGACCTCTTTTTTGAAGTTCAACCTGCCTAGGTTTGTTCCAAGTAGATATACGAGTCAACAACTTATCACGTCTGTATGACATCACGTTTCCCTGTCTTACGTTTTTTTCAAAGGAATCGCCTTCCAACTCTGCACCTGTACTCGGGCCGACATAATGGTATTGTTTAAGCACCTAAACACTTCAATATACCGATAGTGAATACGACACCGTTGGAGAGATTCAAGAACTGCCCAGTTGCCCACATCTCCACCGATTTAAAGTCTTTCTCATAGTCCACAAACGCCAAATAAGGGCAAGTTATAATATACTCTCCGGTGTTCTGTATAACTTTCCGCAGCGTGTGTGTGTGGTCTACGGTAACCTTTTCGGAAACCGGCTTGTTTGGAAGGCTGGATGTCATCAAACCTGCTGCTGTCGACACGGTTCGTGATGATGTTCCCTCGAAAACAACTTATAAACGTGGCTCAAGAGCGAGTAATTTCTAAATAAGGTGTTGTCATCCTTCTTAAAGAAAAGAACCACCAATTTCCATTCACTTTCAAAAGCTCTGAAATGACTCCATTACTCGGCGCCTTATTTTTTTCAGCTGATTATGGGCCATCCTAATTTCGTAAAGGCTAATGCCCAGGATGTCTTCAATGTAGTGTCGGGTTAGCTTGGCCCTTGGATCTGGGGCCACGTTGCTAACAGGTTTGGCGACCGAAGCTGCGTGCCCGACAGGGTCCATATTTGATCTTGTACCATTTTTATTTTTTACCATCTAATTATGTGACATATGGAATGCAATAAAGAATTGAGTATTGAGTATTGAGCTTATAGCTGTGCATAAAGGTTTTCGACCTCCTTCAATACATCTGCATCTTCTCGTTTCAGCTTTGTCAGCTGGCTTCGCCCAATAGATACATCTCTTGCAAACACTTTCGTCGTCGTCGTTCGTCGTCTCTTTAATGTGGTTAGTATTAAAGAGATCACCGTGCCGCAAGGATTTTGAATTTGTCTATTGATCTGCCTATATGACTCGGCGTCACCGAAAGTCTATAGTCTTAATAAGCGTCGTTCAGTCATGAGGTTGAGAGTGATGTCGGAATGTTTCTGAGGTCTATTTGCACGGCGGGGTATAAAAGACTTAGAGCATACCGTCCACTAATGCAAAATTTTAGTAAATTAATTCCATGTATTGGAATTGCCATGACAAATTAACTGTAATTTAACTTATGAGACTTATTTTGTATTGCATGAACAGAAAACCAGTTCCATGGAACTACTGGGATAAAAAAACAGTAGTTCCATAATGGAACTAGAAAATGGAACTGCTGGGATACGGCGAAAAGTTTTAGGTAAAATGAAATTCGGTTGAATATTTTTCGAACTTATGGTAGGCAAGACGAGTAGGTGATACAGTCGGCCAAGAAAGTGGTGTACCACCCTAAGGTTGAATATCGCTTGCAGATTCATAGGTGATAAAGATTAGTTTCGCTTGCAGATCGATCTGACAACTTCTATTGCTGTCTTTATCTGATTATTGATAACGACTATTACTGTTTGTAACGTGACAGCTGTTCTTAGTTTGAACTTGATGGAACCAATGACGTCGTAAAATCAACGGCGGGGGGCTGTAGATTTTGATGACAAAATTGTATCTACTAATTCAGAATTGTAATCAACAAGTTACATAAAATTGTAAAGGCACAAGGCGAATCCACAAACCTACAATTTCTGTAAACTTGTAATTACAATATCAATAAAAAACAAGCTAAAAATAGATTTATCCTTTTATTAAATTTCTACAATCAATTTTAAAATACTTATAACAAACAAAAACATAGCATATATAGTAATATTTAGAAGATATTGAAAATTTTTAAAAATTAGAAACGGGTGTACCGCCGTTGGCCTCTATAACCTCTAAAAGACGAGACCTCATTGAACCAACAAGCCGTGAGCAAATATCGGTTCCCCGCATTTCCTCCCAAATATAATTACAGTGACTAATAAGAGCTTGTTTGGTTCTTTCATTTTGATGCGACCATCGTTGGACCATAAGGCCCCAAAGATTTTCTATCGGGTTGAGGTCCGGCGATCTTGAGGGCCACTGAATTACCCTTACGTCAGTGTGTGAACGAAACCAGGCTCTTACGATCCTCGCATTATGAATTGAACAATTATCTTGAACAAAATCAAATTGTGGCACTTCGTTCTCCGGGTAAACATTACGGACTGTCGGTAGCATTGCATTCTGAAGCACGTCGATATAATTTACAGCCGTCGCTCGAGGAGGTAGAGAACACAATTCTCCTACACCATCCGCACTCATCCAGCCCCAAATATTTACGGAAATTCGACCTGATTCTCTATTTGGAATTACATGATCATCTTTATACCGTGTTGAATTATATCGCCAAAGGTGAAGACGTCCATGCTGACTGGATTTAAACGTTTTTTCATCACAAAACACTGTATTAGACCAATCAAACTCTAAGTGCTCTCTGGCGAAGTTCAGACGAGCAAGTCTGTGAGCATCCGTCAAATATATTTTCTTGGCGTAATGCCTGTGGTGCAACCCCATGTAATGTAGATGATTCCTTATTGTTTGGGCACTCACATCGAACATCTCCGCAAAATGTTTTGTGGGCTTAAAACCATTGATTTCATATTCCCGTCTCATGAATTCTCTATCGTTATTGGAGAGTGCAGGCCGGCGACCACTTCTTCTGTGATCCAACAAACTTCCCTCCTCTCCTTCACGACGAATCCAAAAGCGGACAGAACGCCTCGATATATTCAAATTCCGGGATATCGCACTGATACTGCTTCCCTCATTAAATTGGGCAATTATTTGTGCTCTTTCGGCAATGGTCAAGTTGGCAGGCATTGAGATGATTTTATATGCAGTTGATTGAAAAATAACACGGAAAATATATCGATTTTTTGCATATATTTGACAAAATGTCAATTGTCAGTTTTCTTTTTCAAATGGAATTCGGTTGTCTATTTAAATAGTTTTTATTACTTTTGTTTGGAAACATTTCAATTGCTTTGTAGAAACTAATGTCCTTTTCATTTATACTAAAGGTTAAAATGTCATGTACTTATATGTGACATATGACGTATGAATACTAAATACATAGGTTTACGTCATGATAATGTTGTCTCTTTCAGTAATATCTTTTTATAACGAACCTTGTTGTAATTTTCGATGACCGGGAAACTAAATCAAAACTGGTACACCACTTTCTTGGCTGACCGTACATCAATATTTCGAGCTACGCGACGTACTACGTGCGATGCGCGCGATCACGCGGTTTGCCTAAGCGACAGTTGAGTGAAGAATAATTTAAATTATTTGACCAACAGCCAGTCATGTTCTGATTTGCAACGCGTTCATGCGACAAAACAAAGTAGGTGCAACGGGAATAAACTGATTTTTGTAAAAATTTCATATCGGAAATAGTTATCTAAGTGACAAAAACAGTAAAAAAAAACGGCAGGTAAAATATTACCAAACGACAAAATTAATTTTTTTTAGGCAGGAAAAATAGTACTATATTACGTTTTAAAGTACACACGTGTGTTTAGGAAGAAAATACTAAATGAAAATGAATACATAATTAAAGTGTGTTAAAAAGTCCTAAATGAAGATAAATATAAAATAATAATCAGGTAAAATTTCTTAAGCAATGCTCATTCAACAGATACCGTAAAGTAAAAAATACTTAATGTTAAATCGCATTAATTCAAGTCAAGGCAAAAGTTACTAAGTGTTAAAACTTGAAATAAAATATCTACCAAGTGAAGTTTATTCATAAATCGGTAAAATTTTGGTCGCTTAGTCGCCGAAAATGATGAAAATGTGAACTTTTTAAGTTACCAAGCGACAGCAAAAGTCTTCCTAGCGGTACGAGAGTAGGATCAATCGACGCAGAATTTTTTTCTGATTTCAATGATATATATAACTCAATATCGCCCAAAATGTCGCTTGGTAACTTTTGCCTTTCAAGCGTCGATATATATTTATATATATATATTTTATTTATCACCATTCATTACTTTTTCTTGCGTGGTCCAATTTCAAAAATTCATTTTTTTTTTGTTGTACGTAGTGTATCTGAAAGTTGGTCCCATGTAAATATCAAAACTAAACGCGGCCTTTATGGGTAGAAAAAAAGGAATTAATTGTCAATTTTCCTACAGAATTTTCAGTTGTGAACCGATTCTGTTGAAATAAAGTTAACATAATGTAGTCCTGAGGACATTATAATTATACTATATAGCAGAGATATGGAGAAGTAACTAAACAGGTTCGAGCGAATTCCGACCTTATTGACATTTAAAATTTAGTTTGTTTTTTCTCACATTCACGTTTGCTAACATTGCTCCTTTATTAAAATCCGGTTTTTGCATAAATGTCAGTAAGGTCGAAAATCGTTTGAACATGTTTTTTAAATTGCTTAACGATAGCAAGTTAAAAAAACAGCTTCAAGCAATTTTCGACCTTATTGACATTTAAAATTTAGTTTGTTTTTTCTCACATTCACGTTTGCTAACATTGCTCCTTCATTAAAATCCGGTTTTTGCATAAATGTCAATAAGTAAGGTCGAAAATCGTTTGAACCTGTTTTTCAAATTGCTTAACGATAGCAAGTTAAAAAAACAGCTTCAAGCAATTTTCGACCTTATTGACATTTAAAATTTAGTTTGTTTTTTCTCACATTCACGTTTGCTAACATTGCTCCTTCATTAAAATCCGGTTTTTGCATAAATGTCAGTAAGGTCGAAAATCGTTTGAACATGTTTTTTAAATTGCTTAACGATAGCAAGTTAAAACAAACCATGACCGAGTCACGGTGACTCGGTCATGGTCATGGCCACTGTGGCTGGGATGTAAGGTTTACGCTGTCCTCCCTCTCACGCGTCCCGCCTCTTCCTTCGCCAGCATCACTGCTGCACTGACCTTTTTTTAGGTTTAATTAGTTAAACACGATTGTTATTATTATTATTAAAACACTTGTGTGATACTCGTATTATTACAAACCAAGTCATATTAAAACTCCTTATTAAGCAACAATTTCTATAACTCCTTTTAAATAATCCTTAGTAGAGCAATGTTCTTACCGCATCAAAATTGTTTTATAATAATTCAGTAGGCAGGATGTATGCGGGGGGTTGCGGGAAGGGAGCGCCCGAAATTTGACGTACGATCGACTGGCTGAACGCGATTCTATTTTGTGCAAACCAAGACTGAAGCCTTAAAAGATAAATAAAACCTAGCAATTTCTAAAGAAAAAACACGAGGTTCGAGTATCACTAACAAAAATAAGGGATTTAACGCACTTGCGATTTGCGTACTGTGAGACATAATGTCGGAAAAAGATTTTAACAATGAAGAGCCTGATGCGAAATTCTGACTTATGTGCCTGATACGGCCTTTTTTTTTTTTTTTTTAAGGTGGTAAAATCATCAAATGAGTCCTCCCGCCCTGGGTGGGGCGGAAGGGACTGTCAGGCTCTTACTGACTAAAATCCACCCGTGTTCCTTCGGATGCCCTTTACGTTCCAGGGCCACGGTATCCTGGGTTAAGAAAAAACCCGCGACCCCAGCAGGCATTTGGAGCGAAACACGACGCGCCACCGACCCCGGCTTGGTCCCTGTTCGGACGGCGAGCTACCCATCACTCACCGTCCGCAAGCCCGCTCCGCCGCTGTGCCCTCTGCTGATCACATAGACACGCGTTGGAGCGTCCACACGACAGGCTATTCGCATACGGGCAAAGAGACCCCTTAGACACACAGTGCCTAAGGAAGAGTTTTTGCCCGCATCCCAGGGTGCACCGGCCCGAAAAACTGGTCTTCCCCCCGGACGTATCCGAGAGGAAACTCCAGTCCACGGGCGCACGTGGAGGTTTCCTGTCTTAGCACCCCGCCTGATACGGCCTTAGAAAAATAATTGTCTTAGAAAGAAAGAGGTTAACCTCAGATTAACTTAATTAAGAAATGTACCTTTAAAGAAGTGAAAACTACTTGGACTGCTTTTACGATAAAATCACTATCCCCCTTATTAATAAACGTGGGCTAAAGTTACGTCAAGGTTAATCCTTAAAAAATGTATAATATCAAAATGGATACGCAATTAAGAAATTGCTAACCTATTGATAGAAAATTAGATTAGGATGGTATTCGTTATCCTCTGATTCTTACTGATCACTCTTGATTAGTATGAATGCCGATGAATGGTGAGAAAGAGGAAGGTCAAAGAAATGATGGGTGGATTGTCGTGGAGAAATGATTATGCAAGAAAAAGGAGTAAATGATAACTTGACGTCTGAAACGAAACAGGGGAAAAAAGAAGAATAAAACATATTGCACTGATATGATCAGTAGAATGGGATATGGGCAGGAATTAATGGTGGTCAATACAAAGAAGATTAAGAGGCCAGAAAAAGAGTTTGCTACAAAAAAAGAGTATCGTCCATAATTATTGCATCCAAAACGTGCATGCGTTTGACTTGACTAAGGTACGAGTAAGTTGAAGTGGATGATATACGACAGAAGTAAGCATTAATTTGTAGAACTCAAGAGACTAAGTTAAATTGTCTACTGCCCGAGCATAACCGAGAAACGCGCTTAAAAATCGCAAGTCTGTCATAATCCTTAGCAGTCTTACAAATGTAAGGAGGTTATGTAGGGATTTTTCCGATTCTTATCGGTTGCCTAACAACGCGCCTACGTTTTTTAATACAGTTGGAAAGTAAGAAATATCTTTGTGTGAGTTCTTACCTCACCCAAAGAAGCGCATAATTGGACTTATTTAAAGTAAATTATCACAGATTTTGAAAGAGTTAATAGGTACAATTTTTTTCTCAACATCTCATCTGAAATCCGAACGCGGTGTCACGTTAAATGTGTATTCACACTCAACAGTCACCGTTACGTAACGTCACCGGCCCGGTTTAAAAAAAAATGTTTCTATACTCCTAGTACGACTTTGTTCCCACACGTCAGTCACCGGTCAGTCACCGGTATTTGATTTATCAGTGATGTCACCGGTCAGGCACGTCAAATAATTTTTTTCCATTCAAGTTTCATACTTTTATCCCCACACATCCGGGATCGTCACGTCTCAATTCAGTCAGAGCCGTGCTACCGTCATTGCTACACGTGTTACCAACCCGTAACTTGACTGATGTTATTGTTCAATGATTCAGTCAAACCGGCGACATGACTGACGAACGACGTGACGGTGACTAATGTTTGTGGATACGTACACAAACCGTCAGCGATCCGTTGTCGGTGACGTGACTGATGTGTCTGAAAGCACCTTATGAATCCAAGATGATTTACTATTATAAAATGATTTTGATAGTGCACTCACTTTGGCGAAGGTAGCTCGTAAACGTTACAAAGTACTACTATAATAAAAGTGACGAGCTTTGCCCATCCTCTTCGGAGGTATATCCACACAAAATGTGGCCAGCCCAGTCTCTTCTCAAAATGGCTGACCATTTTCTTTTTTTACAAGCTTTAATTTACTTTCACCTGTCCTGTTGTCTGTAATCAAATCTTGCAATTTAAAGATCCACTTCCCGGTTTCCGATTGAGATGAATATCGCGTGACAATACAATATTATGATGACATGGAGCTGATCTGATGATGGAGCTGGAAAGTGGCTACAGGATCTCTGTAAATCTGTAATGAAACTCCGCAAACACATCGAGTTTAGACTTTTTACTTCTTCTTCTACTGACTTTTAGTTTGATTCGTCTTGACCAGTGCTATAATTGTATTTTTTTAACAATAAAAGATGTCAAAGAATATTAGATTTTTAAATGACTAACTTGTTCACTAAGTACTAGAGAGTGTCCAGGAACCTTTACTCAATCAACTCCTGCTATTTCCTCATCGTGTGAATTTAATTTGATATAAAATTAATTCATCGATGGCCGCAGTTAATGAGGTCAAAGTCTAAATATAGAATTTTCCATAGCTGTTTCTCGGGGATGATGGAATTTTCCATCTTTACACACAGCTCGTGTTTTCGTAATGTTTTTATTCTCCGTGTTATTTATACATACTTATTTCTTTTGACTTTCTCTTTAATAATTTTGAATGTTTTTCTGGAATTACCGCATGTATTTATAAAGAAATGAGAATATTAAGTGAAAAAAAAGAAAAAAAAAATGAAAAAGCGTTTATTCAAGATAATAAACATGGTTTGCAAAAAAATATTACTTCTGCCAAACTTTAAAACAGTTTGTTGGCAGATGTAGCTCCCTTAAATAATATAACTAAATCTAATTAATAAAAACCTTTGACATCGTAATTCACACATAATAGTGACATTGTTTGTTGTAAACAATATCACACTAAACTATTTAGGTGATTATTTTTCTCAATTATGATAAGACTTTTTTTTAATCATTCAGTTTGAAAGTATACTACAGTACATCCCAAATTTTTTCAGACTTAACATCAGCATCGCGTTTTTCTGATTATGTTGAGGTCACCATTTTAAATCGAGTTAAGAAGTTAAATTAAGTTAAGTTAAGTTAAGTTATAGACTGGAGAATTAATGAGGGAGTTGGAAGATCCCGGTCGCTTCTGGTTTTTTTTCTGTAGCCTTTTATACAGCTGTAACATATACAGCTTTAATTTGTGTTTTACTTTTCGAGTGAATTAAAAAAAAACCTAGGTGACTAATGTCACTAATTTTGTATTTAAAAGTACTCATCGATATAAAATTAAAATTCAGAGTCTACGCCCCATATTTAAAAAGAAAATTGTATTTGAATGTAAAATTTGGATCTTTTTTAGTAAAACAATAAGAAGTCGATTAAAAAAAATCCACAGGTCATGAGGGGTGTTAAGGGGTCTGAAAGGATAGCATATGACCCCTTCTATCGACCATTTCAATTTGGCACACGATGGACCAAACACCCTGTATATTAAGTAATTATTATGACTGCTGTCTATATTCTAAGTATTTTGAAACTCAATAACCTGTTTTAAAACAATGGACTACTAAAAGGTGTCCACCTTAAAATTGCTATATCGTTCTAACAAAATATACCATTTGAAATTAAATGATGTAAAAAATAAAAGTTCTGTAATAATTTTGGCAATTGCAAAAGAATGTCCATAGAGATCCGTTCTTTTCCATAGAGATCTACGCTTTGGAATGGGCACCTACGGTACTTCAGTTATTTTGTCTTGTGACTGGGCTGAAGCAACGATTCAAAAAAACTGGCCTACTTGAAATAAATGCTTTGATTTTGAATGAAAACAAAGCATTTATTTCATATATTTAGACAATAACAAACAATTTTCGTCATTCTCACATAACAAACAAAAAAATACAATCGACACACATTCTACCAACAGATACCTAGTAATGGACATGACAGGAACACCCCCCCCCTTCCCCCTGTCTCATGAAAAACAAACCCGGAGTGAAATTAAAACGAGCAGATTTCTGAGAATCAAAGAAGTAAATGGGTTACCAAAGCGTAGTGTAATGGACAGCATTTAAAGCTTGGAAAATATAGCCGTATTGCTGACATATTATGTACAGACAAACAAAGACTGCACTGAAAATATTCAATTTCATTTACTGTGTAAAATGTTGGTTTCGAGGTTTTGCACGCGTGGATGACGAAAAAATGTTTTCTGACGGGTACTTAATTTTACTGAGATAATAATTTCATCCGGGTTATCATTTGTTTTCTGTATTTTATTTACCTTAAACCTTTATTTCTATAAGAAAGCGCTTAAAACTTAGATCGGATCCTCGAACGATTGACAACGCCATGAGGTTTTAGGATTTCTGGTGTTCACGAAGTGTGGATTTGGCTGGTTGATAGCAACACCAGGTTAACCCCCGTTGAATGCTCAGAACACAAAGAAGACAATTCCAAGATACCTTTCTAAGAATATCATTAAATTATGGAATCAGGCGTTACTTTGCGGAAATCCATGACATTGAATGTTATGAAAAATATCTAGGTAGTTTCAATTCCGCGACAAAAATCCAGGCTTGTTGCAGGATGCAATACCACCCTATGTAATCATGCATATGCACATGCAGCAAAGGATACATGCATATGCATACGTGCAAGAAACGGAAAAACATGCCATGCAATCAAACATATAATCGACACGTGTTTCGCCCCTCCACGGGGCATCCTCAGGAGATGTTGACTCGACAAGCGTTCATAACATTTAAGAATATCATTGTTCGCATGTAGGTACGTTAGAATGTCATTGGCCGAAAGTAAACCACCGAAAGCGTGGACATGCAGACGGCGAGTATCCATGGGCGACTCGCCGTCTGATCATGGACCATACCCGAGTCGACGGCGCGTCTTGTTCCACGCCCGCCTCAAAGAGCTGTCAGCAATATGACGGAGCTCCCTTATAGGGCCAAAGCCTGCCAGGGTCGCGGGACTGTCTTATCAGGTAACCGTGGCCCCGGAACGAAAAGGACTATTTTAGGATACCGTGTATTTTATTCAATAAAAGTCTGTCAGTCCCTTCCGTCCTGCCCTTAGTGGGAAGACTGATTGGGTGATTTTACCAAATAAAAAATACAAAGGAAAAAAGGATTTTTTAAGGAGCATTACTTTTTAATAACATGCTTGTTATTGTTTGTTTGACTTACCTAATAAGAAATAACAAAAACTAACTGATTTTATCAGCTTCCAATAGTAAAAGTACCCCTCCACAACAGAGTATCAAAAATGTTTGCTTTCCTCCACTGCGGAAATACGGATGTCAATCTGTTTTCAACTTTTTCATCGTCAGTGTTCATCGCGAGATAAAACAGCGTTGATATTTATATTCTGTCATTGAAAGTTAAAATCAATACTGAAAGCTGAATTCCAGACTAGCAACAATATAATCTGTTTCACATTGTTTCAACTCTGTTAGGCCCTTCGTACATTAGGCGACTCGGGTATCCGATACTCCAGTCGAATACCCAAGTCGCGCGACTCTAGTAGCGCACGATCCGTACACAGCGGCGACTCGAGTCGTAAGACTCAAATCGTCTATTCGGCCGCCATTCTATATTCAACCTTAATAATACATTGTACAAAACACAAAATGTACATCTCATATAACATAAATTAAAATGCTTCTATTTTAAAAATGACGAGCGCATTCATATTTCAAATTTTTGGAATTAAAAATTGGCGCGTATAGAGGAAAAAAATCAATCTAGAAAGAATATGGTTCATAATTTCGCCGCGCCAACCGGCTACAAGGTAGCTCGATTTGTTCAAGCTTTGACTTTCAAGGTGGTGACCATGGGTTCAATCCCCAGGTAAACATAGAATTTTTCTTTTTTCGTGTTTCAGTTGTTTTTAGAGGTTTATTCAATTTTTTTCTAGGTTTTTTTTTATAGTTTTCTTTTATTTGCACCGGAACGCTGACGCCCTTACTGCTATGATGATGACCGTGGTTTCAAATTTCAGATTTGAATAGGTTTTTTTTAATGTTTTCGTTTTCTTAATTACTTTATTTTTGTCGTATGTGCAAGTACATGACGAAGCTAGGTTAAAGTAGTAATGTTTGTAACGAAACCATAATAATTTATAAAAGTGCAAAAAGTTTGACACCATGCTCGATAGATGGCGCTGTCGTCGAGTAAGATCGCGCTATCGTTTTGTTAGGTTCTATTGAAGGACACCGTGGATTTTAGTTAGTACGAGTCTGACAGTCCCTCCCGCCCTGCCCGGGGTGGGAGGACTCATTTAATATGATGATTTTACCACTTAAAAAAAAGCTTATTCCATGCTAAATATCTATTAGGCCCTTCGTACATTCGGAAACTCAAGTTTCCGATACCTTACGACTTCAGTATCCAGGCGACTCTCGCAATAGAAATGCATATACGTTCGTACACATGCACGCGACGCGCGACGCCAATCGCGCGCTACCTATCTGCTGACATCGCGGCGACTTGAGTTTCCGCGACTTTCAAGATGGCGGAACAATTTATTTACCATTTTTAATTTTATTCACAGAATAAAGGGTTCCGTAGCATATTCTTGAATCATTTTTGGAAAGTAATTATTTTAAAACGATAGAAAAATATTTTCAATCCTCCAATCAAATCATAATTTTGTATGCAGTTTTATTAAAAAGTTGGGAGAGATGGTTTTTTTCTATTTTATAGAATAAAATTTTTAAATTATGTTATAGTATTTGGATTTGGATTAATGTTAGGTTCCCAGGAAATTAACTGTGAAGGACGGACTGTCACACGACTGATCTTATAAAGATTCCGTTTTTTTTTTGAACCTTCGGAACCCTAAAAAATATACTTTGATCGTCACAGTCATGTGTCAGCCATTTTATAAATTCATATTCTTGACCACCCATCATGACCTTTTGACGCGGCGCTAGTGTCTATGTCGTTACATCAAATTGCTTTATAAAAATTTAGTCCCTCGAATTTTCCGCAGGTCATGAGTAGTGGCGAAACTCTAGTATCGGAAACTTGCGTCGCCTCGTGTACGAAGGTTCGTACACGAGGCGACGCAAGTTTCCGATACCTTACGATTTTGGTTTCCAGGCGACTATCGCAATACAAATCCATAGAGGCTCGTACACAGGTCGCGTCGCCGACATGCGTCGCCGACTCTAGTCGCTCGCTACTCATCTATCAAGATCGCCGATACCCAAGTCTTCGCGATTTTTAACCGACGAAAAATTTGTATCTATTATTTTAAAATTTATTATTAAAGTATCTGAGGTAGAAAAATATCCTTGTTTGTATCATTACAATTAATAATAATAATATTCCACAACTATCACACAACGCCATCTCGTCCCAAGCTAAGCAGAGCTTGTGTTACGGGTACTAAACAACTGATAAACATACTTATATATTTCTAAATACATAAATATAATATATAAATTACACCCAGACACAGAACAAATGATCGTGCTCATCAAACAAACATTAATTGTCCTGGGTGGGAATCGAACCCACGTCCTCCGGCATAGCAGTCAGGGTCACTAACGACTAGACCAACAGGCTTGTCAAATTCAAAAGAATTATCTAATAGATAATTAGCATGGAATAAGCTTTTTTTTTAAGTGGTAAAATCATCATATTAAATGAGTCCTCCCACCCCGGGCAGGGCGGGAGGGACTGTCAGACTCGTACTAACTAAAATCCACGGTGTCCTTCAATAGAACGTAACAAAACGATAGCGTGATCTAACTCGACGACAGCGCCATCTATCGAGCATGGTGTCAAACTTTTTGCACTTTTATAAGTTATTATGGTTTCGTTACAAACATTACTACTTTAACCTAGCTTCGTCATGTAGTTGCACATACGACAAAAATAAAGTAATTAAGAAAACGAAAACATTAAAAAAAACCTATTCAAATCTGAAATTTGAAACCACGGTCATCATCATAGCAGTAAGGGCGTCAGCGTTCCGGTGCAAATAAAAGAAAACTATAAAAAAAAAACTAGAAAAAAATTGAATAAACCTCTAAAAAACAACTGAAACACGAAAAAGAAAAATTCTATGTTTACCTGGGGATTGAACCCATGGTCACCACCTTGAAAGTCAAAGCTTGAACAAATCGAGCTACCTTGTAGCCGGTTGGCGCGGCGAAATTATGAACCATATTCTTTCTAGATTGATTTTTTTCCTCTATACGCGCCAATTTTTAATTCCAAAAATTTGAAATAGGAATGCGCTCGTCATTTTTAAAATAGAAGCATTTTAATTTATGTTATGAGATGTACATATTTTTGTGTTTTGTACAATGTATTATTAAGGTTGAATATAGAATGGTGGCCGAATAGACGATTTGAGTCTTACGACTCGAGTCGCCGCTGTGTACGGATCGTGCGCTACTAGAGTCGCGCGACTTGGGTATTCGACTGGAGTATCGGATTAATATGAGCGCCGATGGCCAATTCCACGGCGGCGGCGTGGCCTATATATTTTCACGGCGGCGGCGGCGTCGCGGCGGCGCGTCGCGTCCGTCCGTGCGCCTTAGTTTTTTTTTTGATTAGGGAGAGATTTCTTAAGAAGAAAAATGAAGAAAATCATGTTGTTGTTAGGTACGTTTTATGAAGAAACGTATTTGCTAATTACAATTTTAGTCTTCTATAATTAGAGATTACGTTGACTAAAAACAATAATTGTTTCAGTATTTTAACCCTTTGTGTACCGGAGTCGCGGTATAAGTGTGTCCCACGACCCCGGCAGGCTTTGGCCTTCTAAATGGGAGGCCCCGTCATTGTGCTGACGCTCTTTTAGGCGCGCGTGGAACACAACGCGCCGTCGACCCGGGCATGGTCCATGGTCGGACAGCGAGTCTCCCATTACTCGCCACCCGCATGCCCGCGCCTACGGTGGCCGGAGGTCGTCCCGCGACGTCCGACGCCGTGGGCGTCTACCACTGCGCTGTGGGCGAGGGTTCTCCCTCGCGCGTCCCGCGACCTCCTTCGCGAGCATGACTGCTTCGCAGAACGAGGCGACTGCTTCCCACTCAGTCTCGCCCCGCAGCATGGCGGCGACCAATGTCGAGGTCGTCGCCTATCGCCTGCGTCAGGACACGGTGGTGCTCTGCCCAAGCGGGGCAGTCCTGCATCGTATGTTCCACCGTGTCCTCCGGGCGGTCCTCGCAGTGGTGACACCCAGACGTTTCCTCCCTCCTTATCCGACACAGGTACCTCCCGAAGCATCCGTGGCCACTGTCCGGTGAGGACCTGCGTCAACTTGAGGTAGGTGAGGACGCCGTGGGACCTATCCAGCCACTCCTCAAAGAGGGATCTTACCGCCGCGATTGCGGCAAGCCCGTTGACCCTAGTCTAGGTCACGAATGACTAAGACAAGGTTGACGATACCCAGAAGTAGGAGCCCCGCTAAGGGGGGCTCCGTCGATTTCTCTTGTGAAGGAAGAACTAGTTTTGCCTAGGTCAGACTAGTTCATCCTGAAATCGGGTTTGGTCGGTAATTTATACACTTGACTGTGTAGAGCTGACTATACACGTACCAGTATACTTGTACAAATCGAGACTTGCACAAACGTAGGACAGTGACCATGTTAGGGACTTTAACCATGGCGTGATGTGACGCGATTTGATCGATTCCAACCACAAGTGAAAATGAACCTTGCCACTAAGAAATAATGATGCAATTCGATTGACATGACGTCGTTGTGTCGTCCCTTAGAAATTAGTGCAAGTATCTTCCTACACACGTTTCAGTATACTTGCGCAAGTCTCGATTACCGCAAGTATACTGTAAGTGCCTTTTCACACGTTCCGGTTGCCGGTTAGCCGGTGCCGGTATGGCAAATTACGCCGGTACGTGTGAAAGCTATAGTACATGCCATACACTGCGCCGCCGGCTACCCGGAACAGGCTACCCGGCAACCGGAACGTGTGAAAAGGCACTAACGAGTGTGGCATAAGCCACGTAGTGAGTGTAGCAAAGAGGCTAGAATGAGAAAACGCCGAATGCCATCAGGAAGCGCGTGCGAGCGAGAAAGCAAGTTGCGACTCTTCGTGGCGGCGCGCCGCGCGTTTCTTTCGGCGGCGGCGCGCCGACCGAATTCACGGCGACGGCGGCGCGCCGGCGCGGCGCTCATGTCTATATCGGATACCCGAGTCGCCTAATGTACGAAGGGCCTTAGAATATTCTTTTGAATTTGACAAGCCTGTTGGTCTAGTCGTTATAATAGTGACCCTGACTGCTATGCCGTAGGACGTGGGTTCTATTCCCACCCAGGACAAATGTTTGTTTGATGAGCACGATCATTTGTTCTGTGTCTGGGGATTTATATATTATATTTATGTATTTAGAAATATATAAGTATGTTTATCAGTTGTTTAGTACCCATAACACAAGCTCTGCTTAGTTTGGGACGAGATGGCATTGTGTGATAGTTGTGGAATATTATTATTATTAATTGTAATGATACAAACAAGGATATTTTTCTACCTCAGATACTTTAATAATAAATTATAAAATAATAGATACAAATTTTTCGTCGGTTAAAAATCGCGAAGACTTGGGTATCGGCGATCTTGATAGATGAGTAGCGAGCGACTAGAGTCGGCGACGCATGTCGGCGACGCGACCTGTGTACGAGCCTCTATGGATTTGTATTGCGATAGTCGCCTGGAAACCAAAATCGTAAGGTATCGGAAACTTGCGTCGCCTCGTGTACGAACCTTCGTACACGAGGCGACGCAAGTTTCCGATACTAGAGTTTCGCCACTACTCATGACCTGCGGAAAATTCGAGGTACTAAATTTTTATAATGCAATTTGATGTAACGACATAGACACTAGCGGCGCGTCAAAAGGTCATGATGGGTGGTCAAGAATATGAATTTATAAAATGGCTGACACATGACTGTGACGATCAAAGTATATTTTTTAGGGTTCCGAAGGTTCAAAAAAAAAAACGGAATCTTTATAAGATCAGTCGTGTGACAGTCCGTCCTTCACAGTTAATTTCCTGGGAACCTAACATTAATCCAAATCCAAATACTATAACATAATTTAAAAATTTTATTCAATAAAATAGAAAAAAAACCATCTCTCCCAACTTTTTAATAAAACTGCATACAAAATTATGATTTGATAGAGGATTGTAAATATTTTTCTATCGTTTTAAAATAATTACTTTCCAAAAATGATTCAAGAATATGCTACGGAACCCTTTATTCTGTGAATAAAATTAAAAATGGTAAATAAATTGTTCCGCCATCTTGAAAGTCGCGGAAACTCAAGTCGCCGCGATGTCAGCAGATAGGTAGCGCGCGATTGGCGTCGCGCGTCGCGTGCATGTGTACGAACGTATATGCATTTCTATTGCGAGAGTCGCCTGGATACTGAAGTCTTAAGGTATCGGAAACTTGAGTCGTATAGTGGACGAAGGGCCTTACATGTGGAAATAAATATGTAGTCTTTATCTGTTTTGAAATTGAGAGAGCAATCAGTACTCGAGATTTCTTTGTTGCATAGAATTCGCAACGACGCAACGTCATGTTGAAAGAAAACTGAATTTTCAGACTGTTTTTTTTAAATTCGGAAACTAAATACGTATATTAAAATAGTAAATGATGAATCGGAAGACCACGAGTTGAAAAACCCCACTAGGTGGACCGACGACATCGTGAGAGTCGAAGGCGACCAACGGATGCAAGTGGCGAATTATCAATCTAAGAGGGAGGCTATAGTTGTTTGACTGTTTGTAGCCGTCTTTCATCTGATAATTCTGATGATGATTAAGAAAATTTGGATATTGACTTGACAAATTAATAAGTGAGGTGATAAATAACTATTGATATTCGAAATCAATGAATGAATCTCGATTTGACAGGTTTAAAAAGTCACACCAATATTTTATTTGAGGAAAAAAAAGATGTCAATATAATAAAAAAAAAAAACAAAAGAACACCGACATACATCTATCACGTCATCAATTAGTAACTAACACTTTTCACTGTAAGCGAAGGATACACCATGCGAAAAACTTTCACCAAACTGTCGGAACAGTCGAAATAAAGCTGAGTACAGAAACAAACATGTTGGAAGCTAACGAAAAAATTCTACTAACCCTTTAAATTGATTCTGAACATAGCTTATCTCTGTAGGAGTATTTAGTGAAGCCCCAGCCGTTTTCCTAGAACTCCAGGGGGAATTTTCCGATAGCTAGCGGAGAGTTAGTTGCCTGGCAACGAAAATTGAGCTTCCTACTCCCGAGTAAGTAACAGCAATAATTATAATTCTAGTTTTATAAACCTGGAGCAGTTGAGGGTTTATTTCAGATTTAGTTCAACAAGGTTTCCAGCCCGGTATTCAGGCTATTGATAAACGAGAATTTGATTTGTTCGGGATTGTAATAAAACGAATTGGATTGGAGTACTTTTGCAGAGATACGATTTTTATTATAGGTAGTGTTTTTACATGGATTGGTAACAAAGGAAGTACATTTATATGGAAATTGGATAGTTAAAAAACATTTATTTGAGAATATTAGTACCTATTCAGTCTATTGATAAACGAGAATTTGATTTGTTCGGGATTGTAATAAAACGAATTGGATTGGAGTACTTTTGCAGAGATACGATTTTTATTAGGATGGTATTTAAAAGTACTTCAATTTATTCCCATTTCATTTACCTAATTTTGCCTGTGTTCCACCAACTATACTGAATGTGCACCAAAATATGTTCATTAAAATATATCATAACGAGGTGTAATAAAAAAAAAATCTACCTAAGCAAGGTCGACGAAGCCCCGCTTCGCGGGGCTTCTATTTCTGTGTACAAGGTTTAAAGGAACCTAACCAAACCGAACTTCGGGGTATCCCTGAAATCTTGCTAAAGCGAGTTTTAGATTTGGTGCACATTCAATATATTTGGTATACAAAAAGAATTATTGATGCGCATTTAAATTTTAGCCTTTTTACTATAGGTAGTGTTTTTACATGCATTGGTAACAAAGGAAGTACATTTATATATGGAAATTGGATAAATAAAAAACATTTATTTGAGAATATATTTTAATTGCATTAAAAACTGCAGCCTAAACTTACAGTAAGGGAACAGTGTATCGGGGACGCGGGGTATGATGGGAAATCACACACTTTACTTACGTAGCGCAAGCGGCAACAGGACGCCATTTGTTAATGGCCGTTTGCAGATGACGTCCTGATAGCAAATATAGCAGCTCAGTCATTTTTACCCGTGGTGCTAGGCGACTGGGCTTCTCCCAGTTGTAATGTCCCTTTGTGCCTATTGGCCTTATTTTGTTCTGTCTCCTGCTTGCATGGAGGGAAGTGGAAACATATTTTTCCTACTCCTCCACTATTATTTTTTGATAAATTTCGTTGCAGGATCCAAGACAGGTAAATTCATTCTCCGGGACACGTCGAGCTTCATTGTCTCGGCGCTTTTCTGGTGGTTGCCACTGTTGATTCTGGCTCTCAGGAGTTGCAGTGGTTTGGGAATAGTGTGGTGGGTTTTGACGTCCTGATGGCGCTTGCGCTACGTTAATGTTGTGTTAAGTATGCCTAAAGAGTGTATATAGTCTCCATTATACCTAGCGTCCCCGCGCGTCTTATTCACTGTTCCCCTACGTATGTAAAATGTTATTTTCATTTATGATTATCATTTACATTTTATTTTTTTTATTTTTTTTAAGTGATGTCAAACAAACTCCTTACTTTCTTATAACTATGTACAATTATGACAAGTAAATAAATAATATCTAACTTTGGCCTAAGTTAACGAAGAGACTAAGATGATTAATAAAAATATAAATAAATTATATTAATGAGTATTATATTTAATGATTAACTTATTTCCATTATATTTGGTGTCGTTATAGATCTTAAGATTGCACTATCAAAAATATACATTAATTGATTTTAATATAAAACATAAATACTATTTATTTGTAACTAAATTAAATAACTGGCGCATAGTACAATATTTTATACACATTTGACCAGTTCATATGTATAATAAAAGCGCGATTTTGTAAAAGGTTTTTTTTGCTAAGAGCGATCGCTTGTCTTAATTTTGACTTTGAAAAGAATGTGAGACATGAAAGTGTCTACTGTCTAAATTACTGATAAATATGAATTATAAACTAACATTTGACAAAATAATATTCGTTTCATGTCGACATGAAATTAAGAGCAATAGACACCAAAGTCCGACATATTTCCAACATAAAGCAATTGAGCGCGCACGCAAGTTGCCAACGTCGTCGGTGGATTTGATGATTACTGCGCTTTAGATTTTTTTTATAAACTAAAACTTCGCTGCTTCCACAGCTTGGTCTGCAGATCCAAGTAGGAGAATGATTCCCCAACTTAGTAAAGTGAGGCTAACTTGATGTAAAATTATTAAGCAAAATTATGGAATCACTTACTCCGATTCCGCGTATATATCATATATATCTTGAGTGCTAAGAATAATAAAAATGGTGCCATTTTAAAGGTTTAACCGTTATCTTTAAATTTTTACCACGGATCGGTCACTAAACAATCAATCAACTTAATCATATCGGCTATCACGGTAGGGTAATTTGATAAGAAAGAATGTGGTGGCTTGAGAGTTCTTTTGAATATAAAATGAGTATTGAAAAATTCAAATCAAGCCATTATTAAGGAGATATCAGTCTGGTCTCCTGGGTCAATTCCAAGGAAGTGTTCCCATTCTTTTGCTTAGCGTATTTCTTAATATCATTAGAACCATGTTTATTATTTGATTTGCTTTTCCCAACGTACTTTATTTATTTATTTGATGATTATTTGTTTTGACTTTCTGTTAAACAATTTCAACACTGTTGCAAGTGCCGTGATCACGGAAAAACATCACAAATATCCTGTTTTTCTTTCTAAAGATTGTGTTAGCGACCATGCCAATTTTAAAACTTAAAATATTTCGCGTAATATAAAATAATTATTGTACAGTATTTTTGTATCGTATATCACATCCTCTATATACAAATTCTAGAAGCAGTCTGTTAATTTCCTCTTCAGTCATAGATTCTGTCCAACCTTCTTTATTCACGAGGACATTACGAATAGCTTCGTAGAACTCATGGGCGGCCATCTTGTCCGGCTTTGGTAAAACTTGACCTTTTTGTGCGACGCTGTCTTGTTCTGGAATCATTCTGTAAATAAAGAAAAGGACATTTTTAGTAATGACTCAAGTACTAAGAACATAGATTAAGGTATGGATAGGACTAGTAACTAAATCTAAAACTAATCTTGGTACTTTGTCACCAAAAAAAAATTTGCATAAATACTTTTCAATATTACATGAGCATAAAAATGGTAGGTAATAAAAATAAGTTCTCAAAAAACCATATACACAGTTACATACAAAAATGTTTTTACTTTCTTAAATTTTTTAAGTAATTAAATTGTTTACAATGACCTTTTTAAAGTGTATAAAAAATCTAGTTTGTACAAAATTAAGAATCACAAATGAAAACCTCAATCTTTACAACATTGAATTTAGTGATAAAAATTATAAAACAGAGATTTCACAACCCAATTAACACAATCATGATACTTTTTATCCCAATAATAAGATTCCATGGAAAAACTTCCCAATCCACAAGGGCGAGGCATATTCTACACTGTTTTAAAAAAAGTAAAAAGCCATTGCAAAGATTGTGCTATAGCTTATACCTCTTCGAACCTTAATATAATTTTACTCTACAACCCTACTTTTACCGCAGTTGATAGAAAACTTCCTGTTCTCTTCTCGCCTCTTAGTTTAATGCAATTACAGTAGCTTCCTCTCCAAGGGAAGGTAAGTAAAGTCTATTCCAATATTTGTTTCTAATCTAACATATGTGTTGTTGGGGAGTTTGTTCTGCCATTTCTTCTTCTGAGCTAGATTATTGGGAAGTTCTTTTTTTATGTAGAAATCATTAAATGAGTTCTCCCGTACTGGGCGGAGTGGAAGTAACGGTCAGATCCGTACTGACTAAACATCACCCTGTTCCTTCACGCCTTCACTTTGCATTCCATGGCCCTGGTGCCCTTTTCCCACAACCAGGGAGGACTCTCTCATGTCATTTTTAACGTTCAATAAGTGCTGAGAGAGCTCATTTGAGTAAATGTTTATTTATTTATTTTGTTTTACAATTGATGTTACAGATTTCTTTATAAACTGATGATAATGTTAGTGATCGTAGAACCATCACCAAAATATATTGAAATTGTAGCGTAAACTGCATCAGTACATTCAGTAAATGAATTAACAGTAATTTTCGCAAAAACTTTTATTTGTTTACCTGTTTGGAAACTAATTGCGAACGTTATATGTATAGTAAGTACCAACTCTAGGTAAATAATTAGATCATCGGGTTCATCTAGCATCTATAAATACGGTGAAGGAAGATGCTTTAGTAAAGGCTTATTTAGTAAAAACTAATATTGTTTGTAATATCTTTGAAACAGACTGATATATGTATATTTACAACTTCCCTAACGAGGTCTTCTCAATAAACTACAACATGGGGCTTTTTAAAAAGGGCTTAAAAAGTTTTGCACTCAAAGCATGGTCATTTTGCATTCTGCGATCCTGCCGGGGTCGCGTAAAGTGCTATTGAAGGACACCGTGGATTTTAGTCAGTGAAAATCTGACAATCCCTCCCGCTCTGCCCTGGCTGGGAGGACTCATTTGATGATTTTACCACGACAAAAAAATGGTCGATAACTATTCCTCTGGTGTTGCAGGCGTCTATAGACTACGGTGACCGCTTTCCATCAAGTTAGCCGTATAATTGTTTGTCGCCATAATGTTAAAAAAGAGCTATGCATTCCACAAACGGATAGCCTGAACCGTGAAGAAATCGTCATTAAAATTTTGTGATTTTTTGTAATCCCATATGGGATTATTATATTATTCGCCGAAGAACCAGTCATCAAAAAGTTGAAGAGGCAATGGGCCCCTTCCTTCTCAAAACAGAGTTCTAGAGGAGCGAAGAAGGAGCGTAAGCAGACCTCTCACTAGGTGAGGACCGATGATACCGTAAGCGTCGCGATTCGCGAGCTACCGATCGATGCAAGTAGAGGATTATCGTACGGCATGGCGTCTATAGGAAGGCCTTTGTTCAGCACCTTTCGGTTGATGATATTGGATCGATAGTGGTAATATACATTATATAGACTAAAAAAATCCCAATTAATTAGATTTTACAGGCCAGTGCATTTTAAAACTGCAAATTAATTCGATTTGTTTCGCTGTTGCGATCGTCAAAAGGGTAATTGAGTATTTTATCGAACCCAGCGCACGAACCATTTATGAGAGAACAAAGAGCTGCAATTATACGAATAAACAGATAAAATAAAATGTTTGTTTACGTTTTATTTCAAAAACAAATTATATTATGATATAAAATGTTTTGCGCTATTGCAATCAAAGCTTTTATTATCTTGGTAAAATCATCAAAAGAGTCCTCCTACCCAGAACGGGGCAAGAGGGACTGTCAAACTTGTACTGACTAAAATCCACGGTGAACCTTCAATAGCCCTTTATGTTCCAGGGTTACGGTTTCCTGATGAGACACTTCCGCGACCCCGGCAGGCTTTGGTCCCACCAAAGGGGGACCGTCAGATTGCTGACAGTTCTTTGAGACGCGCGTGGAACACGTCGCGCCGGCCATGGTCCAAGATCGGTCGGCGAGTCTACCATTACTCGCCGTCCGTATGTGCTTCTAGTATGGAACAACAGTATTAAAAAAAAAATAACCATTCGCTCTATCCATTATTCATACATCTATTAGTTTTATACGTAAATAGTATTTTCACTAAATTACAAAGTTTTTGAAAAACTATAAGCTAGTGTCGACAAAAACTTTAGAATTTAATAGAGGACGACATCACCTAGGTACCAGGGCAACATAACACAATATAGGTAACCGCCTGTCGCTTGCAGTGACGGCGACGTTGTCCTCCGTCCCTCTTACAGCGCGGTCGAGTTTGTCTCTCTATTTCACGTACGTTACTTTGTTTGGGTTTTAGCCCCAGAGAGAACTGTAAACCTATGTGAAGAGTTTATTTTGGAAATCCTAGTCCTAAGAGCCTTTGATAATTTTAGGTGGTCGCTAGGAATATACAGTGTAGCAGAATGTTGCTAGCATCAATAAACAAATATTATTCTGCCTGTTAACTGGGTACCTTTCGATTTCGGCAATGGGCCACAAAGTGGCTAAATCAACAAAAGTAGCTGGGTCGGGTAACTTTTGGTAGGTAAGAGCCACAATGTGGCAAAATGGCGGTCCACAATTTTATATTATAAGCGGAAATTAATGTTATTTATATAAATATTTTTTTTAACTCTCCAGTTTACAGAACGAGCATATTATTATAGGCTGGAAGGAGGTAGCTCGCAAGCCGCTTACTTTCCTTGAAACAGCCTTACCTGTGGGAAAGAGATGGCGCTAGACGACTTGTGCCTTTAGATATCTCTGTCCCTTTCCCACAGCCTAAATTGGATCGCGTTAAGAGCTCGTGGTAAGGCCTCTGGTTATAATAAACTCAGATGGTTGGACATATAGTTATCTTTTGAGAAAATCGCTTTTGAATTTAGCATTTTTTTTCCTCAAGTGCCAAACGCCTTGAAGAATATTGAAATGCGACATTTTTTTTTTAAATATGCCAATCATATAATTCTAACTTATTCCAACAGTTAATGACATAATATCTGTGAACCAAAAGGGCTGCGTTGATTGTACCATTCTTATGTACACTTATGTCATGAGAATTACCAATGGCTTATACACTGAGAAAAATGTAAAGCCGAATGTTTCGTAACGAGGGCGAATTTATTCGTAATGAAGGCGAAAAAACGACCAAAAGTCAACCGACTGAAAACGCCTTCCTAGGTTGGAGGCGTTTTACGCCTTATGCGTAAGGCGCAATAAATAAGCAGCAATATGCTCTCTAATGTGCGTTTTAGACGTAATTATTTACAGATAAGCCTTAATTAAAAGCTATAAACGTGGTAAGTCAGATAGGATCGGCGGATTGACGATGAGATTTAACTTCCGGTAAGGCGATACAAACGGTAAAGAAGGTGCTCGGGTCACACACATAAAACTTTCCGACGTATCATTGTCGCAATTGACTTTTGGTAAGGCGTTTTACGTCTTTCTTTACCGTGGTTTAACCTGTCCACTAAGCGCTTTTAATGTTTTTAATAGTAGTAATTGACTTCTAGTAAGGCATCTTAGCCTTACTCGGCTAAGCGCTATTGTTGTTTTCATAAGTCGTAATTTACTTTTAGTAAGGTGTTTTACGTCTTTACTTACTGTGGGTTTAACCTGTGCTCTATGCGCTATTGATGTTTTCATAAGTCGTAATTTACTTTTAGTAAGGTATTTTACGTCTTTACGTACTGTGGGTTTAACCTGTGCTCTAAGCGCTATTGATGTTTTCATGAGTCGTAATTTACTTTTAGTAAGGTGTTTTACGTTTTTACTTACTGTGGGTTTAACCTATCCACTAAGCGTTTTCAACGTTTAGTAAGTCGTATTTACCTTCTAGTAATTTGTTTCAGAACGTTCCGTACGATTGGGTAAGCCGTATCGTAAGGTAATTTATGCTTTCTTTTCGAGCAGAAACGTTTTATGAAGACCGGAAAAAAAGCCTACTAACGGCTGGTAACGCTTTCCCCTAAGGGCATGATTGACTTGCTTTACTATCATTTAGTTCATATTAAGGGCATTGGGCCGCTCAAAGTGCGCGTTCACTCTAAGGGTCAGCTCACACCGAGACGCGACGCGACGCGACGCGACGCAACGCTGCGCGCAGATCGACTCAAAATATAACTTTATTTACCTACTACGAAAAGATACACATTTCATTGTGAGAATTCAGAATACGTTGCACCATGCAGCAATGCGCCTGGACAATGAATTGTATAATTATGTTTTCGTGTAGTAAATCAAGTTATATTTTGAGTTGTTCTGCGCGCAACGTCACGTCGCGTCGCGTCGCGTCTCGTTGTGAACTGACCCTAGGTAGCGCGAGCCAATATCCTTCACATGAACTTCATGATAGTAGATCAGCCAACCGTGCCTTCAGTAAACAGCGTAGCCTGCTGTTCTCAGAAAGCTGTTCTCCCAGTCTCTGTAGGCTTCTGCAATCAATAAAACAAAAATGTATAAAGTACTTCAATAATAACTGTTAACAGGATAGGTACTAAGAAACATACTTACTGGATAAATTAGTACCTCCTCAACCCAACATTACAACCTCAACCTAACCAACTATTATTATAATATATTATATTATACCTAATAAGCCGCTAGCGTTTCTATCTTATAGGCATTGCAATAAAACCATTAAAAAAATAAAATAAAAACTGTATTATAAAATCAATTTAAATACTTAACTATATTTCGATACTTAAAACAAGATAAAAAAGATAGGAATATAATTATTATAAAATTATAATAGTAGTAGTTTGACGAAATGAAAAGGTTCGTCAGTTTTCAACTTGATTTGTTCAAAATAACGAGCATGTGCTCGTGATGATACGTTCCTTTTGAAACTGATTAGACAAAATACAGTGAAAGAGAAAATACTGTTTTAACTATTCGTAATCAAACTTCTAAATGATTCAGATCCAAGTTGTTTGACTGTATAACTCGTCAAAACGTATTCTTGCAATCTAGTGCAAGCGAAAACCGACTATAAGGTGACGAACCTTTTCATTCCGTGACTGTACCTTTAGGTAAAGGAACTTACTTATATCAATCCAAAACTAAAACAGAGGTCTAAAAGAGTAAACTTATGAGTAATCAGACTTATATTAACTAATTGAAGGGTAGGTCATGAACTTATGATAGGTAATCATTTTCTGAATATTTGGAGTCATCTATGCTTATCAAAGACACAAATCAAAGTTTCAGCAATTTTTTTCTATATGAGTAATAAAGACAATCTTAAGATTAAATTTGAAAGGTAGGTTATTAACTTATGATATCTACGAGTATATAGCGCGTCGTTTTCAGAATTAGGTTCTTCCTCTTCCTAAGGTATGTATTATATATTATACCTGAAGCATTCCTTTTAGCTTGAAAGGGGCCTCCCTGCAAAAACCAAATAGAACATTAAGTTTAGGGCCGCCGGCCGGCAGTTTGAGGACTATTGTAATAAAATTAAGGAGCACATTTCAAACTTTACCTATATCTAATTTATAATTTTAATCACCTCTTAATTGTAAATTAATAACTTTAAATAAACTATTAGTTTTAAGAATGATAGCTTACTTACAGCAATATTGCGGCGTAATTTATATGATTGGTGATTCCTCTTTAAAAAGTTCGCCAATACCTCGGGCCCATGTTTGGATGTGCTTCTAGCACTGAGTCCAATTATAAATGGGCCAATTCCTTTCTCTGGCTTGAATCTAGGAGACCACTAGCAGCTTGTGGGCTGTTTAAAAGTAAAGCCCGTCCTCGGTACGTGTTATTTAAAGTTGACCTTATCTGAAAAAAAAAACAGTTGATTTACACAAGTTCAAAAACTCCTTTCTATCACAAAATTAAATGCATGTCCAGTTTTGGAAGAAACTGGAAAAATACAGTTTTCCAAAACTGGAAAAAAACTAAGAAGTACGCTAATGTTTTGATAACATGAAAAAAGAACGGTCAAATGCGACTCGGTCTTGCCTCGGAGGGCTCCGCATTTTTTTTCTTATATCTAAAACAAAATCTATATAGACACAAGACTGTAGGTTATCTTATGCATGACATGACACGGTTAACTCAATCCAACATTTGGAACGCCGCCGTTCCTTGCTTATAGACTCTGTTTTTTATGATTTTTCTGTAAAAGAATAAAATAATTTTCTTTCTTTTCTTTTCTTCTTTATTTACTTATATATATAGTTTTCAGATTCTTCCCTAGACTTGTAGTAAAAGACGGTATTACCCCTATAGGATTACTTTGTTGTCCGTTCGTCTGTCTGTCTGCCTGTAGCAAATAACACCGTCCTAAGCTACAAGTATGGGGAAAAATCTGAAAACAAACATTTGTAATTAAATCATGAAAAACAAGGTCTATAAGAAAGAAACGGCGGTAAAATTTTTAATTGAGTTAACCGTGTCTGGTTGGGTATCGTATATATTTGGTTTTCGATTTATGAAAAAAAAATATGTATGGAGCCCTCGGTGGTCGAGTCCGACTCGCACTTGTACTAGCGCTCGATATTCACCATAAGCACGAAATGGTTCACTGATAAAGAATAAGGCACTAAACTAACCTTATCTCTGCCATATATTGGTTTTCCATCGCAGCACGAAGCGAAAATGGCAGCTGGTAGCTTGTTGTAGTAGTTCAACACCACTGAGCTTAAAATCAATACCTAACCTAGGTGTTCAACACCTACAACCTGGTTACATCCGTTTGCATGTGCCTTCAACACTGACATAGCCAGTAGCGTTCAGAAAATGAGGGACTAGTTAGTAAAAGTCAATAAAATAAAATCCTTTAAAACAAGACTCAAAAACTAAACCAACCACTTCAATTCAAACTCCAAACTGTCGAGTCGAACGAACGAGCAGTGTTTTTCCTGAGAAATTTAGGGTTGCCGTATTTTAATTCTAAAATTGCCGATTTTTAGGGAAAACTAAAAAAAAAATACAAAATGTTTATTTGAACGATTTAAATATTTAAAAAAATACAAACGATGTTTAAGACTACTTTTAAATTTAATTATTTTATTCTTCGCCATATAGGTTTTGAATACTTTACAAAAATATGCTACGCGTAAATTTTAAGCCAAAACCATAATTATTACTAACTGCTAACTGTAGTCACAAACGAATTCGACAGTGAGTGGTTAAAATGGGTACCCACAAAATACCAAGTTTCAATAACGTCACTTCAATGGTATCTACTCTTCTTTTTCCCTTCAACATACACATTACACCCACCTCAAATCAAAATTATGATTCTCGCTTATCGGGGAGATGGATATTTACCCGGAATTATTCCAAAAAACGAGCAAACTCAAGGAATGGTTTTAAATGGAACACCCATTTGGAACCAATTCCTGAGTTACCCGTTTTTTGGAATCATTCCATGGATATTTGATTGAATTTTTCTAGTATGTTACCGCATAGCTTGTAAGCCGATTTGAAAAATTCTACCTGAAAGGTAAACTTTCAGATTGGTCTCACAGAAATTTCATCAAAATCGGTTCACCAGTTTTGAAGTTGGGTTTTCAAGTTTTTAAACTCATATAATATTACCTAGGCTAGGCAGATGATGGTAATATTACCTCCTAGAAGGATATTTGCTTTAGTAGCTGGCAGCATTATTAAGATTTTCGGTGTAGGTACTTAGGCGCCTCATAAAGGTGTTTCTCACCGTAACTAGAGAGCTTTTTAAACTTCACCCACGAACATAGGTAACTGACTGAAAGTAATTGTACTAGTAAAACTGGGTAAAATAGACTTTTTAACCGACTTCTAAAAAAGGAGGAGGTTATCAATTCGTCGCGTACCTATATATAATAAGATAAATTGCCTTATATATCTACGTTTTCATTCACCGAATATTATGTAGGTAGGTACGTCGTTATTGACTTTTTAAACATTTAATTAAATTGTACCTAACTCGAGTACCTATCATTCGCCTTATCATAATTAGTTATGGTGAATATTGCCGTAAATCAACGGTTTCATTCACCGGATATGTAAGTCGCTATAAGACGTTATTCACCGTTTGATTAGTCGTAACTTGAGCGTATTTCGCTTTATGATAAGACAAATATTGCCAAATTTACGGTTGCATTGGCCAAACATGCACGTCGTCATATGACGTAATGTTACCGTTCAATCAGTCGTAACTTAACCATGTTTTACCTTATGATAAGGTGAATATTGCCATATTTACGTTTATATGTGCCGTATATATACGTCGTTATAAAACCTAAAGTTACCATTTGATTCGTCGTAATTTGAGCATATTTCGCCTTATGATAGGGTAAATATGGCCACATTATACGTTTATATTGCCGAATACATACTTCGCTGAAAGACTTTACTTTTACGTTCAAATTGTTGTGACTGAAGTATATTCCGCCTTATGATAAGGTGAATATTGCCATATAAACGTTTATATATGTACGTCGTTATAAAACCTAAGGTTACCATTTCATTCGTCGTAATCTGAGCATATTTCGCCTTATGATAGGGCAAATGTGGCCACATTATACGTTTATATTGCCGAATACATACATCGCTGAAAGACTTTACGTTTACGTTCAAATTGTTGTGACTGAAGTATATTCCGCCTTATGATAAGGTGAATATTGCCATATTTAGGTTTATATGTGCCGTCTATGTACGTCGTTATAAAACCTAAGGTTACCATTTCATTCGTCGTAATCTGAGCATATTTCGCCTTATGATAGGGCAAATATGGCCACATTATACGTTTATATTGCCGAATACATACATCGCTGAAAGACTTTACGTTTACGTTCACATTGTTGTGACTGAAGTATATTCCGACTTATGATAAGGTGAATATTGGCATATTTAGGTTTATATGTGCCGTATATGTACGTCGTTATAAAACCTAAGGTTACCATTTGATTCGTCGTAATCTGAGCATATTTCGCCTTGTGATAGGGCAAATGTGGCCACATTATACGTTTATATTGCCGAAAACATACGTCGCTGAAAGGCTTTACGTTTACGTTCAAATTGTTGTGACTAAAGTATATTCCGCCTTATTGTAAGGTGAATATTGTCATGCTAAAGATTATTTATGCCGTTTACTAAAGTTGGTTTTATGACTTATGTTTACGTCTGTTTAGGTTTTATTGAAGTATTTATCGCCTTAATTTGAGGTAAATATTGCCTTAATTACGGTGATATTCAACACATATTCGACGTCGTAAATTTAAAGCGTTTTTAGTAGTCCATTACTGCTGTATTAACAGTATAAAGTTGAATTCCAAGACTACCTTACGGTAAGACATTTTTGACGTTTCGTGTTTATCATAAAAGACTTACCATTTTAACGGAAACGCCTAGCTAAGCCAAAATAATCGTAAGCGTTACAAAATCGCCTCGCGTCATTACAATTTAGCCGTAGAAGTCGGAATTCACCTTAGGCCAGAAATCAATTTTTCTCAGTGTAGAAAAAAAGACGATCGATCATGGGAAAGTGACTGCTGCACTATAGAACCTGTAATATTGCACTGTCGTGCCAATTACAGTGCACAGCACATTGCTCGTTCGCAGTGAATTTACAGAACGAATCAGTAATTAAAGCGATTGCGACAGTCACTATGATATTTGAACCTTTTTTTTTTCATTTCTTTCACAGAAATGATGGAGGAGCAGTGGGCTAAATCAATCAATAGAAGGAGCCCAACTGGGAGGAGACGAAAACGCGACAGGCTTAGAAGGAGATGGCGAGATGAGCTGGACTCATTTTTGAAGGATTAAGGCGCGGGCCCACCAGGGCGCACGGAGAGGCTACGCACGTGTAATAAGCTTTGCTTTGCAAGAAAATGAATATGGTTGTGTCCACTGCAACCCACGGAGAGGCTATGCATACATTGACGTCATTGCGTCATCACGAATATGACCCACGACTATGTACAGCTTGCTTATCGCAGCGCAGTTTTCAGTCATACACCTTGTGGAATAGACGCTTTTCATGTTTCTCGTATATTTCTATTGCAGTGGCACGGGCGTAGCCTCTCCGTGCGCCGTACCACGAAATACATAGTTGTACTCCAGTGGAAACGTAGATCCACGTTGTCAATTAAGGCCCTTCGTACATTCGGAAACTCAAGTTTCCGATACCTTACGACTTCAGTATCCAGGCGACTCTCGCAATAGAAATGCATATACGTTCGTACACATGCACGCGACGCGCGACGCCAATCGCGCGCTACCTATCTGCTGACATCGCCGCTACTTGAGTTTCCGCGACTTTCAAGATGGCGGAACAATTTATTTACCATTTTTTATTTTATTCACAGAATAAAGGGTTCCGTAGCATATTCTTGAATCATTTTTGGAAAGTAATTATTTTAAAACGATATAAAAATATTTACAATACTCATAACAAATCTTAATTTGGTATGCAGTTTTATTAAAAAGTTGGGAGAGATGGTTTTTTTTCTATTTTATTGAATAAAATTTAAAAATTAATTTAAAGTATTTGGATTTGGATTAATGTTAGGTTCCCAGGAAATTAACTGTGAAGGACGGACTGTCACACGACTGATCTTATAAAGATTCCGTCTTTTTTTGAACCTTCGGAACCCTAAAAAATATACTTTGATCGTCACAGTCATGTGTCAGCCATTTTATCTATTCATATTCTTGACCACCCATCATGACCTTTTGACGCGGCGCTAGTGTCTATGTCGTTACATCAAATTGCATTATAAAAATTTAGTACCTCGAATTTTCCGCAGGTCATGAGTAGTGGCGAAACTCTAGTATCGGAAACTTGCGTCGCCTCGTGTACGAAGGTTCGTACACGAGGCGACGCAAGTTTCCGATACCTTACGATTTTGGTTTCCAGGCGACTATCGCAATACAAATCCATAGAGGCTCGTACACAGGTCGCGTCGCCGACATGCGTCGCCGACTCTAGTCGCTCGCTACTCATCTATCAAGATCGCCGATACCCAAGTCTTCGCGATTTTTAACCGACGAAAAATTTGTAACTATTATTTTAAAATTTATTATTAAAGTATCTGAGGTAGAAAAATATCCTTGTTTGTATCATTACAATTAATAACAATAATATTCCACAACTATCACACAACGCCATCTCGTCCCAAGCTAAGCAGAGCTTGTGTTATGGGTACTAAACAACTGATAAACTTACTTATATATTTCTAAATACATAAATATAATAGATAAATTACACCCAGACACAGAACAAATTTATGATCGTGCTCATCAAACAAACATTTGTCCTGGGTGGGAATCGAACCCACGTCCTCCGGCATAGCAGTCAGGGTCACTAACGACTAGACCAACAGGCTTGTCAAATTCAAAAGAATATTCTAATAGATAATTAGCATGGAATAAGCTTTTTTTTTTAAGTGGTAAAATCATCATATCAAATGAGTCCTCCCACCCCGGGCAGGGCGGGAGGGACTGTCAGACACGTACTAACTAAAATCCACGGTGTCCTTCAATAGAACCTAACAAAACGATAGCGCGATCTAACTCGACGACAGCGCCATCTATCGAGCATGGTGTCAAACTTTTTGCACTTTTATAAATTACTAGCTTCCGCCCGCGGCTTCGCCCGCGTGGTGTTTTGATAGCCTATGTTCTTTCTCAGGGTCTAAAGATTTTCTGTGCCAAATTTCATCAAAATCGGTTGAGAGGTTTAAGCGGGAAAGCGTAACAGACAGACAGACAGACAGAGTTACTTTCGCATTTATAATATTAGTTTGGATGGATTATGGTTTCGTTACAAACATAACTACTTTAACCCAGCTTCGTCATGTACAGACGCCAGCACATCAAGCTACCACAATCTGTCAGATTTCTTTAATAGAATGTCAACCTTATCACAAGAGTAGAAGGTTAATGTTTGATTGGTAAAATCTGACAGATTCGGGTAGGTTGACCTGCTGGTGTCTGTACTTGCACATACGACAAAAATAAAGTAATTAAGAAAACGAAAACATTAAAAAAAAAAACTATTCAAATCTGAAATTTGAAACCATGGTCATCATCATAGCAGTAAGGGCGTCAGCGTTCCGGTGCAAATAAAAGAAAACTTTAAAAAAAAACCTAGAAAAAAATTGAATAAACCTCTAAAAAACAACTGAAACACGAAAAAAGAAAAATTCTATGTTTACCTGGGGATTGAACCCATGGTCACCACCTTGAAAGTCAAAGCTTGAACAAATCGAGCTACCTTGCAGCCGGTTGGCGCGGCGAAATTATGAACCATATTCTTTCTAGATTGATTTTTTTCCTCTATACGCGCCAATTTTTAATTCCAAAAATTTGAAATAGGAATGCGCTCGTCATTTTTAAAATAGAAGCATTTTAATTTATGTTATGAGCTGTACATTTTGTGTTTTGTACAATGTATTATTAAGGTTGAATATAGAATGGTGGCCGAATAGACGATTTGAGTCTTACGACTCGAGTCGCCGCTGTGTACGGATCGTGCGCTACTAGAGTCGCGCGACTTGGGTATTCGACTGGAGTATCGGATACCCGAGTCGCCTAATGTACGAAGGGCCTAAGGCGCAAGACATACTGAGATGGCGCGGCGCGGGCGTGGTGCGGGTGCGACGCCACTTCTTTGATATTTCATACAAAATGTATAGAAGTGGCGAAGCGCAAGACATACTGAGATGGCGCGATGGCGCCACCGCCAGTCGCCACTTCTATTTGTCCCGCGCCTAAGGGGGTCCCGTCATTTTTCTGACAGCACTTTGAGGCGCGCGTGGAACACGACGCGCCGTCGACCCGCGTATGGTCCATGGTCGGACAGCGAGTCGACAAAGATAGGTTAGTCTATAATAACACATGAGATATAGTTTAATCGGAAATTTTATTCCCGTGAAATAATTTACGAGTCATACGCGGGCAAAGCCGAACCAAACAATAGTTAGTTTAGTATATTTTTAACACGAATGCTTAAAATTGTTGGAGTGGTGGATGTAAATTATAGGCCATCGGCTATATTTAAGACGTTTATTACGACATAATCACTATTATTTAGTTTAACATTTGCGGACACATTAAGGAGCAGAAAGGAAGTGGCAGCCATGACATGTTGTAAGTCGCTAACAGAGGGCGGTGATGTTGCCATACTTAAGATCAATATTATTAATTTACCACAGATTATAACACGCCTCCTTAAATTTATAATATTGATCTTTTACAAAAAAAATATATTAAGTATCTAAATTAAATTAAAAGCTAATCTATTTTTCAAAAATTTTGTTTTGTCTAAACTTTTAGTTAATATGTCTGCTAAGTTAAATTCGGAATTAATTTTTACAATATCAATAATACCTTTTTCATAATTTTCATTTATGTAGTGGTACTGCACTTCAATGTGTTTTGAATTTTTAGTAAAATTACCATATTTGGCAATTGAAATTGCACCTGAATTATCCTCATACAATTTTATAGGTTCATCAAATTTTATACTGAATGACTCAATTAACAAGTTTCTAATAAAAAGTATTTCTGTGACTGCTTCTGACATGGCAGTATATTCTGCAAAAGTTGAACATTTAGTTACTGAATTTTGTTTATGTGTTTTCCAAAAAATTAAGTTTCCAAATAATCTAATAATAAAACCTGTCGTAGATTTTCTATCCACATTATCTCCTGCATAATCAGAGTCTACCATACAATCTAATTTTTCAGAGTTTACATTATCATAGTAAGTTAACTTTAAATCCTTAGTCTTATACAGATATTTTAAGATCCTCATAGCATATTTGTAATGGGTTTGGTTGTAACAACTTTGATAACGACTTAAATAATTAACACTATAAGCTATATCAGGCCTAGTGCCTGTACTGATATACAACAATTCACCAATTATATTTCTATACTTAATACTATCATCTACTTCTGTAGCTTGTTCCAATTTTAAGTTTGTTTCCATTGGAGTATCAAATAGCTTACTATTTTCTAAATTATATTTTGCAGCCAAAGATTCAATATATTTTGTTTGACTTAAAGTCATTTTATTTCTCTCATCATTATAATCAATGTTTATGCCAATATAACTTTTAATTTTTCCTAGGTCTTTCATTGCAAATCTTTCCATTAAGTTAGTTTTTACCTGTTTTATTACATCTTTATCTTTACAACAAATTAGGAGATCATCAACAAATATTAATATGTATATTGGATCTTTGTTTGCTCTGTTTACATATAAACAATAATCATAGTTACTTCTGACAAAGTTAAGTTTTTCAATGAATTTGGTAAAACAATCATACCATACTCTAGGGCTCTCTCTGAGACCATAGAGTGCTTTTTGCAATTTGTAAACTTTATTATCTCCAGTTTCATAACCTTTCGGTTGGTTGACAAAAACTTCTGACTTTACATGACCATTTAAAAATGCTGTCTCAACATCCATTTGTTCTATAAATAAATTATTTTTACAACTGTATGATAGTAAAATTTTCAATGTTTGCATTTTTCCTACCGGTGAATAAACATTTTCAATGTAATCTTTTTGCTGGAATCCTCTTACAACTAATCTAGCTTTATAAACATTTTCATCTTTTCTTTTATAGACCCATTTGACATCAATAACTTTATTATCTTTTGGCCGTTCAACAATTTGCCATGTGTTGTTTTTGTTTAAACTATTTATTTCAGAGTCCATTGCTGCCTGCCATTGCTTATGATCGTGAGAGCTCATCGCCTCCTCAAATGTATCTGGTACATTTGCATCAATGTAATTTACATAAATAAAATGTGATACTGGATTACCATATCTAGACATTGGACTAATCTTTCTTTTTGACTTTCTTTGAATTACAAGCTTGTCCTTATTATTACTTAAATTATCATCATTAACAGGATCTTCTACATTATTACTAGAGCTACTTTCATTTTCATCTACATAGTCTTCATCAATTTCAGTTTTAATTTGTTCATCTTTAATATCTGAAGTATTATTTTCCAAGTCCCTATCCTTTTCATCATCAAGTTTTTCTAAACATATCAATTTAGTATTTTCTTCAACTACTTGAACATGTCTGGCATTAATTATTCTGTTATTTAATAAAACTCTGTAACCATTCTCATTATAACCTACTAGCACTCCTAGTTGGGCTTTATCATCCCATTTACTTTTTCTTAAAACCTCTGGAACCCTGACAAAAACTCTACTTCCATAAATCTTTAAATGCTCAACATTCGGTTTAATACCGAAAAATATTTCATAAGGAGTTTTATTTTCCACTGTATTAGCAATAGTACGATTTTTTAAATATGCCGCTGTTTTTATAACTTCAGGCCAAAACCTTCTATGAATTTTAGCTTCTCTCATTAAGCATCTGCCTATGTCCATAGCAGATCTATTATACCTTTCTGCTACTCCATTTAATTCATGGACATATGGTGGACACGGTAGCAACTCTATTCCTTTATGTCTAATGAAATTATAAATGTCTCGATTTAAATATTCTTTACCATTATCACACTGTAATTTCTTTACTCTCTTATTAAATTTATTTTCTACCAAGTTAACAAATTCTATAAAACAACTTGCAGTTTCTGCTTTGCTTTTAATACAAAATATTCTTGTACATTTGCTATAATCATCGATAAATGTCAAAAAGTACTTTTCTCCACCATAACCAGTTGTGTTATGTGGACCGTTTAAATCAGTATGTATCAATTCTAATATTTCTGTAGTCTTAGTTCTATTATTTTCAAAAGGTACATTAGCCATTTTGCTTTCAATACAATTGGAACATTTCATTTCTATATTTTCAATCTTATCCGGCAAGCCTTCTAGTAATTTATTATTTATTAACTTGTTTAAATATTGAAAATTGACATGACCAAGTGCCCTATGCCATTTCTCTTTAGCGGTCAATTTTACTGAATTCACATACATATCGTTTTTATTAATTTTTGAAACAAAACTTTTTATACAATACAAATTATCTATTTTATTGGCAACAGCTATTAATTCTCTGGACTGATTATAAATTTTAGCATTTTCATTTCTAGCTACTATTGTGCAAGTTTTAGTTATTTTTGAAACACTTAACAAGTTTTGCTTAATACCATTAACAAAGTATACATTTTTTAGATCAATGTGTTTTTCATTATAATAATTTTTGAAATAGATTTTAACAGTACCTACTTTGGTTGCTTTTAAAATTTTACCATCTGGCAGTTTCACATCAATGGGAATTTTCAAATCCAAATAATTATAAAAACATGTATCAGTCTTTATGATATGATCTGTGCAACCACTATCTAATAACCAATTAATTTCACTGTTATTATCACATTGGCCGGTGTTACAATCCGCTACCTGATTGACTTCTGAATTACATACCTGAGCTGTCCATGACTCTGCCGAAGAACTGTCTTGCTGAGTGCTCGATGACTCACCTCTGGGACGATCTTGACCTCTGCCTCGGCCACGACCTCGTTGAAATCCACCTCTGTTGTGACCTCTTTGTTGTCCTTGCTGGCGTTGACTGTTTGGGTATCTTCCTTGGTAGTTTCTCTGACCATGCCAACAGTCCTTCCTGAGATGGCCGGTCTTACCACAGATGAAACATTGTCCTTTACTTGATGATGAAAATGTACTAATGTTGCTTTTCTTGTCTGGAGTAGTCATATTCTTCTCTTTTATTTTGGATTTTACATATTCTACTGTTCGTTGTTCTTCTGGGATTACATCTATGAAATCTCCTATGTAACTATAGTTGGGAGGCAGTGCTCGCAACAAGTATCTTACTTTTTCGGCTTCACATAAATTTCCACCTGCTGATTTAAAGTTATTCGTCGTTTTTTCAAAATCGACAAAGAAATCTTCTACGGAGTCATAATTTTTCAGTTTAATTTCTTCAATTTTTGCTCGACATATAATTTGCATGGCGGTGGATTTCGTTAGGTACATCTTGTCAAATTTCTTTATCATGTCGTATGCTGTGGTACATTCACTTACGTATTCTAATTGTTTGTCGGAGATGGTGCTCATTATAATGGTTCTCGCCTTCAAGTCCATTTTTTTCCAGGTAACTTCATCGGATTTTGCCGGCATTAGGCACATGGCGGGCTCGTTACACTCTTTGTACTCTAGCAAAGTTGCTAATCTCAATTTCCAACTGGAATAGTTTGCCCCGTCGAATATAGGTATCATGATGTCTTCTATTTTTGCTTGTTTTGCCATTTTGTGATTACAAAGTATCCTATTTTCTTGATTCAATAAAACTCGTGTCGCGAACTGCGGCGAGAAGTACTTGCACGTGGCCGTTTTTTATCGATTCACTGTATTTCACCATATAACCATCCAACCACGCTCTGCTACCATGTTGGAGTGGTGGATGTAAATTATAGGCCATCGGCTATATTTAAGACGTTTATTACGACATAATCACTATTATTTAGTTTAACATTTGCGGACACATTAAGGAGCAGAAAGGAAGTGGCAGCCATGACATGTTGTAAGTCGCTAACAGAGGGCGGTGATGTTGCCATACTTAAGATCAATATTATTAATTTACCACAGATTATAACAAAAATAAATATTACTTTTTGGTAAATGAAACCAACGAACTAGATCTAAACATACTCGCTTTTCTATTTTTTCTGCAAATGTAAAAGCTTATACCTGCCAAAAATATTTTTGAATGTCTCACATTTTATTCGCTACAAATGTATGCTAATGTCATAATCCGCCAAAATGGCACAATATTCAGGATTTTTTCCAGACAATGTTCTCTCTGATCATATTACTCTTTTTCTTTAGATAAGTACCCGTTTTCATATTTCGTCTAACGTTAAAAACCAGCTGCTTTTAGTAGTCTATTTCATGAAAAGAATCCTTCTTACGTTAGAAAATTTAATAAAAAAGCCACTTTAGCGGCTTTGGAAATCGACATGTAGAACGGTTATGGCCGCGCAACCTTTAACCATGGATTTCATAAATGGATTTTTTAGGGTTCCGTAGCCTAATGGCTAAAAACGGAACCCTTATAAATTCGTCATGTCTGTCTGTCTGTCTGTCTGTCCGTCCGTATGTCACAGCCTTTTTTCTTCGAAAGTTTAAGAGCTGATGATATGAGCAGATGTATTAAGTGAACCGCATTAGGATTTTCACACAAAAATAGAAATAAAACTAATTTTGGGGGTTGCCCCCAAATTTACTTAGAATTGAAACTCAAAAAAAATTTTTTTGCCTGACCCATACGTGTGGGGTATCTATGAATAGGTCTTGAAAAATGATATTGAGGTTACTAACATCATTTTTTTCTAAACTGATCAGTTTGCGCGAGAGACACTTCCAAAGTGGTAAAATGTGTGTCCCCCCCCTGTAACTTCTAAAATAAGAGAATTATAAAACTAAAAAAAGTGTATGATATACATTACTATGCAAACTTAAATTGAAAATTGGTTTGAACAAGATCAAGTAATTAGTTTTTTTTTAATACGTCATAAACCGTAATCCGCAATTTACTTTTCAACGTTACAACCAACTACAAGAACGTTTATATTATGCCACTTGCTGCTACGGAACCCTTCATGGGCGAGTCCGACTCGCACTTGGCCGGTTTTTTTTTAAATTGTAGAATCATCAAATGAGGCCTCACTATGTGCGAGGCCTCCTGGAGGGTAGGGCGGGAGGGACTGTTAAAATCGAACTTCTATGTTCTATGTTAGGGGTTATGGTTTCCGCACTTAGTCCTTCATGTGGACCATTGTGCGTCAAACACACTTGAGACAAAATCGAACTTTTTGACAAAGATAATTTTACACCGTGGCTTAAAATTTTTAGGGTTGTTGTAAGTTCGCCACAAAAATTATTCCTCTCGAAAAAAGTTTTGATCCGGTTCTCCTACTTCTACGATCCTGTACTTTCTGTTCAGACGCCACATTGTGTCCTCGTTTTCGGTAGTTTTGTGCTGGATTTTATAATTTAATTGTGCTGATCCCCGTACGAAGAAATGGTTCGAATATAGAATAATCAAAATTTAAAAAAAGAAAACCAAAACCTTTGGCTAATTTGAGGAATTATTTTTGTGACGAACTAACAACAATCCAATTTTTAGTGCATCCTGATGTCACGAGCCCCGGGGCGTCAATATGCAATTATTTAATTTTGAAAGGGATAATGAAAATTTGGTAAGTTTATTTGCATTAAAATACCTTACAACTCAGCAAAAAAAAAAATACCGCAGCTTAGCATAAGGCCCTTCGTCCACTATACGACTCAAGTTTCCGATACCTTACGACTTCAGTATCCAGGCGACTCTCGCAATAGAAATGCATATACGTTCGTACACATGCACGCGACGCGCGACGCCAATCGCGCGCTACCTAACTGCTGACATCGCGGCGACTTGAGTTTCCGCGACTTTCAAGATGGCGAAACAATTCATTTACCATTTTTAATTTTATTCACAGAATAAAGGGTTCCGTAGCATATTCTTGAATCATTTTTGGAAATTAATTATTTTAAAACGATACAAAAATATTTACAATCCTCTATCAAATCATAATTTTGTATGCAGTTTTATTAAAAAGTTGGGAGAGATGGTTTTTTTTTCTATTTTATTGAATAAAAATTTTAAATTATGCTATAGTATTTGGATTTGGATTAATGTTAGGTTCCCAGGAAATTAACTGTGAAGGACGGACTGTCACACGACTGATCTTATAAAGATTCCGTTTTTTTTTTTGAACCTTCGGAACCCTAAAAAATATACTTTGATCGTCACAGTCATGTGTCAGCCATTTTATAAATTCATATTCTTGACCACCCATCATGACCTTTTGACGCGGCGCTAGTGTCTATGTCGTTACATCAAATTGCATTATAAAAATTTAGTACCTCGAATTTTCCGCAGGTCATGAGTAGTGGCGAAACTCTAGTATCGGAAACTTGCGTCGCCTCGTGTACGAAGGTTCGTACACGAGGCGACGCAAGTTTCCGATACCTTACGATTTTGGTTTCCAGGCGACTATCGCAATACAAATCCATAGAGGCTCGTACACAGGTCGCGTCGCCGACATGCGTCGCCGACTCTAGTCGCTCGCTACTCATCTATCAAGATCGCCGATACCCAAGTCTTCGCGATTTTTAACCGACGACAAATTTGTATCTATTATTTTAAAATTTATTATTAAAGTATCTGAGGTAGAAAAATATCCTTGTTTGTATCATTACAATTAATAATAATAATATTCCACAACTATCACACAACGCCATATCGTCCCAAGCTAAGCAGAGCTTGTGTTATGGGTACTAAACAACTGATAAACATACTTATATATTTCTAAATACATAAATATAATAGATAAATAACACCCAGACACAGAACAAAATAATGATCGTGCTCATCAAACAAACATTTGTCCTGGGTGGGAATCGAACCCACGTCCTCCGGCATAGCAGTCAGGGTCACTAACGACTAGACCAACAGGCTTGTCAAATTCAAAAGAATATTCTAATAGCTAGTTAGCATGAAATAAGCTTTTTTTTTTAAGTGGTAAAATCATCATATTAAATGAGTCCTCCCACCTCGGGCAGGGCGGGAGGGACTGTCAGACTCGTACTAACTAAAATCCACGGTGTCCTTCAATAGAACCTAACAAAACGATAGCGCGATCTAACTCGACGACAGCGCCATCTATCGAGCATGGTGTCAAACTTTTTGCACTTTTATAAATTATTATGGTTTCGTTACAAACATTACTACTTTAACCCAGCTTCGTCATGTACTTGCACATACGACAAAAATAAAGTAATTAAGAAAACAAAAACATTAAAAAAAACCTATTCAAATCTGAAATTTGAAACCACGGTCATCATCATAGCAGTAAGGGCGTCAGCGTTCCGGTGCAAATAAAAGAAAACTATAAAAAAAAAACCTAGAAAAAAATTGAATAAACCTCTAAAAAACAACTGAAACACGAAAAAAGAAATATTCTATGTTTACCTGGGGATTGAACCCATGGTCTCCACTTTGAAAGTCAAAGCTTGAACAAATCGAGCTACCTTGTAGCCGGTTGGCGCGGCGAAATTATGAACCATATTCTTTCTAGATTGATTTTTTTCCTCTATACGCGCCAATTTTTAATTCCAAAAATTTGAAATAGGAATGCGCTCGTCATTTTTAAAATAGAAGCATTTTAATTTATGTTATGAGATGTACATTTTGTGTTTTGTACAATGTGTTATTAAGGTTGAATATAGAATGGTGGCCGAATAGACGATTTGAGTCTTACGACTCGAGTCGCCGCTGTGTACGGATCGTGCGCTACTAGAGTCGCGCGACTTGGGTATTCGACTGGAGTATCGGATACCCGAGTCGCCTAATGTACGAAGGGCCTAAGAGTGCTCCCACATTTATAAGGGTGTTACTAATGCCATTCGCATCGGCTCGGCTCGGACGACGCGAGCCGATGCGAATGGTATTAGTAACGTTCTTATTACGTTGACATAAAGGATTTTTTGACCGGCTTAAGCCGATTCCGCGTCGACAAAATGTGGGAGCAGCCTAAATTAATACACGCAGCTAAAATGCGCCGCGTGCCCGTGCACAGCATGCGCCGCGGAGGGTCCGCAGCTTTAACCCATAATGTAATAATAGGTAGGAAGGTTCTCAAATGGAGACCGCGTGTAGGTAAACGTAGGGTAGCTGGCAGAGGCTGGATAAAAAAAGCAGGAGATCGTGCTCTGTGGCGCTCCCTGGAAGAAACCTATGTCCAGCAGTGGACTGCAACAGGCTGAAATGATGATGATGGTGATAATACTAATAAGGTAGGGAGTGAAGGGAAAGAGGCCCTTGCCCTGTGGTCAACATAACCTCAATAATAAACCCTAGGTTAATACCCTTACACTTTAAAGTAAATTACCCTAATATTTTTATCAGCAACGTACAACAAGTATGCACTAATCAGTTTGCGATGGTGATAATGGATTGATACGTACCGTGGAATGGGGTGTCATTGATCAATTTAAAAATTCAAAGGGCTGTATTTTCTAAAATACAAAGGTACCGAAGACGAAAAAAAAATTGGAATATCGGTTTTTACTATACAATCGATACAATGAATTAGATTCTATTTTAAATAAATAATATGTCGATGAAAAATATAAATGTGAGTGGTCAATGTTAAACCGTAAGTGGGGTTACTTTGATACCCCCTAATATTTTCACGGCAAATGATAGTAACCCCTTTAAACGTTATTATTTCGAAAGAACAAAAAAAATCGGCTAAGTGTAAAAAAAGATATTAATTTTTTTAAAGTTTAGGGGTGACATTGATCAAGGCAAAAAAAACTTTTTGAAAAATCACCTTTATTTTAACGTTTCATTGAGATATATTAATTGTAAAAACATAATTAGGAACATTAATCAGTCAAAATCTTAAATGTTAAGTAAAAATAGAAAAAAATCACTACTAGCTACTGCTCGTTCTAACACGTCTTCATTAGAATTCCGATAGGCGCGAGCGCCTAAACGCTTCATATATATGTTCTTGGCATAGCGCTGAAAGTAAAAAAAAATCATATAAAGCAGCCATCATTGCAAATATATTGATAATATATGTTAAAAATGTCATGGGGTGAGATTGATCAATGACCAAAGTAACCCCATGCCTGTGATCAATGACACCCCGTATAGAAAATAAACCACCACTGAATGAAATTTTGGAGGTTAGAATACAAAAACAACTTCTTTCTCAAGCTAATTAAACACATAACAACATAAACTATCATTTTTTCTAGCAACTTGCATATCCAATCTGGTACCCTGGAAGTTATTTTAACCCCTAAAATACTTTAAACACAATACTCACAGTTTTTTATGAAAATCTCCGGTAGTGATCTGTTTGTACGTGCAGCGCTTGGGCAATGTCAAAGAGTGACACACAGTGCTGCCAATGCAAAAGACGAAATTTTTCGGTTGCGTTCAGAAATTAAACAATTCCTGTTTTAAAAAAATATAAAGTTTTTATCAATGTTACCCCGTGAATCAAACTAACCCCATTCCACGGTACTATCAATCGTCTTGCAATGTCAATCACATTCACAGCCGCAGCAGGGCATTAACTTGTCAAGATATGAAATGTGATGAGTAGGTGGAAATTACGACGATCACACAACGTTGAAATGGGTACACTACGATTATACGAAAAACTTTTCTTCCGAAATTCACAAAATACCGATTTTCATAATTCCGATTGGTTCAAAATTCCTAATATACCAATCCTAATCGATCATTACATGTTCCTATTTTCATAAAGAACTCCGAAATACATATCAATATTCCTAACGTTTAAAATTACACTTCTCAAAATACCGAGTTTCAATGGATCGGTCGATAACCAAAATTCCGACTTACTTAATGATTTTTCGAAACATCAAAAACACGAATTCCGATTACTAAAATACCGATTAATTAGAATTCCGAAAATGTAACTTCGCTCGCTCTTGCATCCTTTGTCTAATTTCTGATTACCAACTGCCAAGGTAGCTCGACGGCGCGGGGCTCTATTTCTGTTTGCAAGGTATAAAGTAACCTAACAACCACCACCTTCGAACCTAAACTGTCCGAGTCGGGATGCCCCGATCCCCAAACCCCGAGCTCGCTTCGCTCGCTCTTGCATCCTTACCCACATTGTTTATTACCACGTGCCAAGGTAGATCGACGGAGCCTACGTAGGCTTAAATAACACTGACGGAGCCTACGTAGGCTTAAAATAACACTGACACTGACTTTATAGAATGGGATCAGTTTCTTCGGAGTATTGAAAATCGGAATAACCCATCGAGCATTACATTTTTAGTATAATATGTGAAAATCGGATGAAAAGAACAAATCGGATATAGCAGTTTCGGTAAAATAAACGTGATTTTTAATAAAATAGATATTGTAATTTTTAGTTATTATGATATTCGAAGTCTTGAAAAGCGGAACATCGAAATTCGGAATAAAATATGTATTTCGGAGTATTTAGGTGTTTCCGGGCGTTGAAATGTAATACATGCTGCGTTTGTTCCCGATGACAGAGTCTCCTAGTAGTCACATTAATTGGGCGCCATAAAACTTGCCAATTCTCCCCAACAATATACATAATTATTTTGATATACATTTACGAAAAACTTAAATAAGAGCAAAAAAAGTACTGGAAAAGGTTGGGGTGCATTTTTTTTTCAATATTTCCAAACCACTGCTACTCCTCAAAAACAGAATCAACGGTGGCTGCCACCAGAATAGCGCCGAGACAATGAAGCTCGACGTATTCCGGAGAATGAATTTAACTATCTTGTATACTGCAACGAAATTAATCAGAAAATAATAGTTGCGAGGAGTAGGTTGTGGTGCATAATTATTAAACTTGACACGTTATTCATTCAGCGAGGGCGCCTATTTGTTCACAAATCTGTCACATCGCTTGCTGCGACTGATTTGATAGTCCCTACCACTTTGTGACTTTGCGCAAAGCGACTCTAAGTATGGCTAAATTGTGGACTTTACTCCGGACATCGGACTCTAACAAAAGATGCAAGAACATTAATATCTCTTAAAAGTCCGACGTCCACAGCCAGTACTCAGTAGTGACATCGTTATTTTGTTTTTTTTTTTTATACATTATGTACCTTTTGAAATCAATGAATATTGACTATTAATATACCGATCAAATATTTTTTAATAATCTAGCGGACCAATTTTTAGATTTTTTCAATAAACCTAGTCCGTGTCACTTTTTGCCAACATCGCTCCGATTACACTACCCTTTAATGTAGCAAAAAACATGTTGCAATAAAACATAACGGTTGCTCAAAAGAACTGTCAACACGGCCGAATCAATAAAGCTACAAACAAACAAACTACACAGCATCGGAATTTACTCATCTCTCTTTCAAAATGCAGCCCATAAACTCTCAAATTCCTGGAATAAATACATTCAGTCAACTGAGCTACGTAAACATGAGCTATCAAGTGTGTATTTACCCTTGCCTCGCCGTACTTTTGCGCCAAAAGATAATTTTTCGCTCATGACTGAACGCATACTGACGGCAATGGAGAAATGTTCAAAATTCATATTTGTACTTTCATAATAAACGAGCCAGTTTCGAAAATTGAACTATAAACGCTTTAGCTCAAAGCAGAAATTCGTACAAAGATTAATTTCGACATAAATGAGCACTGAAAATGAGGATATGACATCGGTAATAAGCGCACTTGTAACAGAAATACCAATAACTCACAAAGAGAAGTTTTAATGGAAAGTAGTTTTAAAACAACGCTTTGTGAGTTACGGAACAGTCTGGTCAAACAAGCAGGGAAACCAAAAACATATGTTATAGAATGACTCACTTGTCGTCCCAGCCGGGGGTTCCAAAGAAAAAAGAGCACCTTGCCAGCCGGCGCCCCTCGGCGATATCTTGCGCAAACCTTACGATTACACCTTTTAAATTAGAAGAAAAAACACACACACACCACACGGAGCTTTCAATCGCACCCGAACTGTCGACAAAATGCCGGGGAAAGACTGCCACAGTCATTCAAGACCACCTTTTTTTTAACAAGCCCGGGTTGCACTTCTCCGTTACAATATACACCTTCTTCAGTTATGTTAAGGTTTGTTTTCGTGTGTGTAGGGTTTTATTTAGGGGTGCATCTGGTCGCCGGCTGGCCCTATTTGTGTGATTTACCCCGGCATGTGGCGAGCCCGTCGGATCCGCTCTAAACGGGAATGAAGCGTACTCGAGCTTCAAAAATGAATGATATCGCAGCGAATATCACAAAAGCGATTGGGTTTTTTTTCGAGTTTATCTGGATTTCTGTTTCTAGTGGAGCTTTCATGTATTGGTTGGCTAATTAGAGGAAATGCATCGCAGTACATTTTCTGTACAAATATATTTTTCATAGTGAATGTAGTGCTCGATTTTGTGCAATGTTTTTCTAGTATCTAGTTTTATTGAATAGCCTCTTATGTTGTATTGAAGCCAGTTACTAACTAATACTTTCATTACAATTTACTAATATACTACCCAAGTCAAAGCATGTACCTACATTGTTTAGATAGGTAACCCTTTCGCACTAACAGCGTGTGAACATTCTAAAACGGAGTGATTTAAAAATGTTCCTGTTTTAAAATAAAAACCGTTAAAACATGAACCAAATAAAAATGGAACGCTGCAATGGTCACGAATGGTGGATAAAAATATCAACAAGGACACGTGGCTAGACTGCGCATGGAAGGATTTCATCAATAAAATTGTCCCCATGAAGGATTTGCATAACTAACCCATAGACCCGTGGCGTACTATTGTAAGTCCCTATCTATAAAAAAAAACAAGTTCTAAAATTCTATAGAGCATTGTACTTATACCCTGCACTAACAGGGTTAAATCTTGTTTTGAATTAATAGATGCATTTTTCTTAGTAAAATATGTACATTTGAAATGGCAAAGGGTACTATTAGTTCAGATGGCACGTACCAAATAATAATTATAATGACCCACTCTGCATTAATATGCATAATATAATGAAGTAAATACAATAAAAACTGTAAAGTACTAAGAATTTTTGAACGTACAAATGACTACACAAAAGTAGCCCAAATGAGAATTAGCCCAAATGAGAAGTAGCCCAAATGAGAAGTGGTCCATTATGGAGTAGGTTGCCCAAATGGGAATTAGCCCAAATGCGCCTAAACCACAATAATTCGGTTTTTAATATTTTTAACCGACTTCAAAAAAAAAAGTAGGTTCTCAGTTCGACCTGTATGTATGTATGTATATTTGTCCGCGATTATCTCGCGTTTGGCTGAACGGATTTTGATGCAGTTTTCAGGAAAGTGTTCATTACATTCTGGAGAAGGTTTTAGTATATAACACTAATAGATATCCCGTGACGTTGCCCGCGTGGATCCGATTTGCTTACTTGGATCGTAGATTTTAAGGGACGATTGCATGTTTGTCCGCAATTACCTCGCGTTTGGCAGAACCGATTTTGATACAGTTTTCAGAAAAGTATTTGTTACATTCTGGGGAAGGTTTTAGTATATAACAATAATGGATACCTCGTGAAGTTGCTCACATAGATCCGTTTTGCTTAATAGGATTGTAAATTTTTAAAGACGCCGAAATTATGAAGATTTTTGTTAATTATCTCAACTAAAAAGGGAAAAATAAAAAACTTTTAAAAAAAAAGGGAACCGGCTTCAAAACTAAACACAAAAAAACTATAAAATAACTTTTCTTTCGGAAGTCGGTGGCCATATTATGTCAATGAAATAAAAAAAAAAACAAAGCCACCGACTTCCGAAAGAAAAGTTATTTTATAGTTTTTTTGTGTTTAGTTTTGAAGTCGGTTCCCTTTTTTTTTTAAGTTTTTTATATCGTGTTGACAACATCGGACATTCTGCAATTCTGCATACAAGACCGGACCTGAGAGACACCCTTGTGGTACTCCAATTCCTTTTTTGTTCTGTATCGAAGATCTATACATATAATAAAATTGTAGAAAAGTGGTGTCTGTACAATGGAAATATACAAAAAAAAGTAGCAGGGGTTGTTATTATATCGATGCCGAACCCGAATTTGTAACTATTTTGTTTTGTCTGTTTGTCGGTTTGTCTGTTTGTCTGTGTGTTTGTGCACGCTAATCTTCGGAACTACTGGACGGATTTGAGTGTTTTTCTTTTGTTGTATAGGTATTAAGTCCGGTTAACATATAGGCTATAATTTATCTTTGAAACTTGAACACCTGATGCAGAACCGCAACAGACCTACTAAACTATAAGAGATACAAAAATGGTGCCGTAGCAAAAATTCTTCCACGTGATGAGCATTTTCTGCTGAGAGAAGAAATTTGAGGATCCTGTCTACCTGATTTGGAACTTCAAGAGCCCAGCTACACTATAACATATACAAGAATGACGTCGTAGCAAGAGTTGTACAGCCTGATAAGCACTCTCTGTTGATGTATAAAAATTGAAGATCTGGAACACCTGATGTGGAACTCCAAGAGCCCAGCTACACTATAATACATATATAAGTACAGGAATGACGTCTTAGCAAGAGTTGTTTACTCTGATGGGCATTTCCTGTTGTCTTACAAAAATGAAAGATCTGGAACGTCTGGAATCGTCTCGCGCATCCCGTTGTTTTCCCGTCCCCAGGCTCCTAGAATTCGACATCAGTCGTTTCAGATCTTCGATTTTGACGACCCCGTTGTCGCTGGCATAAGCAACAGGTTCCGCGTACGAAGTCGCGGGCAGAAGCTAGTACTTAATATATTTTTTATATTTTTTTAAGGATGGTATGGATGGAAAAGTACTTCAATTTATTCCCATTTCATTTACCTAATTTTGCCTGTGTTCCACCAAATATACTGAATGTGCACCAAAATATGTTCATTAAAATATGTCATAACGAGGTGTACCTAATAAAAAAAAAATTAAGCAGGGTCGACGAAGCCCCGCTTCGCGGGGCTTCTATTTCTGTGTACAAGGTTTAAAGGAACCTAACTAAACCGAACTTCGGGGTGTCCCTGAAATCTTGCTAAAGCGAGTTTTAGATTTGGTGTACAAAAAGAATTTTTGGTATATAAAAAGAATTATTGATGCGCATTTAAATTTTAGCCTTTTTTAACCATTGAATACTTACTGACAAAATAAATATAAACTGCATCTAAACACGAGGATGGACTCGTGACATTAAAACTAGTAAAAATTATACTAAGGAGTGACGTAGTCGCGGACGGCGAGTAATGCACGACTCGCTGTCCGACCATGGACCATGCCCGGCTCGACAGCGCTGTGTTCCACACTCGCATCAAAGAGTGCCAGCATTATGACGGACCCCTCTACAGAGGGCCAAAGTCTGCCGGGGTCGCGGGACTAACGAATTACCGTGACCCCGGAACGTAAAGGGCTATTGAAGGACACCGTGGATTTTAGTCAGTACGAGTCTGACAGTCCCTCCCGCCCTGCCCTGAGTGGGAGGACTCATTTGATGATTTTATCACGCTTACAAAAAAAATGGAGTGACGTGGTGCAAATTTTCAAAGCGTCAATTATAATTCTTATCTAAGAAAAAATACAGGTTAGATTATAATGATAATTCAATATTAGTTTGTCATCGTCTGTAGTTCCCATTTTCTTTTAAATGTAATCGGTTACTGGTTTATTATTTTTATCCTTAGGCATTGGTTGCATTCGTTTGCTGTAGAATGAACCCAGCTTTGCGTCAAAGTAGACGCCCGCATAAGTACCAATACCCGTATTGTTTTTTCCCCTTTACTCTTTAAATAGCCCCCTCAATCTTATTTAGACCACAATCAGTATTTTTTTGTAAACCATACAGATACACTAAGAAATATAAAATACCGAAGGTTAAAAAAACCAAGAAGAGTTACATGGTAAGGAAATCATTATGCCCAAAATGCAAAAATTCGAAGACATTTCTTTTGTATAATTCATTTTTTGTCTTTGTTTAATTTTGTGTAGATATCACTTTTTTTTGTGAAGGCTGGTTAACCTATAATTGGCGACTGTGTAAGTCCTAGTCGTATTGTAAATATACCTTAACTTTAGGTACGTGCACAGAAGCTGCAGCAGAAATAAATAAGACATGCGACACACACCGCTCGACACTCGTAGCTCTCGAAGCTCTGATGAAAAACCACATGCCTTTCATTCAAGAGGAAACACAATTAATAACATGAAGAAACAATAGGCATATTCATCAGTGGCCAACTTGGTGGACCGCGTGCTGCAGCAAGTTGGTAATTAAACAATTAGCAGTAAATTGTTTGATGACTTGATTGTTATACATCATTCACAACACAACCACATTAGCATATTTGTCCTTAGCGTGTCCAATCACGAAGCATTCATTCATTTTTGTCTCATCATCTCATGACTGTGTAATCACTAAATTATATTTTAGTTTATGTTCAAGATTTTAAATAACATCTTCGTCTTCATACAACAATGCAATCAACTCTATTGTATTATTATTAATAATTTCATTCTTGTTTGTTTTTGCTATTGTTATGTTTCAATCTTTAACAACAGCTGTACGTAATACAAGTAGTTACATTGATATGTTAACTTATCAAATACCTTCGACAATTCCATTTTTTTAAATATTTCTATTATACGTTTCCGATGGATGAAGGGGGTCGGGTGACGTCTTCTGGCTGATGACGGTGATGATGATAATGACTTAGTTTTCAAAGAAGTAAATCTATGTCTAAGGGATTTGGATTATTATACTATTGGAATATTGCCAGATATTTGTGCAATAAATCCGAAGACTAAAGCGAAAATCTCTATGTTTGGCTTTGGCTTAGCATTAATCCCGTGACTATCGTACAACTGTCAAATTCCAAGTACAACCGAGGCGGGAATTAGTGTTGTCCAAGTTTAATCACTGGCTAAACAACGCCTCGCTTCTAAGTTATCTTTTGAAAGCATTATTTTATACATTTTATTACAAAAGGAGCAATAATTGCAGTAGTGAACTGGTGGCACAGTGGTATCGGTCCCGATTGTACTATTTACCCGTTTTGTAGGACTTGGAATAGAACCCAGCCAAGCACATAACTGTTTAATTTATTTCATCACCACTGCTCTATAAACGGTGAAGGAAAACATCGTGAGGAAACCAACCTGCACTAGGCCCGCGTGGTAGACTATGGCCCACCCCCTCTCTTCTAGAGGAGGCAAAGCAGTGGGAACATTATAGGCTAATGATGATTACAAATGCAATCTTTTATCATCAAATGTGCATATTTCATCATCAAATGTTATTGTATCGAATAGGTGACGTTAAACAATGACCGTAATGATACAGAAACTAAAATTAGGTACCTACCTAACCAATAATTTAGATTTGTATCTTTTTTTTAATAATGTATGGAACATTTATTTTCGTTAAAACAGAACGTTTTAAAAGAAAAGTGCATAAATATAATTTTATAGTACGTTAAGTGGACAGAGGTCATCCTCCAGAGAAAGATAATAATCTATATATATAAAAGGCAAACTGAATGATTACTAATCAAGCCACAGCCCAGACCGGTTGGCCTAGAGACTCCAAATTTGGAACATCGGTTCCTTATGAAGCGTAGGGGAGCACTAAGAAAGGATTTTTGGAAATTCAGCCTTTAAGGGGGTAAAAAAGGGAGGGGAAGTTTGTATGAAACTCGGTCATTTCTGAAGCTATATCGATGGAAATTGGAATATAGCTATTTGATAACAAATAAAGGATGACGTGTTTCAGGATTTTTGGAAATTCGCCCTTTAAGAGGGTAAAAAAGGGGGGGGGAAGGTTGTATGAAATTCCGTACATTTTAGTATCTGGTTGGTTATTCGGTTGAAAATTAGGCACGATTTGTTAAAGGGGGTAAGGGGAGGGCGTGGGGGGTGGGTAAAGTGGGGGGGTAACGGGGGGGGGTGAAATCTGTTAATTTTATTATTTGGTTGGCTATTCGGTTGCACACTAAGCATGATTTGTTAAAGGTGGGTAATAGGAGGGCTTAGGGGGGGAGGTAAAGTGGAAGAGAGTAACAGGGGGGGGGGTAAAATCAGTTAATTTTAGTATTTCTTTAGAGCTATATCTATGAAAATTGGCATTTAGCTATTTGACTACAATTGAAGGCTGACGTGTTTTAGGATTTTTGGAAATTCGCCCTTTAAGGGGTAAAAAACGGGGGGAAAGTTTGTATGAATTCCGTACATTTTAGTATTTGGTTGCAAATTAAGCACGATTTGTTATAGGAAGGGGGTAAAAGGAGGGCGTGCGGGTAGAAGAGGGGGGGGGGGGGCGGAGCAAGATCAGTTAATTTTAGCATTTGGTTGGCTATTAGGTTGCAAATTAAGCACTATTTTTTAAAGGGTGGTAACGGGGGCCGTGGGGGTGGCAAGGGGTGGAAGTTAAGGAGTGGGGTAAAATCGTTTTAAAATTTTAGGTTTATTTAGGTGGGGTAATTTCTAGATTTTTAAAATTGTATTTGCTGCCATATTGTTATATCATCAATCGGCGAAGACGGGAGCCGTTCCCTTTCTTTGTTGATGTATGGCACCGTTGATAGGGCGCATGAGGTACGTAAGGAAATAGTAGCTTACGTAAAACAGAACTGGATCAATTTTTCAATTATGTTTCACGATAAAAATGGAGACAATTACAATAACAGTGATGAGCACTATTCTGATATGATCCAGCTTACAGTTTACGGTGGTTTATGTGAACTGGTCGCAGCAGGTAATATTTATGAGTTCGTTTTGAAGGTATATCGCAATGGTGAATTGTATGTAAAAGCTGGAACTGATGGATATGCCGTAAAGCGACTTCGCTTTTCTTCTCTTGGGGATTTGTCTAATGTCCACTTTGATGCGTACCTTCCTGATGATATTAAGTCTTCTGAGGTAGCTGAAACTCATCAATGCCCGATATTAAGCTCTGTGAGAGCTAAAAAAATCACATCTCGCCGCATGGAAGTGATTGATTTTGTAGATCTGTCATCGGCCAGTTCAGATTCAGCTTCTTTTTCAGGTGAAGATAGTGTACTTGATTCACAATATACGGTTTCAAAGGTTAGTAAAAAAAAGCGTAGGGCTAGATACACAAATAAAACACGAAAAAATCAAGTAAAACAGGCAGTTACAACTCATTATACTAAAAATCGAGATCGCGTCGTAAAAGAAAAGGCGAATTACCAAAAAAAAATATGCGAAAACGCATAGTCAGGCTACAGCTGCATATCAGCAGATGCACCCTGAAGTACACAGAGCATCACAGCATAAATCCAATAATAGAGTATGGAAAACAAAACATATGTCTGGAATGTCTTACGATCCCGCCATAGAATACGAAAGTGATCTCGGCGTAACGATTGGTAAAATGACTCAAAAATGTCAATGGTGTAACGCACTTAAGTGGAGAAATGAAACACCTGGAATATGCTGTAGTAATGGAAAGGTAAGACTCGAGCCATTAGCCAGTCTTCCTGAACCTCTTTATAGTTTAATCATGGATCTTCATCCTGATCACACACATTTTATGGCCAACATAAGAAGTTATAACAGCTGCTTTCAAATGACATCTTTTGGTGCTAAAAAAGTAGTCGAAGATAACTACATGCCGACCTTTAAGGTTCAAGGTCAGGTCTACCATTTACTTGGAAGTTTATTACCAGAAAGTGGACGTGAAGCACAGTTTCTCCAAATATATTTTGTTGGCAATGACGATACTGAAACAAATTTAAGATGCTCTCACCACCCGAAAATTAAACCAGGGCTCATTAGGCAGTTGCAAAAAATGCTTCATGACTCAAACCCAAAGTCAAAGTCAAATCATTTATTCCAATTAGGCCATCTGAGGCACTTTTGAACGTCGATTTTTAAATTTAAAGGGAATAGGAAGGGATGGGTGGGATTGATTCTACACCTATGTTCTACACCCATTCGCTAAGGTAGGTTGTATGGAGAAGAATGGGCAAGAAACTCCATACTTACTCTTTTTCAAAAATGTTTCACAATGTTTTGAAATAACAATTAAAAAAATTAATGTGAAAGCGATGTACTCAAGTCAAGACCATTAAATCATTTAAAGGATAAAAAAAAACAATAATTATACAGCTAAATAAAAGAACCCCTATAATTTATGAGAATTAAAGAGTACCATGGATAAAATACCTTCATCGTGTGATACTTTTAAAGTCGTCATCCGTGCTGAAAAAAAACCATCAGGCGGTCTTCCAGGTAGGTACAATGCACCATGCACCAAATGAAGTCGCTTTGGTGATGGGCCAAGAATTTGAGAAAAAAGACATTATAATAGAAAGTCGTAGCAGCTCTTTACAAAGGATTAGTGAATTAGGTACATAGATCATACGATGCTCTACAATACCCTCTGATGTTTTGCCATGGAGAAGAATACAACAGTTTGATCCTAAAACGAAATTGCCCACGAAAAAGACAGTTTCTGCAGCAGACTTTTACTCCTACCGTTTGATGATGAGAGAAGCGGAAATTAACAATATTTTGTATTTTCGTTCTTTATTTAGTCAGTATTTAGTAGACGTATATGCTAAAATAGAGACAGAAAGGCTTAATTTTATACGGAGAAATCAATCAAAATTACGCGTTGACAGTTACATTCATTTGAAGGATGCAGTTTGTAGACAAGATGCTAATGCTGATCAGTTAGTTCTAATGGTAATATTACCGTCATCATTCACTGGCGGACCACGTTACATGCATGAGCGAACTCAGGACGCCATGACTTATGTACGTAACTACGTACGTGTAATCCGCGGTGGGAAGATATAACACAAAACTTATTTCCTGGGCAGAAATCACATGATCGCCATGATTTGATAGCTCGATTATCATAAACAAAAAAAAATGATAGATCTCTTAATAAAAGGAAAATTGTTCGGTGAGGTAAGATGTTTCATGTATTCTGTCGAGTGGCAAAAACGTGGTCTTCCCCACGTTCACATTTTCTCCTAAACCTACCATAGACCAACCCTACCCTACCCTACCGTACCTTACCCTACTCTACACTACACTTTACTACACTACACTACATTGCACTACACTGCACTACACTAAACTACACTACACTACACTACACTGCACTGCACCGTACTGCACTGCACTACACTACACTACACTACACTACACTACACCTACTTTATACCTACACCACACTTACCTTAACCTTCCCTGAACTTCCACGATTTTTTAAGACTAAAATCAGCCAAATCAGTTCAGCCTTTTGCAAGTTAAAGCGTGACTAACGAACAGCTATCCATTTTTATACCTCACTTGCTGAGCCGGCAGATGTTGTCCTGCCCAGTAATCAATCCTACACCTACCCTACACCTACTCTACACCTACCCTACACCTACCTCCCTACACCTACCCTACATTTACTCTACCTACCCTATGTGTTATTCTGGATCTTCAGCTACCTACATACCAAAAGACAATGCCAGTTGCTACTTAGAGCTATGACCCACCAAATAAAAGTTGGCTTCCAACTACACCAAATGTAGCATTCTATTTGTCCTTTATCAGTGATAACTAAAATTATGATTAAATGTCTTTAAAAGTGCAGTTTCTGTTTTATTGGATAAAATATCACATTTAGGTTAGATACCTATGTCGAGCATACGTTAACGTCACGTCCCTATTTTCACAATGCTGGTCTAGCCACAAAGCACACACAATACAATACTAACAATCTTGACGGATTACAGATGTTGGTGGAAGCTGTAAGATAATTCAAACACATTTATAACTAGCTTCTGCCCGCGACTTCGTACGCGGATCCTGTTGCTTATGCCGGCGACGACGGGGTCGTCAAAATCGAAGATCTGAAACGTCGAATTCTAAGAGCCAGGCTGAACAACTCTTGCCAAGACCGTCATTCCTATATATGTTATAGTGTAGCTGGGGTCTTGGAGTTCCACATCAGGTGTTCCAGATCTCAATTTTCATACGTCAACAGAGAGTGCTCATTAGGCTGGAAAACTCTTGCTAAGACGTCATTCCTATATATGTTATAAAGTAGCTGGGCTGTTGGAAGTTCCACATCAGATGTACCAGATCTCCAATTTTTATACGACAACAGAGGTTGCTCATCAGGCTCAACAACTCTTGCTAAGACGTCTTTACTGTTTAAGTTATAGAGTATCTAGGCTCTTGGAGTTCCACACCAGGTGTTCCAGATCTCAATTTTCATACGTCAACAGAGAGTGCTCATTAGGCTGGACTACTCTTGCTAAGACGTCATTCCTATATATGTTATGAAGTAGCTGGGCTGTTGGAGTTCCACATCAGGTGTACCAGATCTTCAAATTTTATACGACAACAGAGGTTGCTCATCAGGCTCAACAACTCTTGCTAAGACGTCTTTACTGTATATGTTACAGTGTAGCTGGGCTCTTGAAGTTCCACATCAGGTGTTCCAGATCTTCAATTTTTATACGTTGACAGAGAGTACTCATCAGGCTGAATAACTCTTGCTAAGACGTCATTCACTTATATGTTATAGTGTAGCTGGGCTCTTGGAGTTCCACATCAGGTGTTCCAGATCTTCAAATTTTTATACAGCAACAGAGAGTGCTTATCAGGCTTAACAACTCTTGCTAAGACGTCGTTCTTGTATATGTCATAGTGTAGCTGGGCACTTGGTGTTCCACATCAGGTGTCCAGGATCTTCAAATTTATTCTCTCAGCAGAAAATGCTCATCACGTGGAACAATTTTTGCTATGGCACCATTTCTGTATCTCTTATAGTTAAGCAGGTCTGTTGCGGTTCTGCATCAGGTGTTCAAGTTTCCAAGATAAATTATAGCCTATATGTTAACGGGACTTAATACCTTTACAACGAAAAAAAAATTATTCAAATCCGTCCAGTAGTTCCGAAGATTAGCGTGCACAAACACACAGACAAACAGACAAACAGACAAACAGACAAACCGACAAACAGACAAACAGACAAAAAAAAAAAAAAAGGTTGCACTCCAGGAGTGCCGGTAGAAGTGAAAACTTTTTTGTTACTATGTTTTATTTTAAAACTGGAGTAGTACAGATATGAAATTAACTAATTTGAATGACGTCTTACTCATTTTCGATCAGGGTCACGTGACCCTGACGCGAGTTTTAAATTTTTTACCCATTACAGAAAAAGTGTACAACGCCGCTAAAGAAGTTTTCACTTCAAAAATTTAACTACATTTTCGGGTTCGGCATCGATATAATAACAATCCCTGATACTTTTTTTTATATATTTCCATTGTACAGACACCACTTTTCTACAAATTTATTATAAGTATAGATTTGTAATAAACAAACACAATAGCCACCCAAAAATCAAATGACTTTGTCTATAATGCCAGTTGTGACATTTTGACACAAGGATAAAATACACAAACAATATACGAAATGGACTGAGCACTCATGCCGTAAAAGCGTGCTGAGAGAGATAGCTCCGATGGGGCCAGTTGTCTCTTTCTAATAGGGTAGGTCTCGTCCAAAATACCTCAGTGCCTCAAGTCAAAAGTTTTCGACCAATGTGTGTTACCAGTGATGACGTATGGCGCCGAAACGTGGTACTTTACTATGGGCCTCATTAGTAAGCTCAGTAAGTCCAACGAGCTATGGAGAGGGCTATGCTCGGAGTCTCTCTGCGCGATCGGCTCAGAAATGAGGAGATTCGTAGACGAACCAAAGTAACCGACATAGCCCAACGAATTAGCAAGTTGAAATGGCAGTGGGCAGGCCATATAGCTCGCAGAACTGATGGCCGATGGGGCCGTAAGGTTCTCGAATGGAGACCACGCACCGGCAAGCGCAGCGTAGGACGTCCACCCACTAGGTGGGCAGACGATCTTATGAAGGCCACAGGATCACGCTGGATGCAGGCCGCTTACAACCGGTCCTACTACAAGTCCAAAGGAGGCCTATGTTCAGCAGTGGACGTCTTACGGCTGATATGATGATGATGATGATGATGAATAGGGTAGGTAACCAAAATACATGTTATTACGTTTTTAAATATTTCTTAAAAAAAAACAATAAAAAAACATTTATAAACATAAAAACAGTAGTCCGCCGGTGTGGAAGCGGGGTCCAAACTACCGGTGGTTAGGGCTACAGAAACAGGAACCTCCTCACATTGCGGGCCGTATTTAGGAACACTGCCTTCAAAATCAGGCCCTTGATCCAACTACCTAGAGAGAGCCTCGAAAGGTATTCGTCGAGGCCCTTTGCCATCAGGCCCATCAGGCCATTGGCTGTAACGATAAATCGGCACAATGATAGCCGAGCTCACATTCCCACTCCGACAACCGCGCGTGCTAAGTTGAGATATTTCATTTATTTATATTTCTCAGCTTTCAGTTCAGAAGGTTCTCGTCATGCGAGATGGTATCATCGATTATTTATCATTACGCGGCGCACCGATCTGTCTATCACAACAATATCAGGGACATTGGCGACAATAGCCCGAATAAAAATAAAAAAAGAATATTGAAAAATAAACCTGAAAGCAATTTTAAAGCCGAAAAAGTAAATAAGGTTAGCAAGTAAGAGTTATATTTTACTGTTTCTATCCATACTACTTTCTGGGAATAGGAGGAAAGGGACAAGCGCCATCCAAGTTGCTCTTCTCTTTCGTCATGCTAATTATAGCAAATCAAAAAAAACCTAAACGGTGGCAATTACGGTTCATTTTTGGGTACTAGGTAACTTGAAGTGCTCAGTCCAGATTTTATGATAGGGCTATGTTTTGATTAGGTATTTCCGCGTCAATGACGTTTCGTTGTACCTAATCATTCATGCTCAAATGTGAAATATTTTTAAGAGTGTATATTCATAATGTGATTTATACTAAAAAAAAAAACATTATTTTCGTTAAACATACTTATTGAAAATAATGTTTTATTAAAACTGAATATTGCATATTTAAATCCGAACAATAACACATTAAAAGGTGTCATTTGTCATAAAATTTTCTCTGCGTGTAGGTATGCTTAATGCGTAACGCACATGACCGCGATGAAAACAGGAAATGGTTTTTGGGTTTTCGAAATCCTTTTATCACTAACTTTTTAAAAGCATCTTTTGCAGAATAACAATTATGTAATCAGGGGTCTTATTTTCATTTAATATTTTTCATTAGTTTATATTTCCTGTATCTTGGGCTGAAAGGTGGGGCAGGATCTGGCATTGTCATTTCATCGTAATCTGTTCATTAGTTTTTAGGTGAAAGAGTAAAAAACATCCATCCATTCACACTCATAAACTTTCGCCTTAATAATATTAGTAGGATATATGTATAGATATAGATTTAGTATGGAGTTTCATTTATCTCCAAACTTAACGCGAGCAAAGCCGCGGGTTCAAGCTAGTAATCTATACATATAATAAATTTGTAGAAAAGTGGTGTCTGTACAATGGAAATATACAAAAAAAAAAGTAGCAGGGTTTGTTATTTTATCGATGCCGAACCCGAAACTGTAATTAAATTTTTTTTGTCTGTTTGTCTGCTTGTCGGTTTGTCTGTTCGTCTGTTTGTCTGTGTGTTTGTGCACGCTAATCTTCGGAACTACTGGACGGATTTGAATGATTTTTTTTTGTTGTATAGGTATTAAGTTCGATTAACATATAGGCTATAATTTATCTTGGAAACTTGAACACCTGATGCAGAACTGCAACAGACCTGCTAAACTATAAGAGATACAAAAATGATGCCATAGCAAAAATTGTTCCACGTGATGAGCATTTTCTGTTGAGAGAATAAAATTGAAGATCCTGGACACCTGATGTGGAACTTCAAGAGCTCAGCTACACTATAACATATACAGAAATGACGTCTTAGCAAGAGTTGTTCAGCCTGATGAGCACCTTCTGTTGATGTATAAAAATTGAAGATCTGGAACACCTGATGTGGAACTTCAAGAGCCCAGCTATACTATAACATATACAGGAATGACGTCTTAGCAAGAGTTGTTCAACCTGATGAGCACCTTCTATTGATGTATAAAAATTGAAGATCTGGAACACCTGATGTGGAACTCCAAGAGCCCAGCTACACTATAATATATACAAGAATGACGACGTCTTAGCAAGAGTTGTTTAGTCTGATGGGCATTTCCTGTTGTCTTACAAAAATGAAAGATCTGGAACGTCTGGAATCGTCTCGCACATCCCGTTGTTTTCCCGTCCCCAGGCTCCTAGAATTCGACATCAGACGTTTCAGATCTTCGATTTTGACGACCCCGACTGCTGGCATAAGCAACAGGATCCGCGTACGAAGTCGCGGGCAGAAGCTAGTATATAATAATATTCAATTTCAAAGGTTTTGCGGTAACAAAGACAGTAGCTATTATTAAATGTTCAAGTTATAATTATCATTCTCCAAACAATTTTCTTTATTTGGAAAATGATAATTTACAATCTTTTACTTTCCAGAATCTAATCTCAGTACAATTGAAAATGAGTTATTCAACACCATAAAACAATAAAATACAATAAACCTCTTATCACAAAACCTAATAAATATTTACAGTAAAGATATAATGAATATCACACAATAACAATCCGTAAACCGTAAACAAGACGTTCTAGAATAGCTTGATCAGAAAAACACAATAAACTAGTTGCCTAAAATACATGAGGAAATAAACGTAACGTAGAAAAAAACTTGTAATTTGCCATTTAGTGCAGTGCGGCCTTGGAGTAAGGACGATATTGGCGTGAGCCGTCTCGATAAGGTGCAAACTTTAGTTGTGCGGTGTAAGTACATGACAATAGTCGCACGTTGTGTGAGGCATACGTTTACTAACTGAGACGGAAGACAGTCGCGTACGCATGTTCGAAGAAGAAAACTCGTAACAAAAACAAGTGAAAAGCGTGAAAATCAATGGTGTAACATGCGAACAGTTTCAAAGGAAAATTCTAGCAGAGAGAGTAAAATACTGCAAGTGTTTCGGATTACTTAAATGTGAGATTTCTTTACTGTTTTATAGAAAAATGTCAATGTCATGATGTTTAAGCCGTTCCTTGTGTATGTTTTCATCGGTTAGCTAAACACCCGCATGACTGCCTAACGGTATATTTATAACAATATCGGGAAGTCATTTACAAAATATTGTATCAGTTTCCACTATTATCGCAGCATTTTCCATTTGACTTGTTCTTATAACAAGCCGATCGCTGTAAGTTGAGTCTACGTTTCTTGTATTTACTTGCAAAATTATCACTTTGGTAATCTTTATGGTCTTGTATTGTTGTAAATATTATTTAGTAGCAACTGGACTTTAAACGTTGAAATGGCTTTAATTTCGTTTCATTTTATTCGTCATGATTTGCTCGTTTATAGTTTAATGTCTTTGGTCATGATAATCGTAATCTTGTCCCCTTATCCCAATTCATTTGGAGTCCGGCAGCTTGTCTTCTTCCGTAATTGTCAGACTATAATCAGTATCTCAGCCCGTCACCTTTTTTGTCATATTCTCCCTCACACATCCTCCCACTATCCATCATTTCTTTAGTCTTCTTTAACTATCACAGCATTTTTATTATTATCTTTTAGTTCGTTTATGTTTTGCATGCATGACTGCTTGTCAACCTTGCTCAAACTTACTTCACTCATCTCTTTATTCTTTTTACCATGCACACCCTGTCAAACCCTTCCATAATTTCTGTGATTTACTTTATTTCCTTTCTGTTACTGTCTCTTAGGTAACACTAGGTTTCTATTTTGGTTTATTTGTCTTCCCTTTTAACATCCTTGTATCTTGACCGTTTCCACTTTGGTATGCTGATTTTTAGAATCATGTTTTGATCTTCTTTCTCTTTTCATCTCTGCTGATAATAAACTTAACGTTACTTTAACTTTAATAAGCAAGTTTATTTATATAAATGTGAAAAGACGTGTGAAGAATCCAAAAATAATTATCTTATATTTCCGTAGTAGCATAGATTACGTAGTAGGTCAGCAACATAATCTATTTAGTGGTTATTAACCTTTAACACACCGGCCGGTGACTACTACTAAAAATCAAAACAATAACACAGACTGATAAGCTGACAACGATACAAATTGTGATTGACACGTAAGATAATACACATAAACAACAAATCGACTATGTTTATTATAGATAGAACAGATTAAGTAAAAATAGAATATATATCCAATAACATAACAGTCAGTCCTCATAAGACTACTTTACTTAAACTTTTGATTTCATCGACTTAGTTTGGACTGAAGATATTTTTAGGACACTAAATTAATGTAACCTGTGGTTTCAGGTGTCTGACCATTATAAGCATGAAACCCGTAGCTTAGGCAGACACTTCGACATCACTTACGGACACAAGATTACTTAGTGATACGAACCAAAAACTTGGTGTCAGTATCAACATAATTGGACAATTGTCCTGATATATTGTCAAGTTCACTCAAAAGTTTAGATTTATGTCGTACGGGTCCGTATTTTCGTTGACGGAGTAAGAGAGTAGGCCACTTCTCTGCTTGAGGTTGAGAAACATTAGTCTATAAACTACCTATACAGCTTGAGATACGCGGCGGAAATAATAATAAGTATAGAACATAGTTGTAACTGATTGAGTTTCAAGTCACATTAGATGAGCTATACTTACGAACTATTTCTATAAGACTAGTGCAGTGACGATCAGACAATGATAGTATTGATTACATTGTATAATACAGTAATATAGATGTAGGTAGGTATACTTCGTAGGAGTAGACACAAATTGGTACGAAACTCTTTGGAAAATCGAATTATCCCGTCTCAATTAGATCATTAAATGTTATTTGACCCATATTTTTTCGTTTACTACCCGTTGTTCTACCAGTAGTACCACGGGAAAAAAAATTACCCGTGGTAGGTACTACCAAGAGATCTAGTACCTAGTACCACGGGAAATTTTAATTTACCCGTGGTACTACTCGTTTACTATGCCGGTGTCGCGGGACTGTCTACACTGTTAACCATGACCCTGGAATGAAAATGGCAATTGAAAGAACACGGTAGATTTTAGTCAGTACGAGTCCGACATTCTTTTCCACTCCACACAGGGCGAGAGGCCTCATGTGACGATTTTAAAAAGTAAAAATAAAATCTAGTGCAACGCAAAAAGGAGATGGTATTCGGAAGATTGTACAGAGAACTTTGAATAATTAATCTACTCGTATAATACATATAAAATAAATGAGTAGTACCACGGTTAAACGAAAATTTCCCGTGGTACCTACTACTAGATTGCTTGGTAGTACCACGGGTATTTTTTTTTCCCGTGGTACTACTGGTAGAACAACGGATAGTACCACGGGCAATATTTTTTTTATTACATAAGCCAAAAAGTACGAAAATATGATGCTTTTAAAATTCACAATACGTCAGTTCTAGGTATATTTTTTTATAGTTCTGACGTCATGAACCATTTTGATGCGTATTTATCTTTGTCAATATTCAATTATAAAAAAAAGAAGTAGGTAAATCCGTGTTCATTATTTCTCAAAACTCTTAATGACGGACTATTAATAAAAAAAAAAAACTATTAATACGTCTTCGTTATTTATCAAAACTCTATTTAAGGATTAACAGATTTGCAATTTATTAATGCTGTCACCGTGCCATTAAATTACAAAGCCACTTAGATTTTAGATAGATTTAAATAAATAAATAGTCATCATGTTAAATAGTAATAACATAATTATACCTTTTCCATTACTGGAACTCAAGTTTCTTCGGTGGTCGGTGTCTTCCTATTATGATCATCTACCTACCCTTGATCGAATCCGAAATGAGGAGATCCGTAGACGAACTTTAGTCACCGACATAGCCCACCGGATTAGCAAGCTGCAGAGCAGATGGCCGATGGGGTCGAAAAGTACTAGAGTGGAGACCACGGAATAGCAAGCGCAGCGTAGGACGTCCACCAACAAGGTGGACAGACGACCTAAAAAAGGTCGCCGGAAGACGCTGGATGCAGGTCACTTCCAACCGGTTTATGTGGAGATCAAAAGGGGAGGCCTATGTTCAGCAGTGGACGTCCTATGGCTGAGATGATGATAATGACCTGCCCTTATTCCACTACACTTGGGTCCCCACATGTTTCCTTCTTTCATTTTCCCCAGACATTTTTCGTCATCGTTCATTTAGTTCTTTTTTTCTTCTCTTTTTTTTATAAAAAGCTTTGCCCCACACTAGGAATTTCTCCTGTGTTGTGGGTGCATTCACAAAGATAGAAACTCACAGAAACCCAGACCAACAACTCTTGTAGGTCATACAAATATTTGTTCCGAGCGGGAATCAAACCTCCACACGCTACGCAGAAGTCCAATCGCTCAGCTACTGCGCTAATCGTGTCGTCAGAGTTGGGTTCCTCCTATTCCTATCCTATTTAGAATCCGAAAAATTTCTATTGGATAGGGCAACTAACTCTTTGTCCAATCCGAGGACCGATCGAACACCTACGTATATACACTCAGGCACGTTTGCATCCATTATGACGTCAATGTAACAGCTATAAAAAGACACCGAAGCTAAATACACTTGTTTTTCTCGTCATTACAACTATTTTTGTACCAAACTTTATAACCTTTGAACCTTCTAGTTGCGAGGTAAAGATGGTCAAAGTCGAAATAGGTATATGATTTCTTACAACAATAATAAAATTTGTTTCTCAGCAAAGCATTATAATATTACGCAATGTTTCGCAACAATTTTTTCTTAACATGTTTTCAAAACATTGTAAAATATTATCTATACATATAATAAAAATAGTAGGAAAGTCAAAACTGTACATTGAATATTTTTTGAAAAGAATACTTGGGGTGTGATCTACAATCGATACCGAAGCCAAAAATATAGTTTTTAGAATTTTTGTCTGTTTGTCTGTTTGTCTGTATGTATGTCCGGGATAAACTCAAAAAGTACTGGACGGATTTGAATGTTTTTTTTTTTGTTGTATAGGTATTAAGTCTGGCCAACACATAGGCTATAATTTATCTTGGAAACTTGAACACCTGGTGCAGAACCGCAACGGACCAGCTAAACTATAAGAGATACAAAAATGGTGCGATAGCAAAAATTGTTCCGCGTGATGAGCATTTTCTGCTGAGGGAATAAATTTGAAGATCTGGAACACCTGATGTGGAATTCCAAGAGCCCAGCTACACTATAACATATACAGGAATGACGTCTTAGCAAAGTTCTTCACCCTGATGAGCTTATTCTGTTGACATATAAAAATTGAAGATCTGGAATACCTGATGTGGAACACCAAGAGCCCAGCTACACTATAACAAATACAGGAATGACGTTTTTGCAAAGTTGTTCAGCCTGACGAGCACTCTCTGTTGACATACAAAAATTGAAGATTTCTGGAACACCTGATGTGGAACACCAAAAGCCCATCTAAACTATAACATATATGTATAGGAATGAAGTCTTAGCAAGAGTTGCTCAGCCTGATGAGCACTCTCTGTTGACGTATAAAAATTGAAGATCTGGAACACCTGTTGTGAAACTCCAAGAGCCCAGCTACACTATAACATGTAAAGGAATGACGTCTTAGCAAAGTTGTTCAGCCTGATGAGCAGTCTCTGTTGACGTATAAAAATTGAAGAACTGGAACACCTGATGTGGAACACCAAGAGCCCAGCTACACTATTACATATACAGGAATGACGTCTTTGCAAAGTTGTTCAGCCTGACGATCACTCTCTGTTGACATATAAAAACTGAAGATCTGGAACACCTGATGTAGAACACCAAAAGCCTAGCTACACTATAACATATAAAGGAATGACGTTTTAGCAAAGTTGTTCAGCCTGATGAGCAGTCTCTGTTGACGTATAAAAATTGAAAATCTTGAACACCTGATGTGGAACAATAAGAGCCCAGCTACACTATAACATATGAATGACGTCTTAGCAAGAGTTGCTCAGCCTGATGAGCACTCTCTGTTGACGTATAAAAATTGAAGATCTGGAACACCTGTTGTGGAACTCCAAGAGCCCAGCTACAAAGGAATGACGTCTTAGCAAAGTTGTTCAGCCTGATGAGCAGTCTCTGTTGTACGTCACTAACAAAGTAAGATGCGTAATTTTTTTTTGTTTTTTGTTGTTTAAAATCCCATTTAACTAAGACAACACTGCAACACTCAACGTGTTCGTAGTCATGAAACTGTGACAAAGCAAAGGTGTTTCAGGATTGTAATGTAGTCGTCTTCCCCTGGAGGCGACGGCCCTCCACCGCGTCTATCGAGGCGCATCGCCAGGAGAATGATCATCTCATCCGCACGCAAAATACGCGCATATGACGTGGAGTTGCGGATACCAGCCCGCTATACAATACAATACAATCCAATATGGAGAGAGCGACTGTCGCAACCGAGTTCCGGGCACGCCCCAACAAGGGTTGCCAACATTTTTTTGTCAGAATATAGTATTCTTTTTTAAAAAGCCATAAAAAAATATAGTACGCTTCAAAAATATATAGTATTTTAGTAGGGAAGAATAAAAAATAGACTAAAAAGTTATATTTTTACTTATTTTTTTTTTAAACTATATTTTTTTGCACTTCTTCCATATTTTTTAAAAACGTGTTCGTAAATTGCAGGAAGTTTTTTTATTTTACTAATTTTAGTAATGAAATAGAAACGCAAAATATAAACATTTAGCTATTGTACGGAAATATAGTATTTTCGAAAGTATATATTACGGAGACCCTAAATATAGTACAATAGGTACTATATATTATAGTACGGTTGGCAACCCTAGCCCCAACCGCGGTGGTAAGACACCTCTTTAAGGAGTGGCTGGATAGGCGTCACGGCGTCCCGCCTGACCTACCACATGACGTAGGTCCTCAACGAACACGAAAGTTTCGGGAGGTAGCAGTGTCGGATAGGGAAGGAAGAATCGCCTGGGTGTCACCACTGCGTGGATCGCCTGGAGGACACGGTGGAGCATACGGTGCAGGACTACCCACTTGGGCAGAGAACCGCCGTGTCCTCACTACGACGATAATCGGTGACCTCTCGTGCTTAGTATTGGTCGAGACCATGATGCTGCGGGGCGTGACAGAATGGGAAACAGTCGCCTCCTTCTGCGAAGCAGTCATGCTAGCGAAGGAGGAGGTGGGACGCATGAGGGAGAAGACAATGTCCACCTCCAGCTCAGCCGCAGCGGTAGACGCCGATGGCGACAGACGTCGCTACACGATCTCCAGCCACTGTAGGCGCGGCCATGCGGGCGGCGAGTAAGAGTGCACGTTGTGTTCCACGTGATGTATTGCCACGCTAAAAAAAATGTTATCGTCTGAATGTACCAAGTCGAACAAAAAAGCTGTCGAGGCCGTGGACAGAACACTTTGAGACATTCGCCATGATGATAGACCCATGGACAATATCACGGTAGGTACTGTTCTCCGGAAAATTCCGGCAGACACTGCCCGTTGTAAGAAGAATTGATAAGTTACGTATTCGGAGTCCCGTCAAGTATAACACTTCAGGAAAATTCTTGGCTATTTGATCGTGCGATACTAAAAAAATGACCGAACCGCTGCAATAAATGAAAACATATTAGCCGATATTGTTGAGAATGATGTGGTTCACATGTCATACAATAACGTCGTCAATCAGGATGATGCCAGCAACTACCCACTCGAGATTTTAAATTCATTAACTGCCTGTGGTCCTCGAGCTCATAAAATAACCTAAAAGTAATAATAATGCTTCTAATAAATCTAACTCCACCAAAATTGTGCAATGGAACGTGACTAATAGTTACTGCATTATACAGAAATTTAAGCGAAGCTGAAATTCTCACCGGATGTGGCTCAAGGGGAAACTGCATTGATACCGTGAATACCACTCATCTTCAACAATTTCCTTTTCCAGTTCAAACTCACACAATTCCCGGTAGCCGCTTACTTCGCGATGACCATAAATAAGTCCCAAGGACAAACCCTGAAGGAAGCTGATGTCGACCTAAGGTCCAACTTTTCAGTAATGCTGACCAGCTTTTTATTTTAGCACCAGAGGGAAAAACTACCAATGTCGTATAATATATAAAGTGTTGTGTCTGGAAGTTTTCATTTCATTTGCTTTAAAGTTTGTTATAGATTCTATAACAAACTTTAAAGTGGGACATCAGGTACCCTCACTTTCTCAACGAATTAAAAAAAAAGAATATTGGTATAGGTGCCATAAAACAAATACAATGCGGACGAAGTCGCGGGCAACAGCTAGTAAAAAATATGCATGGATTTTTAACCGACTTCCAAAAGGAGGACTTCAAAACAACCACAAAAAAAGTTCAAAATAACCTACAAAAAAACTTTTCTTTCGAAAGTCGGTGACAAAAAGTCAATGAAATAAAAAAATAAAGTCACCGACCGTTTCGAAAGAAAAGTTTTTTTGTAGGTTATTTTGAACTTTTTTTGTGGTTGTTTTGAAGTCGGTTACATTTTTTTTTTAAGTTTTTATTGCCCAATCTTCTCCATACAAACCTATCCTTGCGAATGGGTGTAGAACTGTAGAACCAATTACATCCCATCCCATTTCCTTAAATTTTAATATTCGACGTTAAAAAGTCCCTCTTCGATGGTCTAATTGAAATAAATGTTTCGATTTTGACTTTGAACGAAGGAACTCCAGTTAAGCTGAAGACAACACCAAAATAATTTGGGAAAGGCTTAATGCCTTTGTCAAACTGACAGACGAACCGAATGCGTGGCGTAGCGTTTTTGTTTGTAATGTATGGAATTGTTTGAAGCCTGTCACATAGACTATCGGATCGCTTTCGCATTTTTATATGACATGATTCGGTTCGGTTCGCTATCGCCTGTCTGTTTGACAAAGGCCTAACAGATTTCATGATAACGCAGATTGGCATAAAAATAATGCTAAAAGTATGATTATTTTAAAATCAAACCCTAAAGTTGTTCCACTAACGTAAGCAGAAGTGAACTCAAACTGAATAAATAGTTTATTATCGAGAATGGATCTTATCAGGCAAATAGGAGCACTCTAATAGCTACGACAGTTAATCTGCACGGACTGTCGTTGCCATGGAAACATAGACGGAGACTCTCTCAGGATAATCCCTTTTCCTTCCTTTCCTTGAATATTACGTCCAGGCCCTATAGACAAACAGACGACGACAGCAGACGACAATCGTTATCGCTCAGCACTCAGCAGTCACTAATACATTTTCAAGTTTATACCCCAGCGCGTAAAGTTGAAAATCTAATGAAGTTCACAGATCGTTTTCGTTTGTTTCGTTCGTTATATCGCGCAGCAGTCTGTCAGTCATATTTTTAACTTAATGCGCTAGGGTATAAAGTTGAAAATGTATTAGTGACTGCTGAGCGATAACGATTGTCATCTACTGTCGTCGTCTGTTTGTCTCAGTACCCAGTACCCATACCATGAGTTGTCATTACCATTATAGACCGCGTTTGGCGCTCTCATTGGCCCGCTCCAAGGTTGTATGAACTCTCAACCAATGAGAGCGCCAAACGCGATCGATGCGTATGATCGAGTATCGTAATGACAACTCATGGTATGGGTGCTGGGCTGTTAAGTAGAAACTCTTTGCTAATGAAAAAGTCGTTTGTGGCAAAAACTGTCGACGTTAATAATAAAAAGTAAAAAATTAATCTAGCGCGATTGGACTGAGATGTGAGATTTTATATTCACACAAAGAACCTTGTGCAAATGTGCACCTATTGTTTTTTTTTTTTTGTAATTAGCAGTATTCATCTGATGTACAATAACAGCAGCAAATTCTGGAATTTTCGCGTTTATTACCTTCATTTGCATGAACTATTCAGTCGGACAATTTAATTATTTTTCAATCTATATCCATTTCAACTGAAAATTTGCAAATTGTCTGAAACAGCAATATGAAAATTAATCCCTTTTTAATGACTATGTACCTACCTGGTATTCGCGATACAAAACAGAAAATTTTATTCGCATAAACCTTTAGGGCTACACCACATCCAATCCGTGATGCGGCCGGCTGCTGTCGCATTGTCTCGGTCTAGCAAATGGCAGTTCTAAGCGACAGAAAGAGAAAGGGCAACGGAAAAGGCGATTCTTTGCTGCCAGATATGGTTCAACCCTTACATGGTACAATCGCACACAGGCGCAACATCAGTACATAGATACTCGTACATACAACAACTTTTAAACATATATATGTATAGTCGAACACAAACACGAACTATGTCATCGCCAAAATCAATAACCACGGCGGGCGCTTCATTAAAATATCATTTTATCCAGCAAAACGAAACCAAATTAATTGATGCATTATTATTTTCAGGAGTGTTCGCGACTGTTTCAATGTGGACCTACTCGAGTGTTGATGATATCCCTGGACCCCACGTCAGCAGAACTGAGAGGATCAAGATCTATCTTTCAGAATGCATTGTGTGTTTTTGCATAGTATTTTTTATCCTCTGTGTAGGATTACTGCTGTATTTATTCTTCCATTTATATAGCACTGTGACGACAGCTGGAAAACTTGCGGGTACACTCGCGGAGAGTTGAAGTCTTACTCAGTATTATGTTAAAGACTGAGAATCTAGTGTTTGTGAACAAGATTTATGTGATAATTTAGTTTATAATTTAAATGAAAGAGATAATATAATGTAGCTCAGTCTAGATGATACTACAAAAAATGTCAGTGAATAGTTTCGAGTCGATAGAAAAAAAACTATTGTAGACCGATGTATAGGTCTACTACAGTTTTAAGTGTTACCAATAAATTGTGGTAAAATGAATAGATTTTCATTTTATAAAGAAGAGGCTATGGTTACCTAATATGAAAAAGTGCTAAGCACAAGGTAGGTACTCTAAGCATGTTTCCAAAGCGTGTTTAGAAAACAAAATCCAAAACCTTCACCACTAACTTCAACAAAATAAAGTTCAAAATAACAATTTTCAAATTAAAAACTTTGCCTCTATTTGAAAAAAGACTTGCTAAATTACCGTCCACTAGATTAATAGGGTCCGTTTGTGGTCATGTGTCATTGGTAGACAGCTTTGTGGTTGGGTGTCAATGGGACCACAACACAGCATTACTGTCACTCAAAACCACGTTTTTGGTATACCACAATGGGGATTGTCTTAATTTTTCAAACATGCGATTTTATTTTATTTTCTGCAAATTTAGAGCATTTTGAGAACCTAATTTGAATATTTTTATGATTGGCTCAATAGTTTTTTTATTTTTAATATTTTAATTTTTGAGGTAGCTGACGTCACCATTGACCAAAAAGTTGTGCCGTTGCCTCACCAGTGAATAATTTAAAAAACTGCCTGACAACACAACGTCACTTTCTCCTGATAGTAGACGTCAGTTAACATCCTTAGTCGGGGAGCCCAGGGAGGGAATTTTAATGTGACTCCAGCGCATCAGATTATCATAAAGGAGAAATCTTGCACCCTTTAATGTACCTGTACCAAGTATCAACCCTTCATATGGTCCCCACCATTGGTTATGTGGGAGAACCCGCCAGATTAGTAAAAAAAAAATCGATCCACAGAAATACTTGAGCGAGGCAGATTACGAAAAGGTAGATTAATTACGTTCAAAAAATTGTATATGATTATGTACATTGAAGATGGCGGACATTAAATCACGACCGATACTTGCGAACTAACAGGTAGTTCACCTTTTCTCCGCGAGTCTACCGACATCGCCCCATGGAAAACGTCAGATTATTAGTGAGTATGATTTTTAGTGTTAGTTTCAATTAAAAAAAAAAATGGAACGCGCTCGAGTATTTCAAGATTACGTTTTTTTTACCAATAGAAATATGAATTATTACTTTGTGCCACATCCAAATCGTCAGACATTTTAATACGACACTTTTTAAGGTCTACTTTACATACACTTTGAATATCTGACGCGCTTGATTAACTTTTTTTTTGGATTTTCAACCGCTTGCCACGGACAGCCCCCTCGAGTTAATCGTCCGATTAATATGTATTGGTTATCAGAAATAGAAAAGCGCGTTTACACTGTAAATAGCTGACGCGCTCGAGTACTTCTGTACAACTGTTTTTTTTACAGTTTTAAAACTGTTTACACGCCCTCCCCCCCACTAAAATAGAAAACTTGTCAGAAACTTTTTTCTTTTTAGAACATATTCTTTCAAATCCAATAGGTCGCCATGATGCTCGAGTAACTGCAAATTAGAATCCTCGCCTCCCCTACTATAAAAATACAATACATTTTTGAAATCGGTTTTTATTTTTGTTTTTTAAAACGGAAAGTCGTCGACGAGGTGACATTATTGTTCGTTTTCCTGAGTAATACTTTAGCATTAACTTAATGAATATACAAAGGTATCTAAAGCTTTGATATCTTACTTACATCAAAATGATCTTCGCAACAGTAGGTACATTTTATAAACCTTGCAATATTACACGCCTACATCACGGCATCACTTTTCTCGCAAATCTTATAAAGAGACTAGTATTTGCGCGTTGCGCGAGCTGCAAGCAGCTCGCGGGGTCGTGTTTTGGAGAAGTATTCCTTGCCTTAATAAAATTTTGAGAATCCATATGAATCTTTAAATGAATTGGAAAATCCATAGTCCTTATAAGATTTTGAAAATTATATAAAATATTTTTAATATTCTGAAAACAAAATAAATTGAGAATTCCTTAGGATAATTAAAAGAATTTTAAAATCCGTTAGAGCACTTAAAAGATTTTGAAACCCTTTAAGAACCCCCTACTCCAATCTAAAACCTTATTAAAAACTCAGAAGGGAGGCACAAGGGGCAATTTAAAAATGGTTTTTACTTTTCCGAGCCTCCTCTATACGAATCCGTAAAAAAAAGAACACGGGTCTCTTAGTGTCTGAGATACGTTTGGTAGGGGGGGGGAGTCAAAAAGGAGAGGCTTAGTACTTTTGCCCTACTCATGAGAGTGACTTGTAAGTTTGCTTGGCGTCACCCCTGAGTTACGCTTCATCCACTCAACCTTCGTTACGTCACATGATGAAATTGATGAACATTTCGAAAATTATCGAAACCGCCATCTTGGATTTTGATTTTGACCTCACTATCGGCTTTAGCATCCTCGAAAACCATGAAAACGACTCCCATGATGAACATTTCGAAAATAATCGCAGCCGCCATCTTGGATTCTCATTTTGACCTCGCCATCGGTTTTAGCAACCTCGAAAACTATGAAAACGACATCCATCATTAAAACTTTGAAATTTTTTGCAGTCGCCATCTTGGATTTTGATTTTGACCTCAATAACGGCTTTAGCATCCTCGAAAACCATGAAAACGACTCCCATGATGAACATTTCGAAAATAATCGCAGCCGCCATCTTGGACTCTCATTTTGACCTCTCCATCGGTTTCAGCACCCTCGAAAACCATGAAAACGACTCCCATGATGAACATTTTGAAAATAATCGCAGCCGCCATCTTGAATTCTCATTTTGACCTCGCCATCGGTTTTAGCAACCTCGAAAACTATGAAAACGACATCCATCATTAAAACTTTGAAATTTTTTGCAGTCGCCATCTTGGATTTTGATTTTGACCTCAATAACGGCTTTAGCATCCTCAAAAACCATGAAAACGACTCCCATGATGAACATTTCCAAAATTATGAAGCCGCAATCTTGAATTTTGTTTTTGACCTCACTATCGGCTTTAGCATCCTCGAAAACCATGAAAACGACTCCCATGATGAACAATTCGAAAATTATCGCAGCCGCCATCTTGGAATTGGATTTTGACCTCACTATCGGCTTTAGCATCCTCGGAAACCATGAAAACGACTCTCATGATGAACAATTCGAAAATTATCGCAGCCGCCATCTTGGAATTGGATTTTGACCTCAATAACGGCTTTAGCATCCTCAAAAACCATGAAAACGACTCCCATGATGAACATTTCCAAAATTATGAAGCCGCAATCTTGAATTTTGATTTTGATCTCACTATCGGCTTTAGCATCCTCGAAAACCATGAAAACGACTACCTTGATGAATAATTCGAAAAATAGCGAAGCCGCCATTTTTATTTTTGATTTTCACCTAACTATCGGCTTAAGCATCCTCGAAAACCATGAAAACGACTCCCATGATAAACAATTCGAAAATTATCGCAGCCGCCATCTTGGATTTGGATTTTAACCTCACTATCGGCTTTAGCATCCTCGAAAACCATGAAAACGACTCCCATGATGAACATTTCGAAAATTATCGAAGCCGCCATCTTGGATTTTGATTTTGACCTCGCCATCGGTTTAAACACTCTTGAAAACCATGAAAACGACACCCATGATGAACAATTCGAAAATTATCGCAGCCGCCATCTTGGGTTCTCATTTTGACCTCGCCATCGGTTTAAGCAACTTCGAAGACCATGAAAACGACAGCCATGATTAAAACTTTGAAATTTTTTGCAGTCGCCATCTTGGATTTTGATTTTGACATCGCCATCGGTTTTGGCACCCTCGAATACCATGAAAACGACACCCCTGATGAACGATTCGAAAATTATCGCAGCTGACACCTTGGATTCTCATTTTGACCTCGCCATCGGTTTTGGCACCCTCGAATACCATGAAAACGACTCCGATGATGAACAATTCGAAAATCATCGCAGCCGCCATCTTGGATTCTCATTTTAACTTCGCCATCGGTTTAAGCACCCTCGAAAACCATAAAAACGACTCCCATGATGAAATTGATGAACAATTCGAAAATTATAGCAGCCGCCATCTTGGATTCTCATTTTGACCTCGCCATCGGTTTTATCACCCTCGAAAACCATGACAATGTCATCCATGATGAAAACTTTGAATTTTTTGCAGTCTGCATCTTGGATTTTGATTTTGAACTCACCATCGGCTTTAGCATCCTCGAAAACCATGAAAACGACTCCCATGATGAACCATTCGAAAATTATCGCAGCCGGCATCTTCGATTTTGATTTTGACCTCACTATCGGCTTTAGCATTCTCGAAAACCATGCAAACGACTCCCATGATGAACAATTCGAAAATAATCGCAGCCGCCATCTTGGATTTGGATTTTAACCCCACTATCGGCTTTATCATCCTCGAAAACCATGAAAACGACTCCCATGATGAACATTTCGAAAATTATCGAAGCCGTCATCTTGGATTTTGATTTTTACCTCGCCATCGGTTTTAGCACCCTCGAAAACCATGAAAACGACTCCCATGATGAACAATTCGAAAATTATCGCAGCCGCCATCTTGGATTCTCATTTTAACTTCGTCATCGGTTTTAGCAACCTCGAAAACCATGAAAACGACATCCATGATTAACACGTTCGTTGCATTACGAGATCTATCAGATCTCTTGCAGGACTTTTGTATTGTGCGTTGAACATAATCGTGTTGTTTCACTCCTTGCGGGAGGATCTAACGTGTAAAGTTCTTTAGGTATGAGTAGGACAAATATACATATTTGCTTCCTACTTAAAGCTGAATTCAAGGACATTAAAAAAGAAATTAGAGATGGATTAGGTCCCTAACGCACAGTACTGTAATTATTTTCATTCCTTGCGTTAGGAGATATGTCGGTACTCGTGGAATCGTACGCCTCGTAGACGCAAGAGAGGGAAGGTGACTCGTTTTAGTGTTGTCCTAGCATCGACGTGGGATGTCGCGCGCACGTTTGCGAAATAACATTCGCGTATAAACCTACGTGTTGATTATCATTTTTGTTATACAATGAGTGCTTTTAAAAGAAAAAAGTGTAAAAAATCTATTTTGGTGAGATTTCTAACAAAAAATCAACGCCGGATTATACTGCTGCATCGTCCAGTAAAATATTTTTTTTGGAAAATGTTCAAAGTTGCCCCCCATTGGCTAATAAATAATAACAGTAATTCTGATTATGAAATATTTGACGCACCTAAAAAGAAAATGAAACTTTTTCAATCGACAACTGAGATATCATTTTATTCCCATCACTACTTAGTACACATATTGAACTATCTTCGGTTGCGGTACGAGATACAATCGATATCATATTTTTTTTTGGTATTTGTAGTTTATTCAAATGTCATAACTGCGTGCGAACCTAGCAAAATATAAAGCAATAGGCTATCTTTCACCCACAAAAACTTCAAAATATATTTGATTGTTTTTTTGGAAGATACAAATTATTTTCAAAACTGTATCTTTAGGAGACTGATTAGGTCTCACACGCACCAAAAGGTAGATTAGTTTCGAGATCTTTTAGGTCTCCAACGCACCAGCTGAAAGTTCTTTGAAAGTGATGGCGCAGGGAACGTGTTAAAGCTTTGAATTTGTTTGCAGTCGCCATATTGGATTCTCATTTTGACCTCACTATCGGCTTTAGCATCCTCGAAAACCATAAAAACGACTCCCATGATGAACATTTAAAAAAATATCGCAGCCGCCATCTTGGATTCTCATTTTGACCTCGCCATCGGTTTTAGTACCCTCGAAAACCATAAAAACGACTCCCATGATGAAATTGATGAACAATTCGAAAATTATCGCAGCCGCCATCTTGGATTTTGATTTTGACCTCGCCATCGGTTTTAGCACCCTCGAAAACCATGAAAACGACTCCCATGATAACATTTCGAAAATTATCTCAGCCGCCATCTTAGATTTTGATTTTGACCTCACTATCGGCTTTAGCAACCTCGAAAACCATGAAAACGGCTCCCATGATGAAATTGATGAACAATTCGAAAATTATAGCAGCCGCCATCTCGAATTCTCATTTTGACCTCGCCATCGGTTTTAGCACCCTCGAATACCCTGAAAACGACTCCCATGATGAACAATTCGAAAATTATCGCAGAGGCCATCTTGGATTTGGATTATAACCTCGCTATCGGCTTTAACATCCTCGAAAACCATGAAAACGACTCCCATGATGAACATTCCAAAAATTATAGCAGCCGCCATCTTAGATTTTGATTTTGACCTCGCCATCGGTTTTAGTACCCTCGAAAACCATAAAAACGACTCCCATGATGAAATTGATGAACAATTCGAAAATTATCGCAGCCGCCATCTTGGATTTTGATTTTGACCTCGCCATCGGTTTTAGCATCCTCGAATACCCTGAAAACGACTCCCATGATGAACAATTCGAAAATTATCGCAGAGGCCATCTTGGATTTGGATTATAACCTCGCTATCGGCATTAACATCCTCGAAAACCATAAAAACGACTCCCACGATGAAATTGTTGAACAATTCTAAAATTATAACAGCCGCCATCTTGGATTCTCATTTTGACCTCGCCATCGGTTTTAGGACCCTCGAAAACCATGAAATCGACTCCCATGATGAAATTGATGAACAATTCGAAAATCATAGCAGCCGCCATCTCTAATTCACATTTTGACCTCGCCATCGATTTTATCACCCTCGAAAACCATGACAATGTCATTCATGATGAAAACTTTGAATTTTTTGCAGTCTGCATCTTGGATTTTGATTTTGAACTCACCATCGGCTTTAGCATCCTCGAAAACCATGAAAACGACTCCCATGATGAACCATTCGAAAATAATCGCAGCCGCCATCTTGGATTTGGATTTTAACCCCACTATCGGCTTTATCATCCTCGAAAACCATGAAAACGACTCCCATGATGAACATTTCGAAAATTATCGAAGCCGTCATCTTGGATTCTCATTTTGACCTCGCCATCGGTACCCTCGAAAACCATAAAAACGACTCCCATGATGAAATTGATGAACAATTCGAAAATTATCGCAGCCGCCATCTTGGATTTTGATTTTGACCTCGCCATCGGTTTTAGCACCCTCGAATACCCTGAAAACGACTCCCATGATGAACAATTCGAAAATTATCGCAGAGGCCATCTTGGATTTGGATTATAACCTCGCTATCGGCATTAACATCCTCGAAAACCATAAAAACGACTCCCACGATGAAATTGTTGAACAATTCGAAAATAATCGCAGCCGCCATCTTGGATTTGGATTTTAACCCCACTATCGGCTTTATCATCCTCGAAAACCATGAAAACGACTCCCATGATGAACATTTCGAAAATTATAGCAGCCGCCATCTCGAATTCTCATTTTGACCTCGCCATCGGTTTAAGCACCCTCGAATACCCTGAAAACGACTCCCATGATGAACAATTCGAAAATTATCGCAGAGGCCATCTTGGATTTGGATTATAACCTCGCTATCGGCTTTAGCATCCTCGAAAACCATGAAAACGACTCCCATGATGAACATTCCAAAAATTATAGCAGCCGCCATCTTAGATTTTGATTTTGACCTCACTATCGGCATTAACATCCTCGAAAACCATAAAAACGACTCCCACGATGAAATTGTTGAACAATTCGAAAATTATAACAGCCGCCATCTTGGATTCTCATTTTGACCTCGCCGTCGGTTTTAGCACCCTCGAAAACCATGAAATCGACTCCCATGATGAAATTGATGAACAATTCGAAAATCATAGCAGCCGCCATCTCTGATTCACATTTTGACCTCGCCATCGGTTTTAGCAACCTCGAATACCATGAAAACGACTTCCATGATGAACAATTCGAAAGTTATCGCAGCCGCCATCTTGGATTTTGATTTTGACCTCACTATCGGCTTTAGCATCCTCGAGAACCATGAAAACAACATCCATGATTAAAACTTTGAAATTTTTTGCAGTCGCCATCTTGGATTTTGATTTTGACCTCACTATCGGCTTTAGCATCTTTGAAAACCATGAAAACGACTCCCATGATAAACAATTCAAAAATGATCGCAGCCGCCATCTTGGATTTGGATTTAAACCTCACTATCGGCTTTAGCACCCTCGAAAAATATGAAAACGACTCCCATGATGAACATTTCGAAAATAATCGCAGCCGCCATCTTAGATTTTGATTTTGACCTTACTATCGGGTTTAGCATCCTCGAAAACCATGAAAACGACTCCCATGATGAAATTGATGAACAATTAGAAAATTATAGCAACCGCCATCTTGGATTTGGATTTGAACCTCACTATCGGCTTTAGCATCCTCGAAAACCATGAAAACGACTCCCATGATGAACATTTCGAAAATTATTGCAGCCGCCATCTTGGATTTGGATATTAACCTCACTTTCGGTTTTAGCATCCTCGAAAACCATGAAAACGACTCCCATGATGAACATTTCGAAAATTATCGCAGCCGCCATCTTGGATTTGGATTTTGACCTCACTATCGGCTTTAGCATCCTCGAAAACCATGAAAACGACACCCATGATAAAATTGATGAACAAATCGAAAATTATGGCAGCCGCCATCTTGGATTCTAATTTTTTCCTCACTATCGTTTTTGGTTATATTTTATTTATTATAATTAATTTTTGTTTGCTTGTCGTCACCCCTGAGTTACGCTTCACCCACTCAACCTTCGGATCGTTACGCTACGGAGGTCGCCGGCTCGCTTCGCTCGCCACCTCCCCCCTTAGCTCCACTCGGTCTCGCAGGTTCGCCCACTCAGGACCTACCTACCACCGGACAGCTATCGTGTCCTCATCCCTACGCTTCGCTTTACCCCTACATAATTTTTCCGAGATACGATGGGTGGAGGGGTGAAGCGGGGGAGAGGGGGGAGTTTTGAAAAACGATTTTTTCCCCAGTCCAGACTTCGAGGTGTCTATTCACACGTTCCCTTGTAATAGAGGCAGAAGTTTTCAAACAACTTGTGTTTGCCCCAAGCTTGAGAGAGTGAACAACATAAAATACCTCGGTGTCACAATCGATGAAAACTTAAAATGGAACCATCACATCACAATCACAGCAAAAAAAACTCGTAAGCTAATCTATATATTTAAAAACCTGAGACACGTTGCCAGTCACAAACTTCTGATACAAACGTATAAAGCACTGTGCCAATGCGTCCTGGGTTATAGTATTTGTGCATGGGGTGGCGCCGGGAAAACCTACATGATAGAAATAGAGCGAGCCCAGCGCGCAGTCCTGAAGGTGCTTCTGTCTCTAAACTACAGAACCCCGACCAGTTTGGTATACGAGCAGGCAGGGGTTCTTAGTGTCAGGAAAATGTTTATTTATGAGTGCCTACGAAGATATCATCGGCTCACGGTCCCAAGTTTGCCAAAAACCAAAAAAAGGACAGACAGATATCCTATACCACGGACAAAAAACAAGTTTGCCAGAAAGCACTATGACAGTTTAGCCCCGCGTCTCTTCTCTAAATTAAATCAAGACAAAACAGTTAGAAACCTCTGCAATTTTAAGATAAAGAAGGAAATCTTACTTTGGCTAGAAAATTACAGCTATGATGAAACTGAGAACATAATCAGTAATCTAACCTAGAGACATAATTATTTATAAAAATAGCATCAACAAACCCCACTCACACAAACACACTTTCACACACACAGTCACACACATACACACACGCAAACACACACTACCTACCCTCAAACCTTTTGAATTTTGTTTTTTTTTTTCCTTTGTACTGTTAACCATGTTTTATTTTGTTTATTTACTACCATATTTTTAACCAAATTTTTGTTAACTAATGTTACAGTAAATACCGTCTAAGTAGCAAAAAACAGATCCTTGTAACCGGATTAATCTCGATCCCTGTGATACAGGATGTCCTAGTACAGGGATCGAAACCACATTGATGTAATGTTTGCTAGAACTAAGAAATAAAGTTTTTATTATTATTATTATTATTTTGGCCAACTCTGGGCCCCTGGATATGAATCTGAAAAAAAAAATGTTGCAAGTTTGTTAACTTCCGAGATCCGCCTAAAGGGGGGAGAAGGGGAGCAAGGGGGGAGGGAACTTTGATAAATGGTTTTTAGTTTTCCGAGCCAACTCTATACGAATCCGTAAAAAAACAGAGCACGGGTCACTTAGTTTCTGAGATACGATTGGGAGGGGGGGGGGGAGGCCAATAAGGGTAAGCTTGGGACTTTTGCCCTACATATGAGAGTTACTTGTTAGTTTGCTTGTCGTCACCCCTGAGTTACGCCTCACCCACTCAACCTTCGTTACGCTACGGAGGTCGCCGGCTCGCTTCGCTCGCCACCTCCCTCCTTCGCTCCACTCGGTCTCGCAGGTTCGCTCCACTCAGGACCTACCTACCACCGGAAAGCTATCGTGTCCTCATCCCTGCGCTTCGCTTTACCGCTACCTAGTTTTTCCGAGATACGATTGGGGGAGGGGTGAAGAGGGGGAGAGGGGGGAGTTTCGAAAAATGATTTTGGCCAACTCTGGGCCACTTGATAAGAATCTGAAAAAAAAAATGTTGCAAGTCTGTTATTTTCCGAGATCCACCTAAAGGGGGGAGAAGGGGGCAAGGGGGGGCGACTTTGAAAAATGGTCTTTTCTTTTCCGAGCCTCCTCTATACGAATCCGTAAAAAAACAAAACACGGGTCTCTTAGTTTCCGAGTTACGATGGGGGGAGGGGTGAAGAGGGGGAGAGGGGGGAGTTTTGAAAAATAATTTTGACCAACTCTGGGCCCCTTGTTATGAATCTGAAAATAATAATGTTGCAGGTCTCTTAGCTTCCGAGATCCACCTAAAGGGGGGAGAAAGGGGAAAGGGGGGGGGGACTTTGAAAAATCGTTTTTACTTTTCCGAGCCTCCTCTATACGAATCCGTAAAAAAACAAAACACAGGTCTCTTAGTTTCCGAGATACGATGGGGAGGGGGGAGAGGGGGGGTGAAAAGGGGAGGTTTGGGATTTTTCCCATACTCACCAGAGTTACTTGTGTACGAATCTGTCAAAACATACCCACCTCCCCCTTCACCATCTGGGAGAACAATGATGTCAATCAGTGAGTCAGTCAGTGAGTGAGTGGTAATCGAGCTTTATATAGTATAAATAATTATGAGGCATGTTGCAGAAATAATCATAAAATATATAAAAAACTAAACATATTATTTGTTTACATTTTTGACATTTTTAATTTGACACTTGACAGATTGTTGAATATACTTGCCACTTACTTTTTATTGTCTGAGGCAACGATACAAAACGGTACAGCCAATAATAACGTCACTTGAAGGGCAAGGAAGGTCAAGCGTATTTTATCAAAAATATCAATCAAATATGAACATTTTTCATTTTTGATTGGTTACTAATGATTAGTAACGCTATTCCTAGAAATGGTTTTTCAATTACAACATATTGAAAAAAATGAACAATGCCCATTAGGTATTGTGGTCATCGTTTTTACTGATGCATATAATTGTATTTGCAGATTTAGAGTTTGGCTATGTTTTATGTAATGGAGATTTTATTTGATTTTCTTTGCCAAAATTTTTGATTACTTGAATTTGGATTCAATAGGTATAATTCAGTAAAAAAAAACTATTATTAAACTATGTAACCGGTTTTTATTTTTTTTAATTCTGTAAATACTTATTTTCACTCAGATTTCAATGTTCTCGAATTAAGTAGGTAAATAATTATGGTACTTATATGTGTTGTTAGTAAATAGAAACTATTCCAAAGTAACTTTGGCTGTTATTTACGTTGTAAGTTTATTCAATAAACAGTTATTTTTGCTGTTTATCGCATTTTTTATTTTGTGTCAGCCCAAAAATGTTGTGCATTCAAATAAGTAGGTAGTCATAACAAAAACAATAAACAGTGTTATGATTACGGGTTTTAATTTATCAATTATTTTATACAACCAGTTGCCAGTGGTTTCACCCGCTACTTAGAACTCGAAAAATATCCCATGGGAAAAACACAAAATACGGATAAGAACCATTCCAGGTACTCTATCTATGCCTTTAATCCAAATCCGTCCTATAGTTTTTGCGTGAAAGAGTAACAAACATTCATCCATCCATACAATCAATCTTTCACGTTTATAAGATTAGTAGGATGTAGAAAAATACAAGTTTTAATCGGATCTAGAAACATATAGATAAGTACAAGTTTTTACTCGACATAATATTATTGTCTTGTATGATGAATTTTATGAATGTCTAGACAAGATACCGTACCCTGAAACGTAATAGGTAATTGAAGGAATACGTTGGATTTTTGTCTGACAGTCCTTTGGGCTTCAGTCAGAGCGTTTGGTCCTATTTGATGATTAGGCCACCAAAATAAAAATATAAAACTGAGGGAAGTCACAGCAATAACCATATTAACAGCAGTGGTGGCCCAGTGGTATCGGTCCCGACTTACGAATTGTAGGTCGTGGGTTCGAATCCCGACAGGCGCATTACTGTGTGTAATTTATTTTATCACCACTGCTCTCAAAGCGGTGAAGGAAAACATCGTGAGGAAATCGGCATGTCCTAGAACCAAAAATTCGAAGACATGTGAGTCATCTACGAACTCACACTGGGCACGCGTGGTGGATTATGGCTCACTCCCTCTCACAGATAGGAGGCCTGTGTCACAGCAGTGGGAACATTATAGGCTGATGATGAACCATATTAACAACAATACCTTGTAAATGCTATTTACTAACATAACATATGAACCATTATGTATTGACGTCACCTGTCCATTAAAACGGGCCAGTACCGACCATACCGTTAAACTATAATTTCGTATTCTACTACATAGTTAATTAGCTATCTGTATGGCCATGACGATCAATCATCGACATATCGCACACATCAATAGAAAAAAAAGAATTACGCAAATATGGCCTAGGATCTACATATATACGAACATCTCATTGCTATGCGAACGAAAATGACATTTTTAGGAATGGTCTTAAAGGTTAATTAGCTACCAAATTACCATAACTAAGTTTCGTAACTCATCGTCTGCCTGCCTTTTCCCAACTATATTGAGGTCGGCTTCCAGTCGAACCAGATTCAGCTGGATATCAGTATTTTACATGGAGCGACTGCCTGTCGGACCTCCACAACCCAGTAACTGGGTAATACGATACCCCATGGTAAGACTGGTTGTCAGACTTTAGAGCTTCTGACTAACAGTAACGACTGTCAAAGATCTACAAATGACATCCGGGACCAAAGGCTTTACGTGCTTTCCGAGGCACGGAGGAAACTCGCTATGACAGATGGTCAGCCATCCACAGACCAACCTCGGCAAGCGCGGCTTAACCCGGAAGATCGGCCTGTGCGGCTGTAATTATTTAGCCACGAGCTCCTCCACGAACTAGGTTTCGTAACTAATGAACAAATAAGTTGACTCGGTCAACCGGTCAGCTTTCCATTTTTTTTTTTATTGTTTGTAAATCATCAAATGAGTCCTCCCACCCAGGGCGGAGCTGGAGGGACCCATACTGCCAGACATGTACAATCCTCATGTCAGTCATGTCCTTTAATAGTCCTTTACGTTCCGGGGCCACGGTTAACCGATAGTCCCGCGAACCCAGCAGGCTTTGGCCTTCTAAAGGGGGCCCCAAACTTTTCTTTCGGAAGTCGGTGACTTTTTTATTAATTTCATTGTCTTTTTTGCCACCGACTTCCGAAAGAAAAGTTTTGAAGGTTATTTTACCCTTTTTATGGTTCCGTAGTCAACAAGGAACCCTTATAGTTTCGCCATGTCCGTCCGTCCGTCCGTCCGTCCGTCTGTCCGCTGTTTAGCTCAGAGACGCACAGTACTAGAGAGCTGTAATTTGGTGTAAATATACGGATTTGTTGTGCCGAAAAAGTGGTAAAATAAAATCTCGTAAGATATTTTTTTTTAGGGTACCTCCTGTACACGTAAAGTGGGGATGTTTTTTTTTTTTCTCGCGTACCCCTTAGTGTGGGGTATCATTAAATAGGTATTTAAAAAATATTTATAGTTTCCATTAACAATTTTTTGATAAAAAAATTCGTTTGTGAAATATTAAGCTTTAAAGTGCTAAATTTTGCCCGACTCGAGTGTCCCCCCCCTCTACCAGCTAAACGGTTATGTTTGGGGGTGTGAAAAAATTCACAATAGTAGTATATATAACGAAGTTTAAAAGAAAATTATCATGACTAAGTAGGCTTTACAACTTTACGAGTAATAGTCGACCAACTTATAAAATGTACTTGGATAACACATTTTCTTAAACAAAATGTATCGGAGAACCTATTCTTCAACTGCAAATGTAAGTTTGTCAACTTTATTTTTACAGCTTTAATAGGTACGTTTTTACGGTATGTTTTTTAGGGATAGGTAGGTTTTTCACGTCAACTATTTTTAACTAACTTCAAAAAAATTAGGAGGATCTAAATTCCTCGTAATCCTTTTTTTTTATGTATTTTCCCCGATTTCTCAGACTCCTGGACCGATTTTGAAAATTCTTCTTTTTAAAATTAAATTCAGCGAATCAGTTTAGTTACTTCGCATAAGTATTTTGATGGGCAACTACGGAACCCTACACTGTGCGTGGCCCGACACGCACTTGGCCGGTTTTTGTGGTTGTTTTTGAAGGCGGTTACATTTTTTTTTTTTAAGTTTTTATTTTACTCTTTTTAGTTTAAATATTGAACCACAATTCTTGTCAAATACGAGTACATAATTTTCGTACATGAGCACTAGAATTTTGTAATCCGTAACACCGGTAATTACATCGTTAAAATCTCTTACATTCATTCCCTATCTCGAAAACTACTGATCCGATTTTTATGGAACTTGCAGTATTCCCTAAGTTGAACAATACCTAGTACAACAAAAAAAGAGGTACTTAAATCGGACTTGTAGTTCCGGAGATATGCGAACACAAACATAATTTACTAAATCAGTCGATGCCAAGTCCTTACTAGAGGAGTTGTACCTTCCATCATCAGCTCAGCTAGGTACATGAGATGATGATTACCATACGAAAATACTTAAATTACTTCATAAAATTATGTGTGGGCCCATAAAATTTGAGGGTTGCCCTCGATTTCTCCAGGATCTAATCATTAGAACCTGACTTGGTGACAATGGGACCACTCCTGAAGTATCTCCTTTCGAACAATTTTCCATAGAGATCTACGCTTTGGAATGAGCACCTACATACTTTCACAGTTTTTATTTTTGTGACTGGGACTGTAGAACCTGCATAACCATTTTAAACTATTTAATTTTACTAATGTCTTTTGACAATTCAAAAATGCCTGTAGCTGGCCTCTTTGAAATAAATTATTTGATTTTGATTTCTCAAAATGGAACTCAAAAAGGGTCATTCTAATCTATAAGGGTGGTATTTCAGCGCAACGTGTGGCAAGTCGTCAAATTGCAGTCATTACTGTGCTACTATCATAATCATTTCTGTTTTCGTGTTGGCAAATCAAGATGACAATAATAATAACTTACGGTACAAAATCGCTTGAGTATTCTATCTAACTGCCTCTGCAGTTCTCAGATCTCAGGAGTGTAAGGCAATCAAAATTCAGACAGATTTGATAGACTGAAGTATATGAGGAATGGCGCCAAAGGTACTCTGTTTCATCTAGGGCCCTTCACTCACGGAAACTTTTGTGTCGTTGACACAGTAGTCACATTTGCAACGTGCTAAAGAAGCGACGCAAACGCGCGTCAACAACGCCACTGTATTAATCCAAACGCGCGTTTGTGTCTGACGATATCGTGGAAACCAAGTCGAAGAGTTATAGATTCCGAATCGCGATTGTATCGCGGTGTTTTGGCGCTTGAATCACTCCAAATAGTAAACGAGGCCAAAGAGACTCAAATTGAATAAAACTTAAAGTACTTATGTAATCCGTTGAATCAAGGCTGGTCTAATTCCATTACTATTTCGATCACATAGTCTATTTCTAAGCATAGCGTGTGTCTTAATAGTTTTGAGTAAGGTCAGTATTTGATACTAAGTACTGAGCGATTCTCCGTACACGACATCAAGCGACTTGCGTTATGCGACATGCGCTTGTACCACTTATTTCCTTCGTGCAAATACCGCGGCACTACATGTTGAGTCGCAGTGAATTCGCCATAAATCTCTCGCGTGTGATACGCACTTTTGAAAAGGTTTCTATTGCATCGAGTTTTCAACATGCGCGTTGTTTGCGATGTCGTAAGATCCCAATGCTTGTACGAGATCATGCGAAATAATTCGTCCTTGTAGACAAGTATTACTGCTAAGATTTGTCTTCTCTATTGTCGTTGTCGCATATCGCAACTCGCTTGTCGCTTGAGCATTAGGGCATGCAACCGGGAAATCCCGGTACCGAAAATACCGGGAAATCCGGGGAATTTTTAAAGCAATCCTGTACCGGTTCGTAGTCCAGTAGTCCCGGTACTTTCGATACTTTCGGTACTTTATTATTTTCCTTCTTTTTTTAATATTAAGTTACAAATCATATCCAATAAACTATTCTTTTACAATATTGTTGGTATAAAACATTTTATTTGAAAATAACGAGATTTCATAAACAAAAACTAATCAGCAATGTAAGTAAGGGGTCAGTTATGATGATGATTATGATTCATTTATTGCATCACTTTCATTTTGAAGAGAATAACTTTAATTATGCTCAGATTTTGTGTATTTTATAATTATTTGGTTTATTAATCTCTAAAAAACTTCTAACAGCAATCCTGTACCGGTTCGTAGTCCAGTAGTCCCGGTACTTTCGATACTTTCGGTACTTTATTATTTTCCTTCTTTTTTTAATATTAAGTTACAAATCATATCCAATAAACTATTCTTTTACAATATTGTTGGTATAAAACATTTTATTTGAAAATAACGAGATTTCATAAACAAAAACTAATCAGCAATGTAAGTAAGGGGTCAGTTATGATGATGATTATGATTCATTTATTGCATCACTTTCATTTTGAAGAGAATAACTTTAATTATGCTCAGATTTTGTGTATTTTATAATTATTTGGTTTATTAATCTCTAAAAAACTTTTACATTTTTTTATGATACTACCTTTATTTTAAAGAAAATAGCGTTAGTTACGTTCTTTTCTTGAGTTTTATATTTTTTTCATCTCGAAAAAGCATTATACTACATAGTTTTGTTTTTCTACAGTTTGTTTAATGATATTTATTTATAGTAGAGGGAAAAAAGTGACCAAGTATGTGATGTTAAATACTTATTCTATAGAGGAAAGAAGAAAGCAATTACGTGACAAAGATAGGCTTATTTCTAATTCAAAATATAGTAGGAATTTCCAATATTCAAAATAAAGTTCTGATATATTTTAATTATTATATTTAAAAGTTATTTTTATATCAAAGTAAAAAAATACATGTGGCACTCGGAGATTGCGAGTAGCTACCTTTTTTTCCACTTCACTCGCTCGGAAAGATTCTCTTCATTCGCGCGTTTTGAGTGCAAAATGGAGTTTAATAACTCCATATTAATAACTCCAACGCAAACCGCGCAAAACTCCATTTTGCGCGCTAGAGCGCAAAGATTTGTTCAAAATTCGGACAAAATATCTTGTCGTCAATTATTTTCTTCACTGGCAGGCGAGGCGCAGAACCGCCCCCACTGCATTTCCTCGCTTAGTGAGGTGAAAAGTTGTGTGTTGCATTCGGAAGCAAAGTTTTTCTGCATCTCGTACTTTTGAAAAGTTCGCCACGCTCAGTTTTCAATCCTACTTGGATTGAAAACTGAGCGTAGCGAAATTTTTGCGCCAAATATCAACTTTGCAGCCTTGCATAACACATAACTAATTTATTTTAAAAGAAAATTAAAATGTTTGTGATGCACTACTGTAATATAGAAGTTCTTTGTTGCAGGAGAATTTTATAAGTAGGCTTCATTGTGAGAACTTGTAGCTAGCCGTTTAGAATTAGTAAGATAAAGTAAATTGTTTTTATGACGGTTATTTTTTTGATTACCGAAGTCTCCCGAACTGAAACGACGTTAGACGATGCGTGGTGTCGGGTATTTTCGTTAGGTTTTTGTTGGGACTGTCTTGATTTGGTCGCCGCGCCGCGATCAGAGCCCGCGATAAAAGCTATGCAATAGCTTAAAAAAAGCATTTAAATTCGGTTCCTTGAGATTATCTTCTGATGATTATTAATAATTGTCAATTATAGATTTATGAATAAAACAAAGTTTTATGAACTACTCCATCCCACCCACATTTCTAATGAGTTCATTTTTCAACTGATTTGACAATTTAATGTAGTGTGCACGCACTCGTACCTTTCATACGATAAGTTAATAGCGACATTTGTACGTGAGTAGTGAGTATCGAAAGTACCGAATTTCCCGGGAAATCCCGGTTCCACGTCCCAGTACCGAAACTTCGGTACCGGGCTTTAAAAAGTACCGGTTCTGCAACCCCTATTGAGCATGCAGTATGTGCCTGTAGTGGCCAAGCAGTAGTAAGTAAACATTTTAATAGGTATAAGTGCAATTTCTATAAACGTATTTGTATGATCCTTTGATGGACCGTACATATATAAGATGATGTTGGAAATGAATAAAAGAAGTTAAGTACTGATCACTGTAATTGTATTGTCCGAAAGATACTTAAGGTAGAAATGAGCTTAATGGATGGTGCGGAAATGATGTGAGTGACGCGGCCCTTGTTGGCTGTAACGAGAACGCCTGGCTGACTTGATAGCTCAACGCGAACTGAACATTTTATAATGAGTTCTAATGTACGTGGCGTAAACTGCTGATGTGCAGAATTGTGCGGTTGCACCGTACATGCTCCCGAGCGGGAAGATGAATATGAGATGAACATGAAAAGATGAGTAACAAGATGATGCCAATTGGTCCTTATACTAAATGATTAACAAGGTGATTCCAATTGGTCCTTATTCTATGTTTAGAGTCTCTACTTGAACTCCGTTTTGCGAGACATAGGCACTGTACACTTGTCTAACTTATGCACTTTTGGAATTTCACTGTAATCTGATGCACACGGATTGTCACACTGATTACGCGCACTGACACTGTATTGGACTGTGGACGATGATATAGAGGCCCCAGCCTCTGCCCGTGCCGGAGTGACGTGTTGCGTTGCCTGTAGACTCGCCAATGCGGCCCTTGCCACCTCGAGAGATGCGGTCCGCCTGTTGCGTAGCCGTCGTACCATGAAGATTAGTCCAACCATCAACACAACTCCGACCATCACATAATATGCTGTGTAGTGATGGATATCGTGATAAGAAAGTTGATTCGGCAATTTTTCACTTGCTTTAAGAATGCGGAGTTGCTTCTTGATTTCGTCAAGCTCCTCGTTGTTCTGGAGTAGTGTATAGTTTTCTATCAATGGAGTTGGGATGCTTACGTCTATGATATGATTTATTGGTTCTATCTCAGGTAGGTTGAAAGATGGTTTTATGTCTAAAGTGCTAAAACCTTCATTGCGTGAATAAACTGTAAAACTTTCAGTTTTAATTAGACAGTCGTGTTCGACTCCCAATATGCCTGCTTTTACTAACTGCCCCGACGACACATTATCGTCGCATAAAACTCTTATTTGACACTGACTACAGCAGAAAAATGCATAATTGTTTATTTTGTTAAGAGCTGTCCATTGATTCGAACAAGTCGTAATGCTGATCTTGCATTTGCTGGAATCTGGTTCTACTTTACATAATTTATCATTATTCTTGAGATGATAAATCGGTTTTTCTATATGACATAGATAATTATCGACATTGTCACGTAGACATACCTGAACGTCATTTATAGACATCGGTAAGTACGAGTCCTTCTTCAAATTGATTGCAACATATTCAGCAATCTGAATTAAAGTAGCCATGCTTGAGTTACCTACAGGTTGAGGTATTGTAATAATTTTCATGATTGAAAATGTATCTCTAGACACCAGAGGTAGTTTCAATTCGAAAATTAAAAATTCTTCAGTCATTCTTGCTTTGACTGTTAATAAATGATAAATGTTTCTAAAGTTGTTTTGTAAGTTATTAATCGGCAGCGTTAGATCCTTTGAAATATGACTCGAAATTGTATTCAGAGTGTCTTTTAGTTGTTCTGGTGATAATAAATGAATATTGAGTCTTCCGTGGTAAACATCTGTTATGGTATCTAATAAACTTGTTTGGATTGTTTTTAACTGTCTTAAAACATTGCTTGTAGCGATCGCTCCTGTATTGAAATCGTTCATGATTTGATTTCTCTCTGATTCGTTTAACAAAACGTTCTCCATCTTATCTAGCTTGATTGATAGTGTATTAAGCATCTTGTGTTGCTTATTTATTGCTTGCCCGTTCCTTTTCAAAATGTTGTATTCTGCTTCAATGACCGTTGTTTGTTGTTTCATGAGCGAGAGCAAGTGATTTTCATTGTCATGAATGGATTGAATATCTTGTTTATATTGTTCTGCGAATCTCTCATCAAGAACACCGAACAAGCTGTTTGCAAGATACCCTACACCGTCGATAAGGCCTCGCTTGCGGCGGCGCAGATCTCGTGCGCGGCGCGTGCTGGAATGCTGACTCAGCAACAGGTGGTTATAATACTCGAGTTCTGAGAATTCTTGCTGCAATTGAACTTGAATAACGTTACAATGTGACGTTTCTTTAAACTTATTGCATAACTGATCCAAGTAGCCAAGGTATTTACTACATGCTTTTGTACCTTGCCAAAATGAATTCATTTCATAGTATGTGACTATCTTCCATTCATCTCTGATTAATTGCATGTTCGCAATTTTATCGAAATAAAGGCCTTGATTATCCTTTAACTGTGTTACATTGTATGAACCGTAAGCTGTGGTCAAAATGCTCATGAAAGATAAAAGTAACATTACCAGCAAAGAGAAGCTGTAGTTAACTTTTTTGTTTTGAAATGGCTTGCCATCTTCCTTGGAACGCAACTCTTGTTTGTTGATTCTATCATTCACAGGGAGAATAGACAGCTTGAGAATAGGCCTCTTGATAAGCCCATTCTTTGTTTTCAATGTGACCACCCTGATGTGGCCATCGGCACCGGGATGCAGCTGGACTACGCGGCCAACTGCCCACTTCCCAGGAGGTAAGTTTGCGTCGTTAATTGTGACGATGTCATTTAGTTGAATGTCTGGTTGAGAATGTCTCCACTTGCTTCTTGCTGACAGCTGTGTGAGATATTCTGTATGCCAACGTTTCCAAATATCTCGCACTAGTTTTTGAGTTAGGTGCCATCTCGTCCGCATATCTGTTTCAGTTTCTAATACAGTCATGTCTTGATTTAGATTGATAAAGCTTGATGGAGAGAGGAAATTCAGGTCGTTGGGGTCTTCAGTTAGAGGACATAATGGCCTTGAGTTGAGTACTGCTTCTAACTGGGCCAGAACAGTGCTGAACTCTTCAAAGGTGAGCTTTTGCTCTCCGACTACTCTTTTTAAATGATATTTTAAGCTTTTAACCGCAGCCTCCCACAGTCCTCCTGCTGTGGGCCATGAGGGCGCGTTAAAATGCCATTCAATCTCCATGCTAGTGATTTCCTTGATGAAATCTTGATTGAATGTTTCTTGTATCTGCTCCAATTCTTCCTGTAATATTTTGTTGGCTCCGACAAAGTTCGTACCGTTGTCGCTGTACAAGTGTTTCGGCGAGCCCTTTCTTCCAGCCATTCTTCGCAATGCGGCTATGAATGCTGATGATGTGAGGTCTGAGACCAAATCTAAATGAACAAGTTTGGTCACCATACAGACAAATACCACCACGTAGCCCTTTGTGGTCTTAATTCCACGGCCCTTGTTGGCCTTTATGAGCACGTGTCCGGTAAAATCGACGCCTGTATGTTCAAAGGGTTTTGCAACGTTACATCTCTGCGTAGGTAAATCACCCATCAACTGTGTCATCTTGTTTGGATTATGTTTACGACAGGTAACGCAGCTACGTATACGCCTTTTGACCGCTCGATTACCGCCTATGATCCAGTAATTCTTGCGAATGAATGCTGATGTCACCCGTGCTCCTCCATGGAAGGTAAGTTCATGTGCTTGATCTATAATTAAGTTTGTTAAGTGTCCTTCGTGAGCTATGATAATCGGATGCATCATATTTTGATTAATGTTTGCCTTGCTTAGTCTTCCTTTGACTCTGAGAAGTCCCTCGTTGTCAAGGAATGGATTTAATTGCAATAACTTGTTTTTTGCTGATAGCGGCTTATTTTCTTGTAAATAATGTACTTCCTGGGCAAACTCTCTCTGCTGTACATATAAAATTATTTTATGTTTAGCGTTTATTATTTCATGTAATGTTAAGTAAGTTTGCATGCGGCTTTTCTTGTATCTTGTTTGATTGATAAATCTTAATATCCATGCTAAAACTCTTGTTAGTTTGGCGAGTGAACTATATCTTGCTAATAATTCACCCAAAATGTTGTCGCTTTCTTGCTGCGACATGTGATTAATAAGCTGCTTGGCTTTTCTTGCTTCTTCGTCCGTGGTAAACACTGCTTGTTCAGTTTCATGGTCAGGATCGTAGTTCCGCAGCCACGATGGCCCTTCCCACCACAGCGAATGATTTTTCAATTGATCGATACCCATTCCGCGACTTGCACAGTCCGCTGGATTTTCTGCTGACTTGACGTAACGCCAGCTTTCTTTTGGTATCATGCTTGAAATTTGTCGCACCCTGTTGGCGACAAATGGCTTCCATCGTCCTGGCTCTCCTTGTACCCAGGCTAGGACTACCATAGAATCTGTCCATGTATATATCTTGATATTATGACTGTTAAGGCATTGTTGTATTTTGGACAACAATTTTGCCAGTAGTAGAGCACCACTTAGCTCTAATTTTGGTAATGAAATTGATTTGTTTACTGGAGCTAATCTTGCTTTTCCTGCTACTAACGAGACCTTTTTTGCTCCGTTGTTTTCAGTCTTGCAATAAACAACGCATGCGTAGGCTTTGTTAGATGAATCGCAGAATCCATGCAATTCTAATGTATTGTTTTCTCCTGTTCCCAACCAACGCTCCAATTTGAATTGATTGATCTTGTTCATGTCACCTTTAATGTGTAGCCATTCCTTGCTAATTTGATCGGGTAACTTGTCATCCCATTCACTACTTGATATCCAAACTTGTTGAAATAACAGTTTTAGCTTGGTTGATATCGGTGACAGCCAACCAAGCGGGTCAAACAACTTTGAAATATCTGATAACATGGATCTCTTAGTTGGTGTTTTGTTTGATGGTTCAATTTTTGATTGAAATGTAAATAAGTCTGCTTTGGAATTCCAACGTAATCCCAAGGTTTTTGATGTCTCCATTTCCTTGAAGTCGAAATTTTCTTGCTCTCTACTCGCCCCGATTGTATCGTCTTGTAAGGCTGATGCGTTGGAAGACCACTTTCTTAAATTGAACCCCCCTGATTTTAACAAACTGATTAAATCCTGCTTAAGTTTTACTGCTAACTTGATAGAATGAGATCCGTGAAGAACATCATCCATGTAGAATGACTGCTCCAAAGCCTTGATTGCAACACTGTCAAAATTTTGTCTCTCATCTTCAGCCAATTGTTTTAAAGTCATCATAGCTAAAAATGGTGCGGCCTTGGTGCCATATGTAACAGTGCATAGCTGGTATACTTGATGACGCATGTCAATGGTATCTCTCCAGATGATTTTTTGAAATTTTTGATCCTGTTTATTCAACCAAATGAAACGAAACATTTTTTCAATATCTGCCGTAAAAGCTACGCGATATTGTCTCCACCGTAATAGTAAAGATTGGAGATCCTGCTGTAAATTTGGGCCCTTTAACATGACGTCATTCAAGCTCGTTCCTGTTGTTGTTTTTGAAGAAGCGTTGAAAACTACGCGAAGTGCTGTCGTAGTGGAATCATTTCGCAATACACAATGGTGCGGTAAATAATATTCCGGTTGCTTGTTACCGGACGCTGGTATCATATGTCCTAAAGTTTTATATTCTTGAATAAATAATTTGTATTGTTTTGCTAATTCTTCATTATTGTGAAATTTCCTTTCTAACTGTTGAAATTGCGCCATAGCTTTATTTTTAGACAATCCCAAATGTGTCTCAAAATTTTCTTTAAAAGGCAATCTTACTTCATACATGCCATTTTCACGTCTTGTTGTGGTTTTCTTGTAATATTCCATGCATTGTAGATCTTCTGCGGATAAATTGGATGATTCTGTAATGTCTTCGATCTCCCAAAATCTTTGTACTTCGTCCACTTGATTGAGGACTACGTTACATTGAAAAGCCTTGAAATTTCCACATAAGATCCAACCCAGACGCGTTTGTTGCGCGACCGGTAATGATAGATCTGCCCTGATAATGCCTTCTAAAATGATATGGGAATACACATCGGCTCCCAATAGGATGTCGATTGGACGACTGACATTGTATTCTGGATCGGCTAGTTGCACGCCGGCCAGATGTGCCCATGTTGGCTTGATAAATGTGCATTTTGGTAATTGATTAATCAGTGTGTCCATGATTACAACATCTGTTTTAAATGTAAAGTCATTGAAATGCGAACAACATGTTATGTTCGTAACGCCCTTGCTACAGCTCTCCTTTTCTCCTATCCCGCAGATGACGGCCCTGCAATACTTTCTTGATAAAGCTAGCTGTTGTGTCGCTCTGGCTGAGATTAGGGAGGCCTGAGAGCCTTGATCTATTAGCGCACGCATTTTGTGGTATGATCCGTCACTTGCTTGAACTTTGATCATTGCAGTAGCTAATAATGTTTCGATCACGTTGTTGCCTTGTTGCAAAACGTGATTTTCTTGTGATTCTTGGTTTTGCGTTTCAAGGACTGCTGGTGTTTTATTCTCTGTAATTGTGTTACATGAAGACTTATTATTATACGCTTCATGTAAAAGTGTATTATGTTTACCGCGACATTCGCGGCATCGTTTTTCTGACGTACATTCTTTATCCCCATGCGAATAAAGACAATTTTTGCACAATTGTAACCGTGTTATAGCTTGTCGCTTTGAACTTGGTGTCATATTTAAAAATTTACTGCAATAGTATATTCCGTGTGACTCTTTACACAACGGACATGTTACTTCGATATTATGTACCGAAGTCTTACTTGCTGAGTATTTATTCTTGAAGTTTGATGATGAGGATTTATTTTGATTGCTTGTAGATGGTTTGGAAGTTTCGCTCTTCTTGCGCGAAGATTCCAATGCGGTGAATCTGCTCTCTAGGAAGCTTAGAAACTCCGTTAATTTTGGTAGTTCTCTGGGTTTCTTCAGAGATTCCAAATAATGATCATGCGTGTCTGCATCCAATTTCAGCAATAAAATACGCACGATGAATGGATCCCAGCTGTCTATATTAACGCCTAGGTTCCTTATTGAGTTTAAACACTCTAATGTAGTATCGTGAATTTTCTTGATTTGAGAGACGTTTGCTTGTTGAACTACTGGAAGATTTAGTACGAGGTCTAGATGAGATGTAAAAATCAACCATGAGTTGTTGTACCTGTTGTTCAATATCTCCCAGCAGACATTGTAATTGTCAGAACTGATTTGTAAGTGCTGTATCAAACGTTCAGCTTCACCCCGTACCTTGCTTTTAAGAAACTGCATCTTATGAGCATTTGATAAGGATACGTTACTGTGGATGGCTTCTACAAACAAGTCCTTAAAAGACACCCAATTTTGATAATTGCCATTGAAGAACGGGATGTCAATTTTTGGTGTCCAATTCTCCTTGTGAACTACTGACCCTAATTTTCTATTGATTGCATTTTTTATTTCATTGTAAATTTTTTCCTGCTTCGTATAAGACACCTCATATTCTTGATTCGTACCCTCTAATTCGCTGTCTAATTCCCAATGTAAAGAATCTATGATAGACCATCGAGACTGTAGAATACGTAAAGCATCTTTCAACTCCCACTTTTCAGACATAAAATCTAAATTTATCCCTGTTACAGTGCGCTGCAGCGCCCTGAAGTTGCTTGCTTGTTTCTTCAACAGTTCATCAAGCTTGCTAGATGAACCTCTGGAGCATACCTCGACAGGTGGCGATTGACGTCCCACCAGATCTACTTGCTCAGCCCATGTAGGACCTTGCTCTTCATGAGTAGAATCTCCTTGTTGAGTTTCTTTCGACTTCATCAACAAAACTTGATATTGTTGATTGATAAGTGCTTTAGTCGAGATGTAAAGCTCTTTTGTTTGTTCGTACGAACGGCCAGTAAAATACGGATGAGTCTTGCTTTCTTCCGTAAGAAGGCGGTCGTGATTGTGCTGGTAATCAGACCAATACTGGTTTAAATGTTCCAAACGTCGCTTGAAATAGTCGACAGTCTTACGATCCGCAGAGTCCTTTTTGATATTTGTAGCCAACTTTTGGATGGCTGTGTAAAGTTCGTCCTGATTTGCGTGTAAGGCCTCCATGATGAGGGCTTATGAAAGTAAGAAATAAAAGGAAAGATCTTACTTGAATGTTCTTGATAACTGTTTGCGGATCCTTGGTGATCCTCTGAGACACCTGCTAGCCTCTGATCCTGATGATGAAACGCTGCTCCCTGAGACACCTGTTAGTCTCAGTTCTTGATGATGAAGCGCCCCCTGAGACACCTGTTAGCCTCAGAGTCTAAATTTCTTGCACTGAACTCTTGACAGTTCACGGGTCCTTGATGACCCTGGGTCACTTGTTAGTCCCAAAGTTTATCGTCACTCACCACAACACACACTTGAGTCACTGGATATAGCCGCTACACTGTCCACGCGCGCGAAATGGACTATGTAGCATGCGATTTTCACCGGCGAAGGACCAAAAATATGTATGATCCTTTGATGGACCGTACATATATAAGATGATGTTGGAAATGAATAAAAGAAGTTAAGTACTGATCACTGTAATTGTATTGTCCGAAAGATACTTAAGGTAGAAATGAGCTTAATGGATGGTGCGGAAATGATGTGAGTGACGCGGCCCTTGTTGGCTGTAACGAGAACGCCTGGCTGACTTGATAGCTCAACGCGAACTGAACATTTTATAATGAGTTCTAATGTACGTGGCGTAAACTGCTGATGTGCAGAATTGTGCGGTTGCACCGTACAGTATTTATACAAAGAAAACCAACATGTATTGTTCTTATTCATCATGCGACTTCTTGTTCTACAGCAATTATTTGTCTTAGATTGACGTAATACGTAAGGTAAACATCTTTATATTAAATAAAGTTACGAACAAAAATAGATTTGATTTTATTTATATTTCAACTAAAACATAGGTTTGTTTTTATCTAAACTACGTGACCGGAAAAAAACTTAGACTAAGAAGAACAATAAGACAAAGAAATACATGAGTAAAATACATAAAATATCTAAAAAAACTGGACTCTATGCCATCATATTACAAACTGCTTTAAAGCGAAACAAAAGCCACTAAATAATATTGTATTATGTCTTAGTAATAGATCATACAAACCTCATTTTCTGACATATTTATTTTATAAAAGCAGTTCTTTTGATAAAACATTTTCAGTAAATAAATCTTAGCTGATAACATGGTCGGTGAAAATAGAGGGCAAAGCAAAAATATTTATTTTCGGGTGACACAAATATTATGATAACATATTATTTTGCTTTTTTCCGTGTTACATTTTTTTGCTAACGCCTACGTTAATTATTCCTACATCAAATTGCTGTGTAGCCAGAAAAAAAATGTGATGGTGAAATAACACTCGAAGATTAGATATTTTTTGCAAGATTGTCACAATCTTTAAAAAGAATTTTGAAACTGTTTTGCTGACTGTAAAATTATTGTGCATCTTTTTTTTTTTTTTTTTTTTTTTTAGCGTGGTAAAATCATCAAATGAGTCCTCCAACCCCGGGCAGGGCGGGAGGGACTGTCAGACTTCTACTGACTAAAATCCACGGTGTCCTTCATAGCCTGTTAAGTTCCGGGGTTACGGTAAGGGAATAATCCCGCGACCCCGGCAGGCTTTGGCCCTCTGAGAGGGGGGCCCCGTCATTGTGCTGACGCTCTTTGAGGCGCGCGTGGGACACAACGCGCCGTCGACCCGGGCATGGTCCTTGGTCGGGCAGCGAGTTGCCCTTTACTCGCTGCCCGCATGCCCGCGCCTACGGTGGCCGGAGATCATCTAGCGACGTCCGTCGCCGTGGGCGCCTACCACTGCGGCTGGGGCGGAGGGAGGACGCTGTCCTCTCTCGCTCGCGGCCTGCCTCCTCCTTTACGAGCATTACTGCCTCGCAGAAGGAGCTGACCGCTTCCCACTCCGTCTCGCCCCGCAGCATGGCCGCAACCAATGCCGGGCGCGAGAGGTCTCCGCCTATCGCAGCCGTGAGGACACGTCGGTGCTCCGCCCAAGCTGGGCAGTCTTGCACCGTATGCTCCACCGTGTCCTCCGGGCGATCTTCGCAGTGGTGACACCCAGGCGTCTCCTCCTTTCGCATCAGACACAGGTACCTCCCGAAACTTCCGTGTCCGGTGAGGACCTGCGTCAAGCGGTAGGTCAGGACGCCATGACTTCTCTCCAGCCACTCCTCAAAGAGGGGTCTTACCGCCGCAATTGCGGCGTGCCCGGCCGTCGGTCGCGACAGTCGATCCTTCCATACTGCCCTGAGATCGCGCCGGAGGTCTTCGCGCCGCGCCTCGACTTCGCGAGGCAGCGGGGTCACGCCCCGGCGCTGCGCCTCCACGCGCCACTCATAGACGCGCTGGAGGGCAGTCGCCTCCAGATCCCAAGGCAGCAATCCGGCAAGCAGGTTGGCCGATTCGCCGGCAATCGTGCGGTATCCCCGGATCATTCGGATAGCCATGACCCTCTGGCATGCGACCAGCTTCTGTGGTCGCGTCCGGATGCTCAGGGCCCACACAGGGGCCCCGTAGAGGGCCATGGACCGCACTACACCAGCGTACAGCCTACGGCAGGAAGCGTTTGGCCCGCTGAGATTGGGCAGGAGTCGCCTGAGGGCGGCTGCTGCACGGTTCAGCTTTGGGGCCAAACTCAAGAAATGCTCCTTGAAGTTCCACCGGCTGTCGAGGACGAGTCCCAGGTACTTCATCGTCCTCTTGACGCCGATTGGAACTCCTTCCACCGTAATGCTGTAACTCGACTGTGGCACGTTACGGCTGCCATGGAAACACATGGCCTCCGTCTTGTGCAGCGCCACGTCGAGTCCCAACCGCCGGATCCTCTGAACGACTGTCGCGACCGCTTCCGTCGCCGCGTCGGCCGCCGCCTGGTGCGACTCTCCCTGTGCAAGGACGAGCGTGTCGTCAGCGTAACAAATTACGCTGACGCCGTCAGGGAGGTCGCTGCGCAGCACCCAGTCGTATCCGATGTTCCACAAGGGCGGTCCCAGGACCGAACCCTGTGGAACACCGCACGACACCTCTCGCCGGTTCCACTCTCCCCGGTGACCGGGGTAGATGACGGCTCTGTCCGTCAGGTAGTCCTCGACTATTCGGCGGAGGTAGGTCGGCACCCGGTGATACCGGAGTGCCTCCCTGATGCAACTCCAGGGCAGGGTGTTGAAGGCATTGGTGATGTCCAGAGACACCGCCAAGACGACCCTGCCCCGGGCCACTGCATCCCCCGTCGTGAGGGCTCTCACGCGCATGATGGCGTCCACCGTCGAGCGCCCCCTGCGGAAGCCGAACTGGCTCTCCGACAGGTTCGGGCCCACTCGATTCAGGTGCCCGGCGAGGCGGTCTGCAATGACTCTCTCAAAGAGCTTGCCCACCTCGTCGAGCAGCACAATGGGCCGGAATGCGGACGGAGAGTCCGCAGGGCGCCCGGACTTCTGGATCAGGACCAGTTTCCCCGTCTTCCAAGGAAGCGGGAACCGGCCCCTCTCCAGGCACGCGCTTAAGAGCCCCCCTAGTCGAGGCCCGAGAGTCCCGAAGGCCAGGACCCAGGCTTTTCCTGGCAGGCCGTCGGGTCCTGGGGCGGTATTTTTGGCTTTGAGCCGTTGTACCGCCACTCTCAGGTCTACCTCGGTCACCTCTGGAGCGTCGTAGACGTCGTCGTCGCTGTGGTCCGCGTTCGCGTCAGCTTCCTCCTCAGATTCCGTCGGAGACGGAGCCATAGGCGGGGGAGCATGGTCCCCTCGCGAAGGGAACAGGGCGCTCACCACGTCCTCCACGAACTGAGGCCGGAGACTCTGCGTCAACGGGGGAGCCCAGGGGCGGAGCTTTTCTCGCACCCACTTGTAGGGGCGGCCCCATGGGTCCCCGTCCAGAGTCCCCAGCATCTCCTCGCGGGCCAATTCCTTGGCCCGCCAGATCGCGTCGCGGAGGGCGGCCTTCGCTGCCCTGTAGCCCTCGTGTAGCTCTGCCTCTACAGTCGCCGCATCCGGAGGTCGGGTGCGGCGCCTGCGGAATCTGGTGTACCGGCGGCGCGCAGCAACGCACGCTTCGCGCAGCGCTGCTAACTCGCTTGACCACCAGTACAGCTGACGCCGGGCGCGTCCTTGCCGGACCCGGGGCATGGCCACGTCGCAGATCTCCGACATGGCCTCCCGGAACCACTCAGCCTCGTCGTCTATGTTGGCAGGCCTGTCCGGTGGTGACACCCAGGCCTGCACGATCGAGGCTTCCAGGAATAGCTCCCGGTCCAGCTGCTTCAGCGCCCATCGCGGACCACTTAGGTTCCGTCCACTTGAGACCGGCGCGTCTGAGGTCTGGGCGGAGACGTCGAACCGGATATACCGGTGGTCGGAATAGGTCTCCACCTCCTCCACAACGCGCCAGCCAGTGACGCGCGGTGACAGGCTGGGGGTGGCGAACGTAAGGTCCACCACCGACTCGCCCATGTACCGCACGCACGTGGGGACAGAACCCCGGTTCTCAATCACCAGGCCATGCGCACGGGCCCAGCGCTCGAGCTTCCTGCCCCGCGAATAGTCCGTGTTCCGGGAACCCCAAGCCGGACTTTTGGCATTGAAGTCCCCCAGGACAAGCGCGGGGAGGGAACCGAGGGCGACGACGATGTCTCCCAGCTCCTCTAGGGAGTCGTGGAACTCGGCGATAGATCGGCTCGGGGAGAAGTAAACGCCTACCACGGCGATCTCCCCGAACCGGGCTGCGACAATCCCGTGCCCTCTCTCGACACGATCGAGGGGCGGGGTACCGGCGGCGGCCGACGAAATTAGGGTCACCGAGCCGTCCAGGTCCGCAACCCAGTCATTCCTGGGCAGGACAAAATACGGCTCGGAGACCACGGCGACGTTGATCAACCACTGCGCCATGCTCTGGAGCAAGAGATCCTGAGCAGCGGCGCAGTGGTTGATGTTTGCCTGGAGGAAGCGCAATGGAGACATTAATCTGAATCCATTGCGGCCTCCTCCAGGGCCCTCCTCGAGGGCGTGGCCACGGCGGCGGCGGCGGCGACGGCGGCGGCGGCGGCGGTGGCGGCGGCGGCGGCGGCAGCAGGAGCCGCGGCGGCGGCGGCAGTAGCGGGGACAGCGGTGGCAGAGGGCCTACCTCTGCTCTTGGTCTTGGCGGGCGGGGCGCAGGACTTGCCCCCTGCCCGGTGTTCGGCCGGCTTACCAGCCGCCGCACATAGGAAACAGTGCGGCGGGGCGTTACAAGAGCCGGCCTTATGACCGGGCCGACCACAGCGGAAGCAGTCGCCGCTGCGGTCCACCTCTGAGGTGCACTTGCATGCCGTGTGGTTACCCACTTGGCAGCGGAAGCACCTCAGAGGCCTGGGTTCCAGCAGTTTGACCTGCGCGGACACCCAGCCGACCAAGAGCCTTCGGCCCTCCCCTATCTTTTTAGCCGCCGGCACGGGGCAGCTCACTGTCACCGACAGCAGCCCCGCGAAGTCCGGGCGAAGGGTGCCAGCCTTGACTTGGTCGACAGGGCATTCCCCAGCCCTGGCGACGGCGGCCACCACGTCCCCCTCCGAGATCGAGTCGTCCAGGCCCATTATGCGCAGATCTGCGCGCTTTACGGGCCTGGACACCCGAGCCTCCTCCGCATCTAAGGACGCTCTTAGCCGTTCGGCCAGAGCGTCAGCGGTAGGACCACTGGAGGCGCCGGGAATCGACAGCAGCCTGGCCCCCGTCGCGGTGACTTGCACCCGGAGGCCCCCGTCGATTCCCAGCTCCCGGAGGTTCACCGCCTCCTTCACCTTCGCGAACACGTCGCGGTATGTCACGCCCCTCTTGACCGCGTCCGGCTGTAGAGTAATCACTACAGCCGCGGTCTTGGGGGCGCGGAGTCTCGCCGCGACGGTTCGCTTGCGCTGCCGTCGTCGCTGTCGCCGCCTTTGTTTTTTCGCGGCCCTGCTCTCTCCCGCCACCTGCCATTCGGCATCGGCTGGGGGAGGACGCGAGGGCTGCGTAGGCGGGACAGGTTGAGACGGCTGGCTCGCCGCCGCCGCCGCCGGAACACCCTTTTTCTTTTTTGAGGCAGCCGAGCTCTGCGGGGCCGCCTTCGCCCCAGCCGGTGCCGTCGCCACCGGAGCCGCTCTTCCCGTGGCCTGTTTGGGCGGTGCCTGTGATTTCGCCGCGGCCCGCTTTTCCGGGGCTGGCCTGGGCGGCGCGGAAGCCGCTACGGCCGCATAGGATGACGCGAGCGGGGGGCGCAGGACGCGGTTCTCCAGCACTGTAAAGCGCTGGTTGAAGGCCGCCAGCTCCTGCCGCACCAGATTTAAGACAGCGTTGCTGTCGTCTATTGGTGCGGGCTTCGCCGGCGGCTCCTTCTGCCGCGTCTGTGCCTGCGTCTGCGTCCGCGTCTGCGGGACCTCCTCTTGGCGGCCTCCCTTCCGCAGTCCGGCCAGCTCCGCTTTCAGCTGGATGTTCTCCTTCCGGAGAACATCCATCGCCGCCGTCAGTTTGGCGACCTCCTCCCGCATTTGGGACATTTCGTCCGATGTTGTCGATGCCGGAGGAGGCCGGTTGTGCACCGCCGCCATGATTACCTCTTTGGCCTTCATCATGGCCCGGTCTTTAGTGCCCTTTTTTCCGGGCCCGCCATGCTTGCCTAGGGTGCGGATGGCGTCCTGCACCCTTCTTTCTACCTCGACAGAGGGATCTAGCTCCCGCCCTCTGCCGCACGTCCCGCCTCGGCCTTTACCCCGCACACTCGTCGGGATCTTCCGGCCCGAGGCAGGACCCTCCTCGGAGGACGAGATGTCTTCCCGGGAGCGCTTGAGGAACTCTTTCCTCCTGCCGGCGCTCCCTTCATCTCTCCTCGCTGTACTTCCAGAGCCTACGCTCTGGAAGCTCGTGGCGTCTGATGCCGAGTCGGAATCCGACTCGAGCACCATCGCCCCCTCCTTACGCGGAGCGGCACTCTGTGCCCGCTCGTTTGGTACCGGTGACTTGGACGTGCTGGACTGATCCAGCGACTCCTCGTCACGGGTACGTGAGCCCCCCTGGCTCAATGCGGCGACTGCCGGTTGGAAAAAGCGGCTTTTGTCCCCCCCAGAGTACGGTGGGACAGACCGGACGGATCCGGTGCGGGATTCTCCAGCTGCGGAACAGCTGGTACCCGCCTGGGGTAAATACTCTTTAAACAACTTTTTCATTTCGGTTTTTCACTTTTTTAAAGAGGTGAGTTCCTCTATACCCTATCCCCGAATTTCCCTCCCCGGTTCACTTCACGGTTACGTCTATAGACTAGACGCGTACCGGAAGTGAACATTTCCCCCCCCCTGACCCAGTCTCAGACAACTGGGCCCGCGCCGCCTGAAAGCTCGAGCTAACTGCTCGATCCTCCAGGCGGCGCGCCTTTCCCCGGTGTATCCCTCTTGGTTTGCAAGCCCCACCACGACGTCAACGTGGAGATACGACGGTGGGGATTATTGTGCATCTTACTAATATAATAAATGTGAAAGTTTTTGAGGATGGATAAATGTATGTATATTTGTGGCTCTTTCACGCCTTAACGACTGAACGATTTAAGGTGTGATTTGGTGCACAGATAGTTCATGACCTGAATTAACACAGGATATTTTTTATCCCGATTTTATGTCCCCGTGGGATAATTTCGAGCTGTAGCAGGCGAAGTCGCTGGCAACCGCTAGTAATCAACCACCATTTTCGAGTGATATGACGTAAACATCGATAACGCTTCAACGATTTCAAACTGACGTCAAAACAACACGGCAGATTTGACGTCACATGAAACTTTCTGGCGAATTGACTGGCCACACTAGCAGCCAATAAAAGTGCCAGTCGGAGTCCGACGTGAAAGGTTCCGTATCAACTTATATAAGACATTTCATTTATTGTAAGAAGTGTGTAATAGGAATTGTAACGGGTTAGGTCAAATCAAATGGCACTTTTGCAGCAGCACATAATAATTATGGTTGCTTATTACCAAGGTAAAGTGTCAGATATTACATGTCGTTATTTATTTTTATTTTTATTTATTGGCCAACCAACAATTGTTTACACTTATAACTATACAATATGTTTACTTACTGTAGCGAGTACTAGTGCAACAATTAATTAAAGGCTAGCACCGCATGCAAATTGTAATTGGAAAATAAAACTACATATACATTATTCTGCGCCAGTAACAAGTAAAACTCAAAATCCAAGTGTTCAAAAGCGAACTAATTAATTAATTTGGAAGTGACAAATAGAAATGATACAATATTATAATAATATTAAGAAAATAAAATTGTCTTGATGATATAAAACAGGAACACAAAATAGGAATCATCATTATCATATATTATCTGCAACGATTCTGTGGAACTTGCTTGTGAGTCAGAGTGAACGTCAATAAGTTTATTCTTAAGCGACTAGAGTCAACTCAAATCCTTTTGAAGCGACACTAGTGTCTATGTCAATGTCATTACATCAAAATAAGTCTCCTTAGCTTTTTGCATTATAGCAGCCAAAGTGACAGAAAGTAGTTGTAGTAATATTGTGTCGTAACTTTGTCAACTTGTTACAGGAAAATTTGTGTACACACGTTCTTTGCGCATTGTAAGTTTCATAGGTAATATTTATGAACGAAACTCTAAAAATGCAGTCCAGTAAAGTTGGGGAGAATTCAGAACTTTCTGAAGATACGCAATCCAGTGGCCGGAAACATTATAGGGACAACTCTGGACTCAACTTTGATAGAAGTTTTACATGGACTGAAACTCAAACTCGTTTCAAAACTTTCAAAGCTTGTCGTTACATCGACTCTATAAATTGTCCTTTAGCTGATATTTTAAAGCAATTTGACGACACGATGAACGAAGTGCTTCCATTATGTTAATTTTAAATCAAATTACTCAACATTTTGAATAGTCGTCTATCACGGTTCATGAGATAAAATATAGCCTAATGTAACAGACCGACATCGAAGTCTTAGTACATACTAGGGTCCGTTTTAACCTTTGGTTTGGGATCACTAAAAAGCGAGATACGATAAATATTATTGAAAAATGAAATTTTCATGGTTTTTATTGTTTGCCATACATACTTTTTATTTAAAGTGACAGTTGACAGAAGGAGGTCATTAACGTATTCACTCTTAAGTAAAGCCGGAAACACATTATTAACACCCGACGCCACCCGATGAAACGTGATGCGTGTTGGGTCAAATCAAATGTATTGTTTTCTATAATGACCAGAATCACACTATGAACACCCGACGCGACGACACGCGTTCACTGCACATTGGGTGTCGACACGTTGCATCGCGTGGCGTGTTAAATAATGTGTTTCCGGCTTAAATCGCGTACAGCTAATAATTTAATTGAAGCAATCTTGAGTTGCGGCTTGTGGTCTGCCAAAGCAATTAACATTCAATTATTGACATAATTACTTCTATCAATACAGGTAAATACATGTCAATGAACATAATTATGTAGCTCAATATACGTTATGGTATTGATTAGTAGTAAGAGGATCGGTGCCGAAAATAGGGGTGTGCCATCGGTACCCAAACACAGGGCGCAGACATTGGAGGGCATAAATGGCCAGACCAGGACCGAAGTTGGCCAGACTAAGACCACAATTGACCAGACCAGGACCACAGTTGGCCAGACCACGCCCACAGTTGGCCAGACCAGCCCCACAGTTGGTGAAACCAGGGCCTCAATTGGTCAGACTAGGGCTACAATTGGTCAGACTAGTACCACAGTTGGCCAGTCCAGGAGCACATTTCTTTAATTGATCAAACCAGGACCCAGTTAAAGAAGCGCGCACTGGGCGCATAAAATACTAGCAGTTACGGCCCGGCCCTGATGATTATTATTATTATTACATTATACAATCTTTTGCCAACAGCTTCGCCCGCGAATAATATATTGAAAATCATTCCACGTGATCATAATACCGAGATAAGCTGAACCATAAATACCAGTTTGTACTGGAATATGGTTCAACTTATCTACAGGACAGAAATAGCAAACCGAGCCTAACTCTAGACAGCCGTTAAATGAATCGGTGGGGTGGAACTGACAGGCTGTCCGTAATTAAGGTTTGTGGACACTGGCAACTAGGGTTGGTACTCAATGTGGTACAGTGTAACAAATACTGGTTCAGATAAGAGCAGATTACATACTTACAGCGTGTACCAAAAAGTTATGGTCTACTACTTTTTTTTTTTTTTAGCGTGGTAAAATCATCAAATGAGTCCTCCTACCCCGGGCAGGGCAAGAGGGACTGTCAGACTTCTACTGACTAAAATCCACGGTGTCCGCTACGTGTGGCGCTACGTGTGGCTACTGAATAGCCTGTTATGTTCCGGGGTCACGGTAAGGAAATAATCCCGCGACCCCGGCAGGCTTTGGCCCTCTGAGAGGGGGCCCCGTCATTATGCTGACGCTTTTTGAGGCGCGCGTGGGACACACCGACCGCCGACGCGCCGTCGACCCGGGCATGGTCCATGGTCGGGCAGCGAGTTGCCCTTTACTCGCTGCCCGCATGCCCGCGCCTACGGTGGCCGGAGATCGTCTGCTGACGTCCGACGCCGCGGGCGCCTACCACTGCGGTTGGGGCGGAGGGAGGACGCTATCCTCTCTCTCTCGCGACCCGCCTCCTCCTTCACGAGCATTACTGCTTCGCAGAAGGAGGCGACCGCATGGTCTACTACTTAGAAAAGGTTTCTTTGATTTTACTAAATGTATTTCGAAATCTTGATGGTTTGATTGAAAAAAAATCTAAAAGTAATTCTGGCTAGGCTAAGTATAGGAGATGCAATTTTTTTGTTTTAATTTTACTTAACTCTATATATTTAAAAAAAAAAAAAATTACCTTTAACTGTTTCATTACTTTAACTGAAGAGCAGTTATAGGATAAGAATTTTAGGAGAAAAATGCTGAGATTATAATGAAAAAAATAACATATGTTTATTGTAACCCGGCCAATTAAATTAAAAGATAAAAATGTCTTCATTGTTTTAAATTTTAAGATTACCGGACATTGTATAAATATAGAACGTTGTGCGGTCAACGACTCGGCCTAGAGAGAATGATAAGGCCTGGTACAGACACTGATTAACGACGCAGTGACCTAGCGACCAAGATTGTTGGTTCATTTGTGTACACACGGCTTAATAATTGATCAAACAAGGTAGGTAACTTCCATTATCTTTTGTAATTAGTGTGTTATTATTATATTCTTTATTTGTACATTATGGGGCTCTTCAAAAAGTGCGTGAAAAGTTTTTGCAGGGATCGGCAACGCGATACCTACCCTTGATGTTAACGGCTTGTGTTTAAACGCCTAGGTACCAGAAAAGTAACTATTTTAGTACCTAACCAAAAAATCTAAATTTCTACCAAAATGGATAAAATAATGGTCACCAAATTGTGTATCATAAAGTATTGTAGAAGTTAACCTATCTGGTGTAATAATAAAAAAAAACAACTTAAGCAGGGCTGACGAAGCCTTTTATTTCTGTGTGCAAGGTTTTAAAGAACCTAACCAAACCGAACTTAGGGGTGTCCCTGAAATCTTGCTAAAGCGAGTTTTAGATTTGGTGAGCATTTATCCATTTTGGTATACTAGTAGGTACAAAAATAATTATTGTTGAGCATTTAAATTGTAACCGTTTGAACCAAAAGAAAATGTTTTTAAAACTTGAAGTAAGATAAGTAACGGAGATATTCCTATCTTCTAAACACCACCTATGCTATGTCTTAAAAGACATTTTCTACGCTGTATGCAACGACGAGTTATCTAGGCCTTTGAGAAATTGTCGCGACACGTCACTGACAATAACTCACTGAATACCAAACTGTAGTTTCTATGGTGAGGCAGTGCAACTCACGAGTTTGTACTGAATTTTCGTTACAAATCCGCCATCAAAATTAGGACATCCACAGACGAATCAACGGCTCTATTTAGGAATCGAACCACTCCTGCTAATAACACCGACGACAGTACGCTATTTGTGGGTCGGATAGTGGCCCCCGATTCTGTCAGCGGCTGTCGCCCAACCTCGTCCGACGGCCTGCCAGCGAACGGGGAACATGTCGGAAATATCACACATTATTTTGTTTTTAAAGATCTACATTTTGTAGTTCCATTTGGGAATAAAGCTCTATGCGCCGTGCTGACTTTCTGAAGTGGATACATTTAAGGATGATTATGGTACTCGTGAGTCAGGATGTGTTCCTTGCGTGGTCATGCAGACGGCGAGTAATGAGTGACTCGCTGTCCGGTCATGAGCCATGCTTGGGTTAAAGGCGGATCTTGTTTCATGCGCCTCAAAGAGCTGTCAGCAATCTAATGAGACCCCCCTTAGAAGGCCAAAGCTTGCCAGGGTCGCGGGACTTTCTCATCAGCTAACCGAGACACTGGAACGTAAATGGCTATTGAAGGATCACGGCGGTGGATTTTAGTCAGTACAAGTCTGACAGTACCTCCCGTCCCGCCCGTTTGATGATTTTACCGCAAAAAAACGGACGTGCTGCTCAGTAATGCTGGCGAAAGAAGAGCCGTATTACGCGAGGACGTCCTCCACCTCACACCCCAGTCGCTGCAGGAGCCGTCCAGTAGGGCGTTGAAATAATTTTTTTTTTCACGCCAAAAATAGGTAAGTATTTTCATCCATTACTTCTAAAACGCAATAGTGTTTGTTGTTTTCTTTCTATTGTGTTTTCTAAGTAAGGAAATTCTATTCTCGAAACATCCCATCTCAGTTTTCTGTTCAAAACAAAACAAACACGATAATATTCCGACAGTTGCGAGTTGCACTGAAAACGTTGAAGTACGGACTTGTACTAAGTACAGCAAGTTACACAAAGCAGTAACATCTACTAAGCTCCGTAGTTCAGGCAAGTTCTCGCGGAACTTTCTCGTCGTTTTAATTATTTTGCTTTGAGAGAATTTAAGTCGGGATTTTCCTTATTATATCAAAATGTTTAATGAATAAGGAAGTAAATAAAAATTTAAGTAAATATAGAATACAACATTTTAAAAAGAATATGAGTTTATTCGGTACCATAATACCTACCCGCACTGGGCCTGCGTGGTGGATTACAGACTGAAAAATGGAATACATTTTCCCGATTTTGAAACATTTCTCATTGCTGCTCCGCTCCCATTGGTGATAGCGTGATGTTGTATAGCCTTCCTCAATAAATGGACTATCCAACACAAAAAGTTTTTTTTTCAATTCTAAACAGAGTTCCAAGTTGCCTGTCGCCCCGCTCCGCCGGCTCGCTCCCCAGCTCGCTCCGCCAGCTCGCTCCGCCAGCTCGCACCGTCAGCTCGCATCGCCAGCTCGCACCGCTAACACGCGCCGCTTCCAAAAATGTTTGAGTTTTAAAAACTAGCTCGCAGACCCATTTCCACTGGAGCGGAGCGGAGTTTTTATGCAATCATATTTAATATTTCCTCGTTTATTTCCTCGTTTCTCCGCTCCGCCAGCTCGTTCCGCATCAATGGACAGGCAGCCTAACTCAGGTAAATTCGATTGCTGAATGGTTTCTTAGGTCAAAGGTAAAATTTAAATCATCTCTCAAAATGTTGTTTGAATTATTTGAATGTTAACCCTACAATGCATTCTGTACCATATCTGGGACAATCAAAATAATTAAATCTACTGTTTGTTTAGAGACACCTAGCGTCATTAATCGACTGACGGAATAATCTTTACACACTTAGTAACGGTTTAGTAATGGTAAGTGTCACCAGATATTGTTAGGTATCGATTGATATTGTGATTCGCACACAATTTGTAAGATCGGCGCAAACTCGTGGTTTACGTAAACAGAAAATTCTTTAAAAAATAGTTTTTTTAATATTTGGAAGCGTAAAAAATAGATTTACATTGGAAATACTGCATATTAAATGGAGGTAAGTAATTTTTTTTATTATTACTGTTTATGTTCTAGTAATATCAATTTATTTAAATGTTCCAGATATGGTACACCATGCATTAGTTCACCTCTAACATTCTGTTTCGGTTGGATTTTATTACAGATTATGGCGAAGAAGGTATTGTCTGACGAGTTGATGGAGCAGTATTTAGATATACCGTCTGGGAATGAAGACGGTCAAGACTTTTCAAATGCAGAAAGTGATGATGACATGGCGAGAATCATCAAAGAAAATTTGCACCAAACGAATGAAGATAGTGGCTCTGAAAATGATATTGAGTCTACCAGGTTTGCAGCATTTTCATGTACTAATTGTGGTATTACCCTCGCCGAATGAAGAATGAATGAATGAAGAATCAACAAATCTTCAAGCCAGCATTTTAGGATCAAGTACTTCATCACGCCACAATAGAAGTTCTTCCACTATGCCAGTTAGAAGAATTCGAATTTCTAATAATGTTAATAAAAGAAAGAAAGTAAATTTTGAAAGAAGAAGAAGAAGAAAACAAATGTTTAGAGTCTGATCATCCCCAATTATCATAATCAAAAGATCATCTCAAATATAAATTTAGAGCCACCAATCACGAATTTGAATGCTCCATTGCAATATTTTTTATGACAACCTAGAAGTTGAAGAAATGCATGAATTCTGCATCCAAAATGACCCATCTAAGACCGTCTTTATATCACCACATACGAATTAAAAAAGTTTTTAGGTTCCCGGAGTAATGCTCATGAGCATTACTCCAGGATCCCTGCGCGATCGACTCAGAAATGAGGAGATTCGTAGACAAACCTAAGTTACCGATAAAACCAACGAATAAGCAAGTTGCAATGGCAGTGGGCAAGCCATATAGCACGAAGAACTGATGGCCGATGGAGGCGTAAGGTTCTCTAATGGAGACCACGCACCGGCGCAGCGTAGCGAAGGACGTCCACCAACAAGGTGGACAGACGATCTTATGAAGGCCACAGGATCACGCTGGATGCAAGCCGCTTCCAACTGGTCCTACTAGTCTAAAGGGGAGGCCTATGTTCAGCAGTGGACGTCTTACAGCTGATATATACATTATGATGATGATGATGATTACTCCGGAACGAGAAGAGACAACCCTGTAAGTATTCAGTGTAAAGGAAGAACATATTAGATATTTTGCGAAAAGTGCCGTGTTAATTTTTGTTTGAACAAAGATAATAATAGTTTAAATTAATTTCGTTTATAAATAGAGCTACTCTTAATATAAAATTAAATATATAATTATGTTCATTGTTCCTAATTAAGAGCCAAATATTAGTGTTAATGCATACTGTACCACATATGGAACAGAATTGAAAAAATAAATATCTACAAAATTAATGAATTCTAATTTTTATTATTATTTTTTATTATGTCTAGACACCATATAGGACCACATATATTTTTTTGACACGATTTAAAAAAATCATGCATTGTAGGGTTAAATAACTGGGTTTGACCTTTTGGTTTACTTAAAGCGACTGATCTTAATACAGACGCTAGTACATCAATCTACCTCAATCTGTGTGTTTTTCTATAATAGATTTTCAACCTTATCAGAATAGTGGAAGATTTATGTTCGATTGGTAAAAGACAGTTTGGAGTAGGTTGACCTGCTGGCGTCTATACAATTGAAATGTTCAAAGAGAAACACTGATATGGTTATCAGAAGATACTTTTTTAAATCGAGTACATTTCATCAAATAAAACATACATGTCTAACATACATCCAGCTGTGCAAATAACGACGTCTGTGTAGGTAAGTATTATGTATAAACCTGCCGAAAAAAAAACTATAATGAAACAACGTAACCAAAAATTTATTCGAAAATATCCAATACACCACCAGCCTCATCACATTGATTCACAAACAAAACGAACAAGTCAAATATCAGGTACCTACACTCAAACTCGTTCGATCTCAAAAATTTCCTGGAAATCCCGAACAGCCGACATTCAAGCACAACATTTCTAAAAGCCTGCAAAACTCTAATACGGAAACTTTTCGACGATGTCAGTAACTGGAATAACGGAGGCAGGAGCCAGTTATTTTAGCCAGTTGGGAACTTTACCTGGATGTCATCGTGTGCGGGGAAACTATAGACACAGTAACGCAGGTATTATGGGAACCGTAACTTATGCGGTGCAACTGTTTAGTTGCATCTGTGTTAAGGTACGAACAGACCATGTAACAATGTTATGTAACATTGTTATATAACACGTACATACCATGTAACATTGTTATATAACATTGCAACATAAAACAATATCTACCGTACACATTAGTGTAACAATGTTATACATATAACAATTTTCGTTTGTCGTTCTTCAGTGCTATCCACAATGTTATATAACATTCTGTGTCCACATCATCTAAACCTGTTATATAGCAATGTTATATAACATTTTGTGTCCACATCATCTGAAACATGTTATATAACATGTTATGTTATATAGTCTGTACGCACCTTTAGATAGTTTATCTCAACTAAAATTTGTACTCAGGTGAAAGTTAAACGAATTTAGAATGGAATAGAATATACTTTACTGCAAAACATTTTTTTTACACTTTTTGTTCTACATTCATAAGCGTTGCCTCACTTATGATATTTTTCCTGTATCGTGGGTGCATTTATAAACACAGAAACTCATAAATTATACACAGACGCGAAACAACTACCTACTTGTAGATCATACTAATATTTGCTCCGTGCGGGAATCGAACCCGAATCTCACAGCGCAGCAGTAAGGTGGGGGGGGAGGACTCATTGATGATAATATTACCACGGCAAAAAATGGGATATTAAATGACTGGCCTTTACCGAAAGAAATGGTACTGGGGGTCAAATAAAAGTCAAAACAATCATTAAATTAAACTACGAGTACATTATAGAAGTATATCTTTCATAGTTTTTTTTTTTTAGCTTGGTAAATTCATCAAATGAGTCCTCCCATCCCGGGCAGGGCGGGAGGGACTGTCAGACTTGTACTGACTAAAATCCACGGTGTCCTTCAATAGCCCTTTGTGTTCCGGGGTCACGGTAAGGAAATAAGTCCCGCATAAGTCCCACGACCCCGGCAGGCTTTGGCCCTCTGAGAGGGGGCCCCGTCATATATCTTTCATAGTAGGTAATAATCCAAACGACATCCCAGAAAGATTTCCCTGACATCGTAGCGTTTATTTGATCAAAAGAAAAAAAAGTGAAATAAAATAAATAAAACCCTGTCTCGCAATGTAAGGAAAGTAAAAGAAAAAGATAGAGTAAAAGATTGTTCGAAAGAAAAGCAACGTCTGCCGTCGGCCATGGTACTTGTAAATATGCCTTCAGAGTAAATTACAGGAATTTGTACTTCAGAATGTGCAGTCGAGAACACGCTGATTAAAAAAATTCTTTGGAATGTCTTTGAGTTATGCAAGCCGCTTTTTCTTTGAATTTATTTTTTCTATAAGTCAAAGAAAATAATTATGTAAGTATACAGTAAAGGGTAAAGATTTTTGTGTGATGTCTGGCTGCGGTAAGGTAGTAATATCCGTTTTCTGTTTGTGTTTCAGTATCGTTAGGCAAAACTTAAACTTTCGTTTGTATTTGTGTTTTTTTTTTTAAACCGCTGTCACTTATACAGGAAAAAATGCTAGGGTCCCCTAGGAGTTTATTCTTGTATTCCTGTATCGTGAGAGTGAGTTGTGTAGATAGACAGATATAATACTTTTTACTGTACAACATACTTAATATTTTATATAACGTGACCGTGATAAGATATCTCGATTATTCAAACCCCAGAGCGACGTCTGGGAGGATCTTTTATCCGAATGGCAAAATAGGTGGGATAATTCTATCAAGGGACGGCACCTCTACCAGTTCTTTCCATCCGTTCGTGAGCGGCTGGCTAGGACGTGGCTGGAGGTGGATCACTGTGTTGCCCAATTTTTCACCGGACATGGTAACTTTAAAAGTAAATTGTTTTCCTTCAAGCTTGTTCCCTCGCCTTTTTGTCAATGTTCGACACCTGACTGTGAATATGAACAATCAGCACATCATATTCTTTGGGAGTGTATTCTTTGGCAAAACGAACGCAATTTTATGTTGGATGCTGTTCAGACTACCTACATCTGGAGTCATTTATTATACGGACCTTGTCGAAACTCGAACAAACTTCCGTGCGTTCAAGCGTTTTTGCCATACCTATTATTGGAATCAAATATAGCAGCTCACAATTTAGGACCCATTAATATTAGTAGTCATTTTTACCCGTGGTGCTAGGCAACTGGGCTTCTCCCAGTTGTAATGTCCCTTTGTGCCTATTGGCCTTGTTTTGTTCTGTCTCCTGCTTGCATGGAGGGAAGTGGAAACATATTTTTCCTACTCCTCCACTATTCTTTTCTGATTAATTTCGTGCAGGATCCAAGACAGGTAAATTCATTCTCGGGGACACGTCGAGACTTCATTGTCTCGGCGCTTTTCTGGTGGTTGCCACTGTTGATTCTGGCTCTCAGGAGTTGCAGTGGTTTGGGAATAGTGTGGTGGGTTTTATACTTAATATTTTACAAATCGGAGCTTAAGGTACGATTCACACCAACCGGCCGGGCCCGGCGGCATTTTACAATGCGGTAACGACGCCGACGTGTCCCGGAAAGCCGACGGAGATTTGCATGCAAATATGAACTGTATTCACTGTTGATAGATTTCAATGTTCTTTACCGCATTGTAAAATGCCGGCGGGCCCCGCCGGTTGGTGTGAATCGTACCTAAGAGGAGCAGAAAGAGAGGAACTTGTATTTCACCGATTTGTAGCCTGGCGCTGGGGATATGAAGTCTGGCGGTTAAAAGGTTAAACAAATTTCGAAATAGTGACTTCGCACGGGTGTCAAATTCTCGGATACACTTTAATAAATATGTTACTATCATCATTATTATCAGCCTATAGCACAGCAGTCCACAACCTCGAACTTGACAAGCCAATCAGCACTGCATTCCGGTCACTAACCGTAACAGATGGAGAAAATTTTTGAAAAGTTGATATCGAGTTATGATTGCCAACCCGCACTGGGCCCGTGTGGTGCATTATGGCCCACTCCCTCTCACAGGGAGGATGCCTATGTCCCAGCAGTGGGAGCATTATAGGCTGATGATGATGGTGATGAGTCACGATTATCAGCAATGAGAAAACGATTGAGAAGAAAGAAACAGCCCTTGCCAATATACTATCGTATATTATTACACTGTAATCTAAATTAATTACCAAACAAACCAAAATCAACTGTTGTTAAACGCCTTATTAAATCTGCTTCAATATTGCAGATCGTCAATTTGCTATTAAATTATATCAGGCGTTCGAATCTCTGCGGTATCGTTCGACTATGTTAATGAAGGATACTGCTTCGATAAACCGTGCTAATTAATTATATTTTGGTTTGGAATATACCTATATGTTTACTTTATTATTTTGACTGTTGCGTTGATCTCATTGCTGGCCCAGGGCACCACTGGGTTCGATTTCCGAGTCGGGCAAAAAGTAATTTTGGGTTTTCTATTAGAATTTCTCAATAGCAGTCCCGTCGTTTGAAAGTTTTCGCTTTAATATCCCCGCACCTCAGAAAGCACGTTGGTCCTGCGTCTAATCTCTCGGTCCTGTCGACTTGCCGTCCCGTCGGAGTATCAGAGTTAAGGAAAAGAGAGAGTGCACCTTTGCCTGCGCACACACTTGTGTACTACAACCAGTACCGGCGTTAGGGTAAGGCGCGGTTAGGCGCCGAATACGAAGGGGCGCCGTAAGCCTACTTTCTTGTAAATTTCCCAAATTATTTCATCCCATTTTTAAGGGATAAACCCAAAACCCATCCAAAGAAAACACAAAACTTACATAATTCATGGAACGTTTGTGCAAAATTACATGCTTTTCGTCACTCAATCGAGTAAAACGCCATACGCATTGCAAACATGCACAAATGCTTAACAGACAGTCACGTTAGTTTCTTTTAATAAATGGTAATTTCATTCCTTTTCCTTTTTTCATGGGTTTGTATTGCAGTTAGGGGGCGCCGTAGAAAATCTCGCCCGGGGCGCTGGTAGTGCTAAAACCGGCACTGCTACAACATGACATGCACAGCTGGATAATCTCCGTTGAATTTGACCACCGTGTTCGAAATCGGTCAGGACTATGTTATTTTAAGATAATCCTACTACTATTATAAAGGCGAAAGTTTGTAAGTATGGATGTATGGATGTTTGTTACTCTTTCACGCAAAAACCACTGAAAGGATTTGGCTAAAATTTGTACAGATAGTTTATAACCTGGATTAACACATAGGATAGTTTTATCCCGATTTTATGTTCCCGTGGGATAATTTTCGAGTTGTAGCGGGTGAAGCCGCTGGCAACAGCTAGTTGGAAATAAACAACCGATTGTAAAAATGCATAGCTTAAGTATAGTGATGAATTATGTTAAGAACAAAGAAGCGCCTTGAAAAAAAATGGGTGCTGGAAATGAGTAACGAAAGAATAGGGCGTTTTTCCATTAGCCGGCCCGGCACCGGCACCGGCGACGGCGCCGGCGCCGTGCCGGTGCCGGGGAAGCAAGAATATATGAAAATGTATGGCTCGCTTTTCCACTTACCGGCGCCGGCGCCGGCCCGGCGCCGGCCCGGCGATGAGTCCTGCCGGCGCCGTCGCCGGCGCCGGCGCCGGGGTAATAAGCTTCCTAGTCGGTGCTGGCCTGGCGTTTTACAATTAGCCGGCGCCGGCACCGGCGCCGGTGCCGGGGAAGCAAGAATATATGAAAATGTATGGCTCGCTTTTCCACTTACCGGCGCCGGCGTCGGCCCGGCGTTGAGTCCTGCCGGCGCCGTCGCCGTCGCCGGGGTAGCAAGCTTCCCAGTCGGTGCCGGCCGGCAAATGTGCATAATATAATTGCATGTGTATGAATTGTAGCCGTGTGCATGTGTGAGTGCGCAGGCGTGTAGGAGGACGCGGGGCTGAGGGCGTGAGACTCGGTTTATGGCTCGTAATAAGGTTAATTTAGCAATATAATATAATATAATATAATATTCCACAACTATCACACAACGCCATCTAGTCTCAAGCTAAGCAGAGCTTGTGTTATGGGTACTAGACAACTGATAAACATACTTATATATTTCTACATACATACATATTATAGATAAATTACACCCAGACACAGAACAAATGATCGTGCTCATCACGCAAACATTTGTCCTGGGTGGGAATCGAACCCACGACCTCCAGCATAGCAGACAAGGTCACTAACCACTAGACCAACAGGCCTGACAATGTGCGACCTCTTTACTTTTGAAAGTCTTATGTCATGTTACTTTGTTTTTAACCCTTGGGGTGCCTGGTGGGTCTGATAGACCCATCACTTTAAAGAATCGTCAATATTCAAATTCGTAACTACCGCCGCTGTGTGCCTGAGTAGCTTCGTGATACAGACTAGCGGCTAGAAGCCGCCCCTCCCGCAGTCCGCAACGCGCACGCGTTCGAGTAAGCCCCTTCGTACACTAGGCGACGCAATTCTCCGATACCTTACGATTTTGGTATTCACTGACGCGTGCTTGTGTTCGAACCTCTATGGCAACGACGATATAATACTAGACTCCTAATAACAGGCGACCGATGTCTGCCAACACATTAGGCAAAAAAGTCATATATTCGTCTCATTTCGACCAATCCTGTGAGCCGTAAACATACGTTGAGACAGCACAGACCTTGAGTTAGCCAATCACAACGCAGTACCCCGTCCCTCTCGCTTACGTAGTACCTTAGCAACTTGGCAGAATAGTTTGTGTTCTTTAGATCGTGCAATGCGTAGTCTAGTAATATATAGTCGTTGATTCTGGATGCGCGGCCATGCCGGCGCCGTGCCGTTGCCGGGCCGGTTAGGAACCGGTGCAGTGGAAAAACGAAGCCCCGGCGCCGGTGCCGGTGCACGGCCAGGCCGGTGCCGTGCCGGTGCCGTGCCGGTGCCGTGCCGTCTAATGGAAAAACGCCCATATACCTAGTATTTCATTTTGTATAGGGGCTGGGCAATGACGAATAACATGCCAATCCATGAATTAATACTAAACCAAATAAATAGCTAAAGGCTACATTTATTTTTTAGCTTTAACGATCTTGTTTTTTTAATGACTTTGCACCACACTTTTTTTTTTAACTTGGTAAAATCATCAAATGAGTCCTCCCACCCCGGGCAGGGCGGGAGGGATTGTCAGACTTGTACTGACTAAAATCCACGGTGTCAATAGCCCTTTATGTTCCGGGGTCACGGTAATGACCCCGGCAGGCGTTGGCCCTCTGAGAGGGGGCCCCGTCATTTTGCTGACGCTCTTTGAGGCGCGCGTGGAACACGACGCGCCGTCGACCCGGGCATGGTCCATATTTGCCCACACTAGGAATTGCTCCTGTATCGTAGGTGCGTTTACAAACATAGAAACACACATATATACACCCGAAACAACTACTTGTAGGTCATACAATATTTGTCCCGTGCGGGGATCGAACACGCTACCTACACGCTGAGCAGCAGTCTCTCGCTCAGCCACTTCTCGTTCTTCGAAGAAAATGAAACAGGTTTTATTAGTGATTGGTATAACTACATAATTATTATTTAGTTGGTATAACTTCACATTATTCAGAAATCAAATCTGTCCATCAGTTACAAGAGAATGTGTTGGGTGTAGTCAACTCAGATCAAAGAAATAGGCAGATAGAACGCTCAGAACACGCGAGTGGGTCCACCAAAGTTAATACAAAATCAAATCGAATTACATTCCATAGTGTTTTCTTTGTTTTTGAGAACAACTTTTACAATGGTTAAAGACACGTGACGGCATATTTTGGCAAACAACAACAACTACGCGCAGCTTGGTACGACGCGTAGCTGGTACTGTCGCGGTCGCGACTTTGTATTCGATTTAGATTTTGTATTAACTTTGGTGGACCACTCGCGTGTTCTGAGCGCTCTATCTGCCTATTTCTTTGATCTGAGGTAGTCAATAACATTGTATTTATTAACTACAGCTCAACCACTGAAATAACCGATTCATCAACCAATCTGTGGCGCATAAATCATAAACGAACATTTCGACGACACACTAAACAAGTTCGCAACAAAAACTGCGCCGAAAAAACACGACAGCCGAATATTCAAATTATATTCCAATAACATATCCCTAAAAAACGGGAGTAAAAAATAAAAGTTTGTTAAACCATGTTACGTAAAACGAAACGTCACGTGTCTCGTTAGTTTTTTTTTTTTGCGATCTGCCCGATCGTTCACCCTGGCCACTGTGCAGATTGATACGACAAAAATAGTTTTGCGTGCATAGTGAGACAAATGGACCATGTTTTAGACAATAAACTAATCAGTAGTGGACATAAAACATGGTTCTATTGTAACTGTGAAGGCTTGGCCTCGACTAAACATTGTATTTGTCGTAAATAAGGTCTCTTACAGTAATTAATATTAATAGTTACTCGTGATCTTGCAACAATGGAGACGGCATGACAACTACATTCTCCAACGAAAGAAAGGTTAAATCATTTTTAAAGTAAAGTAGGTTATCTTCGGTAAATTAAAATGGTCACATTAAACCCACGTGGTTATTAATGATTATCGGAACGCAAGGAATGCTAGAGGTTGTTTGTATTGTATTGTACCTACAGGTATTTCAAAGTATGACAAGACTGGGTCAGTTCACTTCATATTATAGGCAAACATTTGTCTTTTATCATCCCTAGACTGAGTTCACCTACTGATAAGTATAGGCCTCTCTTTTTGTCTCTTCACCAGCCTGAACCATTGTCCCCCCAAGGGAAACAATTTTCGGGTTGCAGGTCTGTCCTAGAAGGGCATCGCGGCACTGGATCGAAAAGGGCATGTGGAACAGGGTTGTTTTTATTCAATTAATAGTCTGGCAGTGTCTTCCACTCCATGAAGAGAAGGAAGACTTATTTGAAGCGCAACAATGTCAGTTTCCCTTCTTGCTACCGGACGACAAACGCTTCTAATCCCTGTCCTTGCCAAAAATTCATTAGTTTACCAAATTTAAGGAGCAACGAACCCCACTTCATTTGCTAAGTACGGCAACTAGTTGCTAAAGGCACGTGGTGGCCGTCGATCGTCGTCGATTGATAGAATTCCGTCATCTGCGCATCCGGTATGAAATACGAAGCAAACGCCACTCCTAAAACAAAAGTTTCCAAGTCTTATCCGCAAGTACCATGCCAGATTCCATTCAGCCATTGTAATATTAGTAAATCAAGTCAGACACGGTAAAGGAATCCTATTGTCTGAAAAGAACGATGCATATTAAATAGCCTATAACTTAGATTTACATATCAACGGATAAAAGGTAAATCGTCTAAGCGACATTTTGGTCGCGAATGAATTATTTTGTGTTGTTTTTTAGGTGTTGAAGGCATCAAATGAGTCCTGCTTCTCCGAGTGGAGCTAAAAACTGTCAGACTCTTACTGAATTAATTCCAACTTGTTCTTCAATCACCCTTCACGTTTCAGGGTTACGGTTAACTGTTAAATGATATCCTACTTCAAATTTTCAAATTTTGCGAATGCGAACTCCTGTAGCACCCAAGCAAAAGTCGGAGGACATAATGTCCAATTTTCTATCATTTCAAACTTTAATAAAGTAAGGCTCACATCTTGTCACACGGTTTGGGGAATATGCAATGAAACAGAGGCGGTGTGAAGCTGATATCAGAGAAATCAGGTATAAAGTTTATGAATGAAAATATTCATGTTGTTATTTAGGTGAGTCGCTATGCTAATATATGTGACTTGTGTATTGATGGGGTTTGATTTGCCTTAAACAAACCCATATAACATGGAAATATTCGACGCAATTTTCGATCGCGACAATATCGGGAACTCAAACCAATAAAAATAATCACGGAAGATATACGGAAAGTACTGACATCTTAAAAATAAAATGTTATTATGAAGTGAACTGAAAATCTAGGGTTTGTGAACAAGATTAACGTGATAATTAATAATCATTTAATAAAATGACGCTAACGATGCAGTGAAATATGTAATAGAAATTAAAATTGCTTTGACGTTTTTAACGACAATGCAGCGACAATACCAAGGCAAAGTCAAATCTTTACGTATTACAACAATATTACACGTAAATAATGGAAAAAATACTCAGTTTATCTCGTAAATAGTACCTAAATCTTGTTTCATTGTCTTATTAATGTGCTCGAGATAAATTCTTCTTCAGCTTACCCTGATCTAAATTAAGACATGATTGAGGAAAACGGTCACAGAAACGATGAAGGCGATAACCTACTGACAATTGGATTGTTTTTTGTTTTGCCTTCTCTAATGGGTTCAGCCTTCTCACAGCGAGAGGAGGTCTGCATTCTCGTAAATGAATAAAAAAAAGGTCGTGCATTGATTGTAGGGACTTTAAAACATTCTAGAATCTTTTTTCTGGAAATATTTACAAAGTATAAAACAAAGTCGCGTTGGTCAACTCGACTATCGGCACAATGGTTGCTGAATTGAGATCCTACATTATTATAGACAACCTCGCGAGCCAAGTCAAGATCCTTGTTGCTCACATTATTGTCTGTAGTCTTAAAAGTTATACCCGTATTTGTCTCCAGAAATATTATTGTTACTAAATATTTACATCAGGTGAGACTTACATCGATTTCATCAATAAAATCTGTGACCAATACCTAAACCGGTTAGTTCAAAACCCTTAAATACTTGTCTGGTCTCCCCGTCACCAAGGTATTGAGCAGGTTCGAATGGTTTGTAGAAAATGAAGCCGCATTGTCTGCTGAGGAGGAAGGCATCGCGCGCATACAACGGCTGCCATGAATTGAAAGTAACGCTAGGGTTGGCAACATCGTTGGAGTTATTACCGAAATTAGAGAGTTTATTATTTTAGTAGTTTATTATTTGATATTTCAACTGTATGCAGTGGCGTAGCTAGGCCAGAAGGGTAGTATCAAAACTTGTTTGGGGCTCTTCTAATCTAAGTGTATAGTTTTGCATCCTGACTCGTGTAACTATAATGCTATTAGTATTAGGTACTGATGTCATTAAGAGAATTTTGCAGGGAGCTAGAAAATTGAGAATGCTGATCGACTGATCGTAGCTCGTTTATGACAACTACATAATATTATAGTCTTTTTGAAAATTGAGCTATGTTAGGAGTTCGATAATTGAAGCTTTATGTGGCTTTAGGGACGCGATAAGATATCATTTGATAGATATTGGATAACGTAGAACGTTATCTTAATAGTAAGACAAACCTTATATTATTAGGTAGAAAGGGAAACACTATGTTTTTTTTATTCCAATCATCGGGGCGCATGTCAATTGCTCCGTATAATAAATGCTAGGGCAGTAACTACGCCTCTGTATGCCTGCAGCCTTTTCTAAATTAATTTTCGTCTGAAAAGGAAATCATGACACAGAGCTTATTCTGCTGCCGAATCCGACACAGGAACGACACCTCCCGTAACAACGGCTGGGTTTCCTTTTTAAACTACACTCGCGAGCAAAATTATTAAATCCCTAACTCAGATTCCGCGCGATTTTGAGTACTTAATAGTAGATAAGAATAATAAAAAATAATAATAATAAATGGTACTATTCTAAAGGGTTATCTGTAAACTTTAAATTGATACCAAATTCATTCAAAACACGCAATTGTTTATGGAGCTATCCCGGATCAATTTCAAGTAAGTGATTCCATATTTTTGCTCGCTACTGTACTGTAGGAAACATGTACAGATTCTATTTTAATACGTTGCCGTATGGCACAGCCCTAGTCGTCCGTTCTTAGTCCGAAATTAGAATGGAAAATGTTAAGGTCATCCCATCTTTAGCTCAGACGCGCTAGGTGTCTGGAACTGACTGCCAAATTACCTGATAACCCGTTAAATGTGATAATTATACTTAATTACGAGTACTAACAGTTTAATTATTAGTTATTTTATTGGTGCTGAGAGTGCGTAAAAGGCTAGGGTTACGGCACTACCGTAACTAGCCCATTACGCGCTCAGTACGAGCTTCTTTCATTGCACCCTAGTCTGCCCTGTTGTGGTCCTGGTCTGAATAATTCTAAGCCCCTCCAGGGTCAACGTCCCGTGGCTGGGCACCGTTTGCACACCCCTATTTTTTCACTGCTGAGAACGAGAACTCATAGATGTCATATTATTCCTACTTTCCTACTATAAGTGTTTTTAAAATATAAAGCAATTTTGATGAGTTTTGGTACAGAGAAATATGGGCTATGATCCTATAAATACCCCATAAGCGCGTGCTTCCGATTTATTATGTTTAGTAATATGTTTTTGTTTGCTTGAACGCGCTGATCTCAATAATAAGTGGGTCAAATTGAAAAAATTGGGGTTGTATAGTCCATTTATCGAGGAAAGCAGTAAGCTATACCGGGCACGCCGCAATCGCGGTGGTAAGACCCCTATTTGAGGCGTTTGGAGAAGCGCCACGGCCGGCGACCTCACCTGCCGCCTGAAGAAAGTCCTCACCAGACAAGGATATTTCGGGAGGGGGTTTACTGGAAAGGAAGGAACGCCTGGGTGTCACCACTGCGAGTATACGGTGTGGATAAAAAAAGGCTATAGCTGTGGTTCTACTGAGGCGGAGTGGAGCGGTGCGGATCAGAGGTGCGCCGCAATTCGCCAATCACATGGCTTGAAATCCACATCAGATGTGGATTTCAAGCCATGTGATTGGCGAATTGCGGCGCACCGAGCAGATCTGTGCCGCGATTCACCAATCATATGGCGGAGTGGAGAACAGATTCTGTTCTCCACTCCGCCATATGATTGGTGAATCGCGGCACAGATCTGCTCCGCACCGCTCCACTTGGCCTCAGTGGAACCGCAGCCTATAATTGAATAGGCTTTAGGACATCACTATACGACCAAAAGGATCCAAGCAGCGAGGTTGAAACCGCGGTTTTGAATTAATAAACATAACCTGCCTCTAGTTTTTTCAACTTTTTTAGGGTCGAATTCTAATAAATAAGTGCCTGTAAGAGTTATATTCTAACACAACACAGGGCCACACTAACGGGAAATGCCGTTAAAAACTTTAACGTTTAAAATACGAATTATCGCGAAAATCAACGGGATATACTGGCTTTAACGAATGTACATATATGGGCTTCGTGGGTTGTTATAGGAAACTTCCATCTTCATCTATTTTTAGAATTTGAAACTTTTATGACCAATGTTAGTACCATCAGCTTACAATCGACTACAAATTATAACTTACAATAAGTCTTATTTCATTGTTCTTTATCAATAACGCCGATCAATCATAAATCAATTTTATGGGTTTCTACGTGATGTCTAACATTTAAATACTCGTAGTTTAAAGGTAATACGGCACAAGCGACATAAACTGTTTACGGACCAAATTGTTTAGGGACCAGAGGCCTTACCACGAGTTCTTAACGCGATCCAGTTTAGGCTGTGGGAAAGAGACAGAGCTATATAAGTCGTCTAGCGCCATCTCTTTCCCACAGCATATAGAGCTCGTGGTAAGGCCTCTGTAATAATAACATTATTGTAAAATGAAGGAATTGATTTAACTAATCTTGAAATAAAACGTTAGTTCATCATGGCGGCTCCACATTAGTGCCGTGAATTCACACCGCGAATTCTCGCCGTGAATTCTCGGCACAATACCGACACTGATCGGGGAACAGGCGCGAATGCGCGTGAACCCCGCAAAAACCATCCACATTCTCGTTCGCGCCTGTTCACGGGGGTTCACGGCACTAATGTGGAGCCACCATGACAATGGTTACCCATTGTCAATTCCATAGTTATAGCTTTCATAAATGAAAAGATATTTGTCTAATAAATAATTAAAATTTTCAAAATTATTATAATTACTCTTAAGTATATTTTACTTTTATTGATATTTATTGTGTGCTATTTTCCACTCAAAAATTACATACATATTTACTTTATACCGATTTGTTAAAAAATGGATGGGATTTTAACAATAGTTAGTTTAACTACTAATCAAAAAACTCGCCCTAAGTGGGCATTTGGACTTGATGGAAATTTATGTTTATCTAACATTGGGCTGTAATAGTTTCTAATTCGATGCTCCATTAGGTCAAATTTAGGGCAACTGACCATTTTAAACACAGTATTGACGTACTCTGCTTCAGTTATTTGCAAACTATGGAGACCTTGGCCTAAAAACAAAATGGCGCTCGATTGTTGTCACACGTTTAAACTCAATAAACGCTATAATTATAGTGAAATAGACAAGATGTTTGATAAAACAGCATAATATTATCTTTTCGTTTATCCCGGGTCGACGGCGCGTTGTGGTCCACGGGCGGGCCAAAGAGTGTCACAATGACGTGACGGGGCCCCCCTTAGAGGGCCAAAGCCTGCCTGGGTCGCGGGACTAACGAATTATCGTGACCCCGGAACGTAAAGGGCTATTGAAGGACACCGTAGATTTTAGTCACTACAAGTCTGACAGTCCCTCCTGCCCTGCTCTGGGTGGGAGGACTCATTTGATGACTTTACCACGCTAAAAAAAAATGTGCAAACTCGGTAGTGAGGTCTATCAAATCGATCGCAGCGCACGATGTGGCAGAGATGTGAACTAACTAGGGACTCTGAGAGCAACATGTGTCATAATTAGCCCCTTCGAACAAAAAGGCGACGGCGACGCGACGCCAGACTACGATACATTACATCTTCGGGTACCTACAGGCAACTGTCGCAATACAAATTCATAAAGGTTCGTACTCCAGGCACGCTTCAATGGATGACCCAAGTCGTAAACTCGTAAGGTATTGGAGACTTGCGTCGCGTCGCGTCGCCTTGTGTAAGAACTTATTGAGCATTTTAATGTTAATGTTCGATTGTTCCTGTAATTGTGGTTGCAATTACCTACAAATAAAATTTTAACTTGGAACATGGAAATACAGCCAAATCTAAAACAAATACCTGTAAGCCATTAAAACATTAATTGTTCCGTGCGGAAATCAAACTGAAGCCCCGCAGTTTAGCAGTTAATCGCTCAGCCACTGAGCCAAGTATGCCATTAGAAATAATGTCTCTAAATTGCAAATGAAACAGTCTGGTGACCTACTAAAACTTCGTTTGTTTTTATAAACATGGATATTTTTAAAGTTTGAGCAACGATGAATGTAATCTCGAGAGAGCAGTGGTATCCCAGTGGTAAATTGCCCCGACTTAAAAGGTGATTGAACCTAGGCAAGCATCACTACTGCTCTCAAAAGGGGAAGGAATACATTGTGAGGGAACTGGCATATCCTAGAACCAAACATTGCCTTACACCTGTGATACAGGATTATCCTAGTACAGGCATCTAACATTGTAAGATCTATAATAGTTTAATCAAGGTCAATTTTATAATTTATTGATACCAATTTCAATAAAATCAGTTTGAATAAAGATTTGTTATTTTATTATTAGAAGCATCATCTCATGAAGATGAGATGATGCTTGGAACGTAAAGGGCAATTAAACTCAGTACGAGTCCGACAGTCCTTTCCGCGCCTGTGTGGCGCTAGGACTCATATTATGATTGTTTTATTACTTGTTACTGTTTTTTTTTTATTACCTGTATCATCCCACTGCCTTTTTTACCTAAAAACCTGGAAGAAAAAGGACAACTAAAGAAACAGGGTGGAATTTCTATCAGCTAAGAGTCGGAAATGGGATTGGGCAGGTCACGTCTGTCGCATGCAAGAAGACCACTGGGCAAAGATCTCCAACCAATGGGTGCCGGGAGAAGGACGGCGCCGCCGAGGCCGGCCCAGTAAAAGATGGCGAGATGACCTAGACGTTCACTATGAGAGCTGGTTCGAAGCGGCCCAGGAAAAGAGTTCCTGGAAGAAATTGGGGGAGGCCTTTGATCAGCAGTGGGGCAGTATAGGCTATTAAAAAAACGATTCGGACAGTTCCTTCCGATGCACCCAGAGCGGGAGGAATCATTTCATGAATACAATAAAAAAAAAGTGCAGATTATGATCATTTTTTTTTTCTTTTAATTTTAGGGACTTTTATGACGCACAGCGCGTCAGTCCCAGATTATGATCATGTCACCTATGTTTTGTTTCCATAATATTGCTCTAACGGTGCGTTCACGACCTTTCCGCTGTGAGAGGTGAATTCGCGAACTTACAAAGTACAGCTTGACATAAAAATGTAGAAAACCGGAAGTCGCCACTGTCTTCGCGCTACCAGCACTTTGAATGATTTTATTTTATTTTTTTTCACTTATTACGTTAGTTTTATGGCACAATAATAAATCTAACAAACCTGCGGTCTTTGTTTACATCAAATATCAAAGATTTTAAAACGCTGTCAGAAATAAAAATTTTAGTTCCGTTTCAATCCGTTCTGGCCAAGCTGTAACTAATGTCTTAGGCGCGGGCCACATAGAAAAGACGTAAGACGAGGATGCGTCGCGTCCCCGCCCCGTCTCTTCAGTGTGTTTAACGTCGCGACGCTTCTATAAGCCTGCTCCACACTACTCGCGAAGTTGCCTCGACGAAGTACCTACTCGTCGAAGTTGATCGAAGTCCCGAAGTATGTGACTACACTACTCGCGAAGTTGCCTGTGTCATCATTGTGCTCTTTGACTCGGTCGCAAAAACCGACAACAAATGGAAGTCGCCCGAAGCGAGCCGAAGTTGCACGAAGCGAAGCGAAGTGCCCTTCTACACTATCGTATTCTGTCAACTTCGACCAACTTTGTGAGTAGTGTAGAGCAGGCTATACATTTTGTATGAAAGAGACGCCGAAGAGACATAATTATGTCTCCGCCCCGTCTGCGTCTCACGTCTTTTCTATGTGGCCCGCGCCTTATTCGTGCCGCCCGTCGCTCCGCTTACCACTTAGACCGAAGTCGTGAACAGTCTATAAAATTCTTCAAAATCTCTTTGATCTTGCCGTTATCTTATTGTTTTTCAATTCTAAGGTACTTGAATGGTCAGGTAAAATGTTATTTGTTGTATGCCGATCCCGTTATGCCGGAAGACTTTAAAGTCATTCATTAGCTCACGCCTCTCGCTCAGGTGGTTGACGTATTGTATAACGGGCTGGTGTTTAATGTACAGAGAAATTACTGTGTTGAAAAAGACATGCCACCAATCATAATAATACAAAATATTTATCTTCATAGCACGTTGGAGTCTCCTTTTAAGTTAATAATGTATTAGGAAACGCCACTTCTCAATTTATTGGATAAAACTAATTACTAAAAATTTATTCATTAGTAAAAAGTATCGTCAACGTTTCTATGTTTTTGCGTACCTATAACCTTTCAGTACCCTTAGCACGACTTGCCACTCTTTTACTTTACAGCGTCTTCCAGTATTTATCAACAGCGCCACTGGTGTGCGAAGAAGGAACTAATTTTTTCCTTGAAATTGTCAATTTTAAGTTGTCAAAGTTCCAGTTTACGTCTCAAATACTGAAAACTCGTGCTAGGGTACCTGGTATCAATGCAGAATTTCAGTAATTTTAAGGCTCCTCTTTGACAGCAAAACTAACGGAAGATAAATTCCTATTGTGCATTTTTTATGTTTATGCATAGTAGGTATACATTTAAACATTGGTACGGTTGATTTTTTTATAAAAATACTAGCTGACCCCGCAAACGTTGTTTTGCCATATAAATAAAAAAAATAGATAGTAGCCGATTCTCAGACCTACTGAATACGCATATAAAATTTGGTAAAAATCGGTAGAGCCGTTTCGGAGGAGTACGGTAACTAACATTGTGACACGGAAATTTTATATATAAGATTTGTGTGTACATACCTATAAAATTAATAAATAAGTATTGCTCACGCACCATCCAGAACCATTAAATCTTCTTCCATAATAATCTGAAGAGTTTGTTGAACGAGCTAATCTCAGATAATTCTAGTACTAATTAAAAAAAAAAAACATTTTGCCATTAATCGAGGAAAACTATAAGCTAAAATAACGCTACGCCTATGCACACCACGTTTTTAAACGCGCCGTTGCAGCGCGTTTTAGAAACGCGCGTCGTCGGCGGCGGCGCGTTTTATCGTTTGATTTAGGCTGCGTCTGACTTGCGTGCGTATCGCGTCTGTATCGCGTCAAACGCGCTGCACCGGCGCGTTTAAAAAACGTGGTGTGCATAGGCTCTAATATGGGCCCAGTAGGAGTGAAACCGCGGGGAACATCTAGTCAGGGCCCCCGTAAGGTTTACTGGCGCCTGTGTGCAAAAAAGGATTTTGGCGCCCCTTTAGGCATTTTGAATTATCTTTTTTTTTTTTGATGGTAGGTAGGTCAGTGGCGGTGCTATTTTAAAATTCAGCGCCCTGGGGCTGTAAAGCTTGCGCCTCGGAACATAAACACAAAAAAAAAATCGTGAGAAAAATTGCTACTCAAACTTCACACCCAGAGTTCCATACCATGTTAGAGAAGACAAATTTCATTTTTTGTAGACCAATACAAGATGAACTAACATAAGATGCATTTGCTATTAAAAATGAGCAAACTTATTTGAAGCGCTGCGTTGAACTTATTTTAAGTTTTTAGCTTTTTGGAATAGGACAAGGCAATTCTTCATAGAAGAACGCAGTGAGCTCTAAAAGTTTAACGTTTCCGGACTTCAAGTTTTAATCTAAAAGTGAGATCAAATATTTGAAGTCTTTAGTAGGTAGAGGTACTTAAAAGTAATCCTAGTTAAGTTCTCAACTTTTCTTTAAAAAATATTTTTGTTTTTTTTTTCAAATTTTTTTCTGGGCCCTTGGCTTTGGCGCCCATAAAGGATGGCGCCCGTGTGCATTGCACACATTGCACATATGGTAGCGGGGGCCCTGCATCTAGTCAAATATAACTTATAAGAAAAGCAAGGATCGCGGCGTGGCCACCCCCTTTATGTGGTCGCGGGACTGTCTCACCAGGTAACCGTGACCCCGGAACGTTAAGGGCTATTGAAGGATCACCGTGTGTTTAGTCAGTACAAGTCTGACAGTCCCTCCTGTCCTTCCCTGGGTCGGAGAAGGACTTATGATGACATAACCACGTTAAAAAAATCCCCATATGCGGTTACGTGATACAAAATGTACTTAGATGACATCAATGCATCTAAAACTTTTACAACATTCTAAGTTTTATATTTGCATATTTTTTTCCTTATAAATCCAAGAATTTACCTGTTAAATAAATATTCAAGAGTTTGCCTGCTAGAAACATTCTACGGAGATTTGACGCCACGGTTGGCGCAATGTCTGAAAGACTGGACTGCGCTTGCATGTCGTGTGTTCTAGACCCGCACGAAGCAAATATTCGTATGATTCACAAGTAGGTAAGTAATTGTTCCGGGGCGGTTGTGTAGTTTAGTTTATTTATTAAAACTAGCGGCCCGATACGTGCTTCACTACTTTGACAGCAAAATCCCCATTAACAAAATGATCCGTCATTTATTGAATTCATTTGTTACAAAAAATGCGACAAATGAAGAACCGCTCGACCGATTTTTTGCAAACTTCACATAAACCATCTACTACTTAAATAGTCCGGACAAAGCCTAAACATTTGGTGTGGACAGTGATCTCTTAGAAGGAATGATCATCTTATCGAAGGTGAGTTAACGCTTACCAAATGAAAATCTTCACATCAATTAATTTACCGTGTATCGCATCATTAAAGAAGTGTCAACTACAAGGTCAGACATGATACACTTCATAGCCCTGGACTCCCGTTCCTTAATATCAAACTTAATTTCTTTAATCTACACAAACTTCAAAAAAAAAACATTGCCATTCAGATTGTTCCTAATCATGCTCAATAAATTCTGTAGTAGGTACTCAAGAAGGCATTTAATCGAGTAGCGCCAATTATAAGATCAGCGTTATCATTTCGTCATAATCATTATCAATGAAACTGCGCTCGCGCATATATTTTGTCCGTGGAATGCACGCCATCGTCTTGTAGTTGTGCTCCAGCCGTCGCGAGCGGCGCACGTCTTTCGCGCGCTCCCGTTTCTAATAAAACGTGGTCGAACGCGTGTTACAATCATGGTGAGTGAGTTCCCTTATAACATCGCGTGCAATTCCTTATATTGATGGGCGTGAATTATTAATCTTACGACTGAAAAAAATTATTTTTTCACGACTGAAACTGTAAGTCCACGTGTCGAATCGAAACATGGAAATGTTACTAATCGTGTATTTTTTACGGTCACATTTTACGGATATTTTTTTAAACATATAAGTAAGTGAAAAAAATATTTTTTTTACATTACCAGTTTCGACTTCTAACTAGAATAATAAATTAAGCAAATACTCGTATTTGTGCCTATGTGCTTATCATAAGTGTTGAGTTTCATCGTTTTTTTATACCTATACAGAATATTATGCAATGCTTAGTAAAAATATATCAATTGGGTAAGTCAATGCAAACATGTGCAAAAACACTGATATCTCGGAATTAGACGTACAATACATAAGATTTATACAAACACGAAAAAAACAGGTTTCCTTGAAGACAAAATAGTGCGGAATAATAATAAATTACGAGGTCAGGAATACTAATTTTATGTATTATACCTATTTTTTTTTGCGTTTGCATTATTTCCTTACTTATGCATAAAATAATGATAGTCAGGAAGCCTTTGTAGTAATTATTAAAAATAATCCGTGAATAATAAATAAAAACTGTGAAATTAAAATTAAGATTGGCCTACCCAAGTCACTGACCGAAGATTTGGCATGTTCCCATATTTGTATAGACCTACGAAGATATTAATTATTATTTACGTGGCTAGTCAACGGTAATATTAATTCAACACTAATTAACATCTGTGAGTATGAGTGTAAGGAAAAAATAGGAGATCCATAAAAAACAACACACACGAGAGTTTTTTTTAATAACCTTTGCCCGGAACTTCAATTTCTCCTGTTTCCTGGTTGTGAATTTAAACATTTCACAAACAACGACGCGGCGCCAGACGAAACAACTGCTTATAGATCACACAACAAATCTGAAGGCTAATTCACGTAATTTTATGACGCGCCGATGAAGTAGTAGTGCAGTTGCAGTTAAGTTCACGTTCGAGTGATAAACGGTATGTAATCTTTGAACTGCGCGTAAGCTGCGCGTGAACTGCACGTCAACTGTACGACAACCAAACCAGGAGAGAAAAATTATTGCCCACTGAATAATCGAATGGAATCGATTACATTTCAATGAATATGACATTAAAACTGCACGTTGATCGAATTGAAACTTTGTATACTGTCATTTTGAAACGTCAAACGAATAGTAGAATACCGATCATGTTGCGATCCAAAGATCCAAAACACGCACGCGTGACGCGAACTTGACGCGAGCGTGTCTGACAGCGACAAAGAATACGAAAAGCGTTGTTTTGATCGAAACTTAACTGCAACTGCACTGCAACAGCACTTCTTTAGTTACGTGAATTGCCCTACTGATTTGAGTGGACCTGTCCATTCAGGAATAAAGCATTTGTCAGTTATCGTGTAGCTCGACTCAACTCACATACCTACACAAACAGTCAGAGGCCTTATCATGAGTTTTCAGTTATTCTGACGTAAAGTAAACTGGAACTTTGACATTTTCAAATTGACAAAATTCAAATTTCAAGGAAAAAATTCGTTCCTTCTTCGCACACTAGAGGCGCTGTTCCATTTTTTGATACAAGAAACGCTGTAAATACTGGAAAGACCAACGACTGTAATATATTTATAGTCGTTGAGAAAGACGCTGTAAAGTAAAAGAGTGAAAAGTCGTACTAAGGGTACCCTTATCACGAGTTTTCACTACTTTACTTTACAGCGTCTAAATTGCAGTATTTACAGCGTTTCTTTTCACTCTTTTTCTTTACAGCGTCTTTCCAGTATTTACAGCGTTTCTTGTATGAAAAAATGGAACAGCGCCTCTGGTGTGCGAAGAAGGAACTATTTTTTTCCTTGAAAATTGACAATTTGAAATTGTCGAAGTTCCAGTTTACTTTACGTATCAAATACTGAAAACTCGTGCTAAGGGTACTACTAATACTGAAAAATCTTTTAATTCTTATGGTACGATTCCACAAAAATAGTTTGTACGCACTTCAGCAGTGCGCGCACTAAGCTGGTATCACTTGTAGTGTAGCCTCTGAGTCCACCGGCAAAGCTGTGCGTAATTTTTGTACGCGCCCAGTGCAGCACATTTTCGCTGAACTAAGTTTAGCAATGTGTGTGCACGAATAACAAATCCACTGCCCACGTGTGCGCGTAAAAAAATATCCAGGTGTGTGCGAACATTTTTAAAATGTTCATGTTTGCTTGAGTGAGTCGACCAGCCCCCTATTGGCTAACTTGATAGTTACTGACCAGCGGTTGTCCATTGAACTTGGATGGCTTGATACCTGTTATGAGGCTAAGGGCTAAGTTGAGGAGTGAAGTGCCTCAAGAGCGTTAGAACACTTAGTTGATTTTAGGGAACATTTACATTTATCAGTTTCATTGCAAATCCAAAAGCCTATACGAAAACCTTTTGGCTGCTATTTGATGATCACCACACAGACACTGAGATACGCAATAGTCCCGCTGGAGGTTTACCCTGAACTCTTACTTAAAACGAGAGTAATTTCCAGTGAAGGAAAGAGACAGAGCTATACAAGTCGCCTAGCGCCATCTCGTTTCCACACTGAAATTACTCTCGCTCATGGTAGGCTACCAGAGCGAACATTTGTGCCGCACCGCACGCTACTGGAATCGCGTGCTTATAGACAACATTAAAATCATTTTGTTGAAATGACTTGACAACAAATATCACAAGTTCGAAATGTACAATTGGGACGGAGGAGATGAATCTGAATTGTCAGAATTCTTAGAAAGATACAACAATATTGTTTGTGGTGTCATTGTGATGGACCACTTAGTTCAAGGATTCTAAAAAGTCTATTTTAGCAGAATCATAATGTGCAATACTATAAAATTATTCTATATCCCATATTAGACGGTCGCGGGACTAACGATTACCGTGACCCCGGAACGTAAAAGGACACGGTGGATTTTAGTCAGTACGAGTCTGACAGTCTCTCCCGCCCTGCCCTGGGTGGGAGGACTCATTTTGATGACTTTGCTACGCTAAAAGAAAATTATCCCATTAGACCCATTATCTGTTCCAGTGTTTCTCAAAGTGTGGAAAACCATAGGTGGGTCGCGACCTCATGAGCGATTATTGCGTGGGACCTGAAATACAGAAAAATGGTTACACCGAGCCATTAAATTATTTTCAAACAGGCTTCAAGGCTCCTATAAAATACTGTAATTCTATACAATATTACTTAAATACTTTTATACATATGTATATAATGTAACTATACAACGTGTAACGTTAATAGCGCAAAACCTCTCGTGGGGTAACCGAGCCCATGTTACTGAACAATGTTTGTTCCAACCCAAGACTTTTGGAAATTCGCAAAAAAAAATTTTGCTTGTTCATACAAAATGAGAAATTGATCGGGCCCATCAGTATGAAAAATCTTCGAATTTCCAAAAGTCTTGGAACAAACATTGTTCAGTAACATGGGCTGAGTTAGCCCACGAGAGGTTTTGCGCTATTAACGTTACACGTTGTATAGAGATAGTACATAATGTAACTATGCTACTTGTTTTTTTAGGTAAGTATCTATTAGTTTGTTTCACACCAACATTTTTTAAAGACGAATTGTATAAGAAAAACTTTTAGAGAACTCAATAAATGTCAAACAGGTGAACAACATAATAAACAATACAATTCTGAAACAATGTAAATGTTTGAACGTAAGAACACGAGTTTGGTACCTACATGTTTTCGACAAGTTTCTAACAAAAAAAATATTGATAGGTTGTTTACACGTGTAACATTAAATTCTTTATCTTCACCTGATCCTACCTGCCGGGGTCGCGGCACCTGTCTTGTAAGGGCACCGTCGCTCTGGAACGCAAAGGGCATGTAAACAAACAGGATCGATTTTAGTCGGTACGAGTCTGTCAATCCCTTCCGTTCCTCCCCGAGCTAGGAATCATTTGAGGGCGACAAAACCCAAAAAAAAAATTGTTGAACATCTTTCCCTACCTTTTCAAACATATTTTTTTTATATTGAAAATGTACTGCTTAAATCATTAAAATCCAATAACTCCAATCTTTGTATGTCGCCTTTATAAAACTTAATGTGCATGAAAAATTAAAACTTTCATTCGCAGCACTAATTTCTATTGTATTTCGCAATTCTTATCAATTCTTTCATTTGTTATTCACCCAACATTTTTTTTTTTTGTTTAACTTATAAATTCTTATATTAAATTAATCTAATTGAAACTGTAAACTTCTTCTAAAAGTTTTTTTATTTTTATTCCGAAGATAACACAGTTATTGTCTATTTCCAAAGATACTATTTCTTTAAAAATACTTTATTTCAGGCTCAAAACCCCGATTTACTTTACATTTGAGTTTTAGGTAGCTCTAAAATTAATTTTTGATGTTTACGGCCATAGAGTGAAATGGCTTCCTCTGGGTAATCGTAAATCGTAGGCTTTGTCTTCAGTCATCTTTGACCTGGACTAAAGTCAAGAACAAACCCATCACAAGTAATAAAAAAGACACTAAACGCTTTTTCAACTTTACATAAAATAAACGCAGTTAATACGAGTACATAAATTTATGTACTTCAATTCGATGTAAATAAAATACAGAAATCTTGTGAACCGGCCTCTGTTCATAGAGAATTATTGTTCTTTACACGATTTTATCATGAACATCAAAAATTGAAGTCCTTAGATCTGCCCGACCGTGCCCGAAAGTTGGTCACGTTTCTATTGTACCTATATCGCCGACAAAAAAATAACCAACATGGCGTGTTAGTTAACCGATGAACTCGCTCTTCTCAGTAAAAACTTTTTGCGCAACATTGAGGAGAATGAACTAATTCTGACGATCTAAATATTTGATTAAAATTCCTCGTCTCTGGTTTATTCCACTTTGTTCACCTGAGTGACAAAATGGACACTTTGGTGGTGAACTTAGTGGTATCCTTTGATCATCTCGTAGTTGAAGAATGAAACTAATCTGACTATCTAAATCTTTGATTAACATAGGATCCTCTGGTTTATTCCGCTTTGTTCACCGGGGTTACAGAATGGACACTTTGGTGTCCTCATTTCTTTCTCCCATTTTTCGAACCTCGGAAAAATTTCACTTTGGTGATATCACTCAGGTGAAATTAGTGAACTTACCAGTATCTTTTGATCATCTCGCAATTGAAGAATTAAACTATTCTGACTATCTTAATCTTTGATTAACATTCATCCTCCAGTTTATTCGGTTTATTCCAATTTGCGACTTTATAATATTAAATTCATCTTGTTGACTTTTATCACCGGGTGAACAAAGTGGAATAATCTCTTCCTCTGCCCTCAAAGAGTTTTTGAAGTACGTAGGTACATAAAAGTATTCAAAACATGTACTGAGCCAACTGTTACAGCAGAGATAAAACTAGATAACAACACATATCACAAACATTGTAAATATGTAGGTAAAGATTATTATGTGTGAGCACATTAAGATAATCACGCTGAATGTGAACAATGTACTTAATAAAATTTATTAATCAGTTGAGATCCGCACTTTCAAGATATTTAGGTACTCATTTTGACACTTGCTGATCAGTGAGTTCACTTCTTGATTTTTTTATATTTATTGCAACTATAATTATCGGATCTTTAGAGCCTGTTCATAAGTATCTACTTTCTTATTATATTCATTTATTTATTTATTCGAAGAATTACCTAAGTTCATTTTCATTAACAGTATTAATTTGATATTTCAAAAACATACATATTAAAGCGTACAGAAATAAACTTATGAATATTCTATACTATTTACAATCTGAGACAAAAACTTTATAGTACAAAACAATCCATTAATTCATTTAAATTACCTCACACATTCACTCCTCATTTAAATATACGAGACAAAAAATACTATTAATTAATACATACTATTTATGTCTGAAAAAAATGTAAAGGACCAAGTACAAATCCATTAATTACATTTTCGAACACAATATCCACATACACCATATAGTTTATTACCGTCAATATATCACTATCAATGCATATAATATGCATGATATAAGGCATTGTATGGCACTGCCTGTCATCATCAGTCATCATATACGAGTATATTGTCATATTATAATACTATGCTGCAACTAAGGTTGCCAGGTGGCCGGAACCCACCGGGATTGTCCCGGTTTTTTTTATTGTATGGCATCTCAACCTCTAGTAGGTTGTGTACTGCTCAACCGGACTTTTCTGTGGATGCCTTAAGTATTTAAGGCCTCCAGCCAGAGCAACAAACTCGCTAAGGGAAGGTCTGGATCTCAATGAATTGTGATTGTCCCGGAATGAGAATTGAGAAAAATGTCCCGGAATTTTCAAAATCATAATAGAAACAATAATTTAATGAGTAACTTAAGGCGCTTTTCCATTAGGCAAATCTTGCATACAAGTATGACGTAGTTGCATTTAGTTACTTGTATGCGAATGCAAGTAACTTATATTGAAAAACTTGTTAACGAAAGTGTGCTAATGCATGCAGGCTTAATTTACTTGCATAGTTCACAATTGAGTAGGTTGAAAGCTATTTGAAACAAAATGCATACAAGTTCAAACTACTTACTTGCAGATTGTAGCTTGTATACAAGTTTGTTAAAGTTGCATATAATTTGCAACTTGTATAATACAAGTAACTTGTATAATTGAAACACGTCTTTAAGAATAAAAGAACTAAACAGACTGCCTGTCCATTGATAATGAACTCCAGACAAGACTAAATAAGTCAGTCTTGCACAAGTTTTATTAAAATGCTTATCGATGCGGTAACCGAAAAATTTTAGAAGACGTTATACTTTTTTGTCTCGGATTCGACGCCATCAAATCTGACAACCCTAGCTGCAACCGACCCATGGTGACACCTGAGCATCTCGGACTTTATTTAATCGATTACGATGTGGACCTTGAGTTGTTAAACTGATACTTGAACTAAATTGATCGGAAGTAATCGCCATGAAGTCTACATCATTCAGAATGCCCGATTACAAGTATCCAATGTAAATAAACGCAATCAACACATCTTAAACGAAGGTCAAGAGCGGTCACTGTAATTTTTCTTAGAAATTGAGATCCTCTCGAATTACTGTTTTGTTGTATGTTCAATTTATTGGTGAACATCGCTCAATGATTTGTAAAATGTTAACCGTTCGTTCGGTTACCAAATCTGATGCAAGGGTTAACCCATAAAAGATACTACAACTTTTATTGGTTAAAAATGTTTCAAAACCTCTTGAAGAAGATTCATGAGTGCTACCGATAATACGATCATTAAAAATAAAGACATTTTGCCAACCGTTTTAATGGCATTGTCAGTTTGGAACTCAAAAGTTCCATAAACTGTCACAATCCAGACATGAGGATAATAGTGGGACTATTTTTTAGATTCAATTATCGAAAGGATATGAATAGACTATGTTTTTTATGCATGCAAAAACTTTTTCAACAACACTAACGACTAATCGTTTTTTTTTTTTTTTGATGCTTTACAAAAACCTTTGCTCCTGGAATTTCTTCTGTATCGTGGTGAAATTAAATAACATTCAAACTCACATACATAAACAGCCAGACTCGGAACAAATATCTGACAAATTAAGTAATCAGTTACAGACTTAATTCCGTGCGAACGGAAGAATAGACAAAATCATATAGGTAATGTAGAAAGATTTTTATAGTCCTAAGCATAGCGATGTTTAAAAAGTAGAAAAAAAGTAGAATAAAATGTTTCTCTGCGTACAGGTAGTGCCATAACCAGGCAAAAACGAATTAATTTAACTTGGTCTATTCTTGATAGAATAGAGATAGATTTATGTTACGGTTTCAATTAACATACAATGTTTCCGTGGGATGTGTTAATATCCATCGACACTATAAAGCAGTTGCGTTCACAATATTGTCACTTTCACAGGTTCCGTATTTGAGACCAGCAGACCCTTTTTTGTGGCTTATGCGGGAAATGGGCCCGAAAGGCACGCGTTCGGCACGTTCCTTTTTCCATTTTGTTACTTTTTTTCCACAGCGTGATTTTTCCTGTAGCGCAGATCCGTTTCGCACATATTTTCCGTTAGATACAATGATTATTTAATCTTACATTGTGTCTGTAAAGCAGTTTATTTTGTTGTTGTTCTTTTACAAATTGTTAAATTTTTGTCACAAAAATGTGGAACAAGCCACTATTTTGCTACAATCAAATTCTTCATCGTAGCTTCCAACAGTGTTCTAAGAAACCTTAAAATTGCTATGCATTTTTCAATTTATAGATAGATCAACAAATAATAAAAACTGAAACAAGTTCATAAAACAAGTTAATGAATACCATAAAAAGCAATAATCACTGAATGTTAGAATAACTAATTAAATAAAAACTGATCGTTATTGTTCATCGATCGAACAGACATCGTTGTTGATGAATCGAGGAGCTACAAATCACGAGTAATATTTATAAAAAAAACAACCTTCGCAAATCTTCAAGGAAACGTTTATTTTTAACATTTAAATAAAGGCTGACTTACACAAGATCTTACTCTAGAGATAAATACAAATACAATTAATAGAATTTACATATTATTGTTCACCAAGATTGACACACAGCCACATTAACAACAAAATAAAATATACACAAAGTCATCATTTTCTATTCATAATTAGGTGCTACGTAAAGTAAAACAACTTTATTTTACTTACACATAGCAAATGTTCTTTTGATTGATTAGGTTTAAGTACATATGTCTGAGCAGCATCAAGTCAACTTAATTTTTCTAAGACCATTTTACATTTATTTATTTTTTTCAAATTTTCACTCATCTAAATAAACTAAACATTATCTTGTCGTGCTCGTGTGCTTCTGCCTTTACTCTTTATACCACTTACGTCTGTTTTGTTACGCTTAACGCTCATTAAGTGTAACAAAATGGAATCCAAGCAAAAAGTGTTAACAAATGATTTTCGAATAACTAATGAAAAAAATACCTTTCAAAAATGTATTTCGTGCATGACTTGAACGTTTTTGTGGGAACACGTGGTTTTATTTTTTAATTACACTGGGATTTCTCTTGGCCTCAATTTACGCCAGAAGCAAAGATGGAGCGAGCTCACCCAGAATGCAGGCACTGGCTGAAACTCCTGCGCAGAAACTGAACACAGTAAACGCTGTTTGACGCCGGATTGTGGCCGCGAGACAGGTGGCCCTCGTCAGGTCTACCACGCCAGTGGGATGGCTTACCCGTCACCCAGCTTAAAAGTAGCCTGTGGTGCCGTTGCCTGGACTGGACCACTAGGAGGTAAATTTCCTCAAGTTAGACGGAGCGGCTACCTTCGCAGGGCGAATGCTGGCTAGATGAGATTAACCGAGGATCGAATTGAAATGCGTGTAATTAATAAATGACGATGTACGTTTTTAGCTGGATCATTTTAACCGGCTTCAAACGATTTTAAGGTATTCAATGTCATGCCTGTGCCCAAGATCGTAAAAAAAATTAACCGACTCCTAAAACAAACACAAAAAATATAAAGTAACCTTTGATTCGGAAGTCGGTGACAATAAAATCAAGACTAGAAAGCAAAGTCACCGACTTTAGACAGACAAGTTATTTTATGGTAAGAATCACTTCAAAACCAGTTAACAATGACTGGCCCTAACCATAGATCAGTCAGTTCGGTGAGAATAAAGATAGATGGACGCTAAATAGATGCAACAGACAGCGCAGCTATATTTAAAACAATTGAATGCTAAGAAAAGGAATCTGTCGCGTCGCCTACTAACTGTCTGGAATAACTATGCGTTACTAAACACTGAGATTACCGTAACAAAGATATTTTATTTGTTAAACAAGCGGTTGTTTAGACTGCCTGAAACTCATTTAATGGTAGGTAAGAGTTTTACACAAGAGTTACATACAAATTTGCCTATATTGCAGACTAATTAATGAATTCAGTTGATCAAACAATTATCGCAATGTATACTTAGTCAAAATTGCATGCAAGCTTTTGCATTGTCTAAATGGAGCTTTATGAGTTTTATGACACTTTTCATAAGGTTAGAAATAAATACAATTAGGATTTCAGATGTTTGGAAATTCTAAATTATTATCATACTACAATTTTATTATAGGTAACAGATGAACGGAAATGTGTTGTAATTTATAAGTACTTAAATTTAAATAGTGATAAAAGTGGTAAAATTCCGTTTCGTCACTTTTCGTCGACAACTAAACAAAATAGCATCATAATAGTGCCGTTTTGCCACTATGATAATGGGCTTTGAAAAATAATAAATCAACAACAAACAGGAAAAAATATCTTCTAGTATAAAAAATTAGAACATGAAAATCAAGGTCTAAACCAATCGGCAAAGATGACTAGCCTAACGAGTATTTTGATTAAAGCAACATGACTTGACCCCATGATCTTCCATTAAAAAGCGGCAATAAACATTTAAGATCATAATTAATTGGGCAATTAATTAAATACGTTGTTTGGAGACTAAATCATTGATTAAAGTTGTGTTAGGCCTTCATTCTGATTGTAGAACGCAATCAGGTTGTGACTTATCTAACCAAAGCGATCATGACGCGAACACGCGACTGTCGGTTTCATTTTGATCAGTGAACTTCAATGTGTGACAGAAGGGCGAATGAATGGATGTTTGTTACTCTTTCACGCAAAAACTACTAAACGGATTTGAATCAAATTTTGTTTACAGATAGTTTATAACCTGGATTTATACATAGGATAGCTTTTATCCCGATTTTATGTTCCCGTGGGATAATTTTCGAGATGTAGTGGGGCGGAGCTGCGGCAACAGCTAGAACGATAGTATTCAAGGATGCGACGTGCAACTGATAGTTTTGTTTAGAACATGGTGGTCTATAGGAAGGGTCGTCCGAACTTCACACAGGTTTAACTTTCTTACAAACAAACCATGTCTTGATGATAACAAACACAACCAAAGAAGAATTTTATTATCCAGTTTGGTGCAGTCATTTGTAAGTTATGCGCGTACAAACAGACTTAAGGAAAAAAAGAAAGACTTATTAAAACTTGAATAAAATGTTTACTGCCTCCTTTTCGTTCCTCAAGTCTGGCAAAATTGTCATTCGGTTATTCCATTACGAAATTGCAGTGGCGATCAAGGAAAAATATCTGTAAACATTGAAGCAAATAGGTATTTAGTGTTGCAAGACTGTCTTAGAAGGATACCGCGGCCCTGGACTAGTGGACTGGTAAATATGAGTAGAGGTCCTGGGTTCGATTCTCAAGTCAGTCATTAGTGTTAATTGTATTTTTCTATACGTACCACTCAGTAGCAGCCAATCATTAATTTCTATTCAATTACACTTTTGAAAAGGTATTACATAATAAGCTTTCTGCACTCTTTCTACATAATATATAATTTTTAACTGTGTCTTTGAGACTCCTCCGTCAGCGTGTTTCCTTCATGTATCAATATAGGGTGACTGGTAAATTAGTGTACGATACTTAAACACGTGATTGTGCTCATGATAACCAACAACTTTTACTATGGGAACAAACCTGAAATCGTGAAAAAAATATCAGCTGTTCAGTACATTAAGCAAACATAAATGTACTGAACAGCTGATTTTTTTTCGTGTTTTCAGGTTTGTTATCATGAGCACAATCACGTGTTTAAGTATCGTACACTACCAGTCACCCTATATACTAGCTGTCCCCATGGGTTTGCCCCCGTTGGTTGGCTCCTATTGGTCGTAGCGTGATGTTATATAGCCTATAGCCTTCCTCAATAATTGGACTATCCAACACAAAAATATTTTTTCTTTTCGCACCAATAGTTCCTGAGATAAGCGCGTTCAACCAACCACACAAACAAACTCTTCAGCTTTACAATATTGATATTTATGGACAATCAAACTGAATAACTGTAGCATAATTTTCATAAAATAGGTACTTACAAAGTGTTTACTTCACGTATACTTATAGTAGCCATACACCATCCTGCCTATCGACGATCGATTTGACGCTTGCAATTGTTTCAAATTGCAATTGTTTAAAAATGCCAATTTGATGGCATGACATGCCAATTTGATAGATCATCAAATCGATTTGACACAACGTCAAATCGGCAGCAGTGATGCATTTGGCTATTATTCGGTGACGACAGCTACAATTTTATAAATTTGTAGCTATCGGTCACCGAATAATAGCTAGATCTAGCTATAAAGTTGCTAAGTTGGCATCGCTGCTGCAGATTTGACGTTGTGTCAAATCGATCGTACGATAGGCAGTATGGTGTATGGTGTATATGGACGAACTGCCAATTTGAAACAATTTCAAGCGTCAAATCGATCGTTCGATAGGGCAGGATGGTGTATGGCTACCGTTACACATAGATTAAACGGATAATTCCTTGCACCCGACGGCAACACATAGTTCCTAGAATCTACCTTCCGATCTCATGCATCGTATTTCTTAGCTAGCCCGTCGTTAAACCTGTCGATGCAATAATGCACCTAAGGGAGGACGTAGGGAGTACCCACCCTCCTCCCCCCTTGCCCCCCTTTCTTCATATGATGTCATCTACCTACGTTGCCTAGCAACCGGATAGGATGTCAAAGCCATTCCTTTGACGGCCTACCTATAAGCTTGGTCAGGGGTGGCAAACCATTTATGAGGCCACAGGATCCAATTATGTTGACTTTTTTTTAACGTGGTAAAATCACTAAATGAGTCAAATCAAATCAAATCGTTTATTTCAACTAGGCCAATTACAAGCACTTTTGAATTGCCAAAAGGCATAAATTAAAACTACTCGTAGTACTAAAAATAGTTATGGTGCTACAGTCCCTGCAGTCACCAGACAAAAACTGTGAAAGTACCGTCAAATACTGAAAACTTGTGCTAAGGGTACTGAGGCCTTATCATGATTTTTCAGTTATTCTGACGTAAAGTAAACTGGAGCTTTGACATTTTCAAATTGTCAAATTTCAAGGAAAAAATTAGTTCCTTCTTCGCACACCAGAGGCGCTGTTCCATTTTTTCATACAAGAAACTCTGTAAATACTGGAAAGACGCTGTAAAGTAAAATAGCGAAAACTCGTGATAAGGGTACAGTGTGCGCGAAAGTAACGTTTAACCGCGTTTGGCGCTCTGATTGGCCCGCTCCAAGGTCGTGAGAACTTTCAACCAATGAGAGCGCCAGACGCGGTTAAACGTTACTATTGAGTCAACGTAAAAAAACTCGCACTAAGCACACAGGTTACTTTTACAGACGTAGACGGTAAAGTAAGCTTAGTTGCATTCGACTATGTTGAAAAGTAGGTAGCGTGCCGAAAATATTTTGTCGCGTGCTGTAAAAAGCATGCATGGTCGCAACGAATGGTTTGCTACCCCTGAGCTAGGACGTTGTATAAAGGTAGATTTTGTAATAAAATGGAAGCTTGGAAAATAAGTAACGTTGTTGCTTATTTCTTCTTGTTGTTGCATTTTATGTTGGCCCTTTATTGCATTGTCCCTTCATTACATTGAGTCTATTAAGACAAAACTTAATATACTCAATTTTCAGTAGAACGTTTCCGAAATACCTATGTAGTTTAACGATATAAGAATCAAGTGACAAAATGGAATATGTTTCCATTGACCGTGTTGTTTGTACTTTCAGCCCATGATATAAATTGATGAAGCCTTAGTGCAAAAAGCTAGGCTAAGCATCTGTTATACAGTTGTCTTAAGACAGTGTAACTGCTAAACGGACCTTAAATCAACGTCAAATGCCGTTTTGTACTTTACACTTTTTTTTGACTGTATAAGTGTTGTATAAAAGTGTAACTACAATATACGTATACTTATAAAAATAGGCAACATAACCAAAGATCAAATCCAAGAAATTTCTTCCAACAGATGTTCTTAGACTTTTTTTAAACTGTGCAAGAATTCTAAAAAAAGTGTAACTACAATATACATAACTTATATGTAGAAATAGGCAACATAAACCATAGATCAAATCCAAGATATTCCCATAAAGATATTTTTAAAGATTTTTTTTTTTTTTCCCCTGCTCGCAACAAAAAAAAATTTTTTCGTTTCTTTAAAAATATATTTACGAAGACGCGACGCAGGCGTTATTGCGTTTAAAAATATAACTTTAAGATATTCCCATTTCCCCAGCAATTCTCATACTGACAAACATACAAGCAATAGATTCTCTCTATATAGAGACCTCCAATTACACAGTTCACTTTGTAACGTCTTCCGAGATCATTATATACACGTACGTAAATACATAGGCGTATATACATAGGCTGGATATGTACATTGTGTTTCTGAAAGCGTCTTCTGCAATTGATCGGTCTCTTTGTTGAGTCATCAAAGGAGAACGCCATTGTTTCTATGGATTTATCAATCTTGTAAAGAAGTTTGTAATGTTTTCTGTGTATGATAAGGTATAGTCTGTTTTTGATCTAAACTATTAATTTACACTCAAAAATCGTGCCCTTAAAAATATTATCCTTTTTTTTTTGCAAATGTTTTTCTTTCAGCTTATTAAAAGCTACGGTTTGCAGACAATAACTTGGGCTACATTTTATTTTTTGCAGTATAAAAATAATATCCATACATTGCAGTATAAAGATAATCAGTTAGTGTAGAGAAAATAAAACCTTTTTCAATTAAAATATCAATATTCTACGTTTATAACATTGTTAAAAATTAAACAGGGTTTTTCTGTATAATTTTATTAATCCCTAATCCCCCATTTTAACATCCAAGATCGATGCATCTTACCTAGCTCGACTGACCTAGTTATTATACTAGTCAACTATACTAGTTTACTATACTAACCCACTATACTTGCTACTCGACTTCCAACCGGTCGCTTAATGCTACTTCTGGTGGAAATCGATTTTAAATTGGAGCTGACCGAGATGAGATTTAATAATGTTGCAACATTTTCGAATAAAACCGTATCGAAAATGTCGGATGTTTTGTATTTTTCCTTGTAACATTATTCCTAAGGTGATTGCGAAGGAATCACCTTAATATAGCATTGATACTGTGAAGGTTTCACAGTCAATCTTAAAAAGATACAGGCTGTAGTAATAAAACTATAATAATGGTCGTTCGAGCGTTCTCACCGCTAAAATAGATTTAAATATTTAGAAAAAAAAACCCTAGAAATAATGTCAAAAAAATTAAACTTATTTATGATTCGTGGCTTGACGGTTTTTTTTTAATTTTTTTACTTGGTAAAATTATCCAATCAGTCCGGACCCAGGGCAGGGCGAGACGGACTGTCAAACTTGTACTGACTAAAATCCACGGTGTCCTTCAAAAGCCCTTTCGTTGCGGGGCCACGGCAGCTCGTTTGTCCTGAGACCCCGACCCCCGACGACGCGGACGGCTTGATACTTAGCTTGTAGCTTTTTTGCGAAAAGAAAAATTTGAATGTGACCAGGACTTGAGCCTGCATCCTTCTGGATAAATACTCCAGAAGCCTTTCCAACGAGACTATCTTCGCGGTCTTGCCCGGCAAGGTTGAAGTTTAGGTATCGGAGACTTGCGTCGCCTTGTATACGAAGGGGTTAAGACTCCACCGACATAATAAATGATACTGCAACCATTCACCGACGACCGGTTCATCATTGAACGTTTCGCCGACAGGACGATTCATTTATGGCCGTTTCACCGACAGACTGTTTCACTTATGGTCTTTTCATAGTCCATAGGTTAAAGTGTCTATCGGTGAAACGGCCATAAATGAATCGTCCTGTCGGCGAAACGTTCAATGATGAACGTTTCGCCGACAGGTCGCCGGTGAATGGTTGCAGAATCACATATAATGATACGGATTCTGATCTTGAGACGTGAGAACAGTGTCACGTTCATAATCCAATTTCTTCGGATCACAATCAATCCAACTTCTTACAGACTTTTCTCCGTACAAATGACAATGAAACCGGTAACGGTAACTTCCTTTCCTTATTAGAAGTCTCGAAGAACGGCTACCAGATTGTTAAATAGGACTTATTGACTTTGACTTTAAAGTTCTAAACTTCGTCATTGATCATCAAAAAGTTGAAGTTACATTTCTTTATTGACAAGTAGTGCCTTTACTAAAACGGCACTACGGTATAAATATAATAATCATCAAATTAGTCCTTTTTATCGTGGTAAAATCATCAAATGCTAATGAGTCCTCCCACCCAGGGCGGAATGGGAGGGACTGTCAGACTTGTACTGACTAAAGTCTTGGGTAGAGCTTATTGACTAAAATTACCCTGGGCCGCAGTAACCTTTTCAACTGTCCTGGAAGGCTTAAAAAATAGTGCCATGATTTAGCTTTGTGATTTCTTTTCATCTTACAAATATTAAGTTGAATATGATCCAAATATTAATATGATTAAAAATGTACTAAAACTTTTATTTTATTTCAAAATTCAAAAATTAGCACACTGCAAAACATCTTCTAAAACAAATTACATGAATATTAATACTTATAAGCATAATATCTATTGTTGAGACCAGGATATAGATATTCCTGAACGAATCAGCATTATTACAACAATGAAATCAATATCCAATTAGGTCTAATAAACAATAATTGCTGAGGAAAATCGAGTGGCCAGTATTAAAAATTGTGTTGCATAATAAAATGGCCGCCCACGAGCACCGCAGATATCTACAAAGTACAACGCACTGGATTTTATAATGAACTTAATAACAGATAATTGAACCGGAATTTAATTATAAAAATGGTGGCCCAAATTATTTCTCAGTTCTGCGGATATTCCAATGTTTTTCCATTGTTACGAAAATAAAGTAAAGCCTTCAGGGAAAATTCATTAAAAAAAATAAACCTGAAATAACATGCGTCTCGTTAAATGAAATGTTTTAATAAACAAAACTGTTTTGGCGAATTCCTGTTTTCCACTGACCTCGTTGAATCAAAATATTGGAAAATCAGTCGCGGGGTTAAATCCGGGTTTTGTGTTACAAATGGAAAATGAAATATGCTTTAATTATGTACCTGGAAAATGCCACGCCCCGCGGCTGTGCAAGCGTATACAGTTTTCCATTTCCAGCGATTCCAAAGAGTACCATCGTATCTACTAGTATATAGTTCATTTACTTTTTTAATGTAAGTGCTTTGTTTATCTGTCCGCTTTCTAGTATAGTAGAGTAAATGCATTATGACAAAGAATATTAAGTTCTTTAAAGAAAATACAGAACAAAGCTTCTTCACAAAGTAGGAGGTTCTCAATTCACCGACTCTGAGGTTCCTGGTCCGATTTATGTGATTCTTTCTTTGTTCGATGCAGTATACTTGCCATTTGGTCATATAAAAAAATTAATTTGGATTAGCTAAGTAGTTTTTATTTTATTAGCACTTTTCAGTTGTCGTTAACATGGATAATGTTATTACCTACGGGTTACAAAATTCGAGTACGCATTTAAAAAAATTTGTATACCTATGGCAAGAATTTGGCTTGAATATATGAAAAAGGGACCGTAAGATAAAAATTAACTGACTTTAAAAACAATCACAAAAAAGTGTAAAATAAATTAAAACCTTTTTTTTCGGAAGTCGGTGGCAGAAAAGTCAATAAAATAAAAAACATGCAAAGTTTTTGAAATCGGTTAAAATTATATTTTTTTATGTTTTTAACAGTTCAAAGTTCATTGTTCCAATCTAGATTCAATAAAAATGCACTATTGAACATTCGCCATAATTATTGTTAGTTACAGCAATAAAAATCGCTTGCTTTGTTTTATAAAAGTTATTAACTTACGTCATTCAAAATGCTTACTAACCTATTAGCCGTAAAACGGAATGCACACGAGACTTAGTCACTATGCTTGTATGTTCAGAAGGTTTATAAGAAAGTAGCTATTCCCCATGGTAGCGTAGCGTGATGTTATATTGTCCTTAGCCTTCCTCAATAAATGAACCGTGATCCAAACAAACATAAAAACTCTTCAACTTTTTTCGTAGTCCAGGGTAGAGCGGAAGAGACTATCAGACTCGTACTGGCAAAAGCTTTATAATATTAAGTTTTTTACAAATAATATTTTTATGTAACTTTATAATGTAAGTATTTAAAAAAAACCCATACAATTAGATACCATAACAGGTTTAGTAGGTACCTTATTCGATAGAGTTGCTTATCTACTAACTATGAAATTAATTGCAATAAAAGTAAATAACATTTAACAATCTATACATCTATACATATAAATAAAATTGGAGTGTCTGTTTGTAATATTGAAATAACCGCTTTTTTCTACTTGCATATGAATACATATACGGTACATACTCCAAAACAATTTTTTTTAAATTTTTTGTCTGTCTGTCTGTCTGTCTGTCTGTTTGTAACGGCTAATCTCTGAAATGGCTGGACCGATTTTGACGGGCCTTTTATTGGCAGGTAGCTGATGTAATAAGGAGTAAAATAGGCTACTTTTATTTTAGAAAAATTCTTTTATTTAAAAAAAAAAAAACTGAATTATGTGCACTTGGCATCACAACTTCACGTAACATTCTGAAATGGCTGGACCGATTTTGACGGCACTTTTATTGGCAGGTAGCTGATGTAATAAGGAGTAACTTAGGCTACTTTTATTTTTGAAAAATTCTTTTATTTTTGAAAAAAATAGGATTATGTGCACTTTGTATCAAAACTTCACGTAACATTTATTCGCAACAATTTGTGAGTAAATTACGTTAAAGTTACATTAAGTTTTTAGTTTATTCGTAATCAGTTCACATCTTTAAAAAAAATGTAAATTAATAAAAATTATAATAGTGTGTCCGAATATAGAACCAGCGCCATCTCTCGCCATTAATCGATCAACTGCGTGCGTATTCGTTGGTCAGTTCAGACCGAGACGTGAAGCTACGCGACGATGCGTAAAGAGGCCGAGGTTTCGCGCTGCACCTCGCTGCACCGCGCTGTGCCGCGATACTCATCGCGACGTCGCGAGGCGCATCCAGACCTCACGAGGCCGCGCTGTGCGGTGAGACGCCGCGCGGCGCAGCGGAACGTGTTTACATTCTGACGTGGTCACGCCCCGACCCACGTCCGGTCCGTTCCGCAGCAGTCTACCATTTCGACTGTGATTACGAACACTATTCGAAACAGCAAAATATCCATAAATAATTATTTTTTTAGAAATTGAAAGTCTGTATCTATGATAATATACTAAAAAATACATCATTTCGTCAAGTTTTTCATCGGACAAAGTCCGATTGAATCTCAGTCTATCATTATTTCACTAGAGCGCTCGACAGATCGGGCACTTTGAGGAGTGGCTGGATAGGCGTCACGGCGTCCTGACCTACCGCATGGCGCAGGTCCTTCCCGGACACGGATGTTTCGGGAGGTTCGAGTACCTGTGTCTGATGAGAAAGGAGGAAACGTCTGGGTGTCACTGCGAGGATCGCCCGGAGGACACGGTGGAACATACGGTGTAGGACTGCCCCGCTTGGGCAGAGCACCGCCGTGTCCTCACGACGGCGATAGGCGGAAACCTCTCGCGCCCGGCATTGGTCGAGGCTATGCTGCAGGGAGAGACGGAGTGGGAAGCGGTCGCCTCCGTCTGTGAAGCAGTCATGCTCGCGAAGGAGGAGGCGGGCCGCGTGAGGGAGAGGACAGAGACAGAGTCCTCCCTCCGCCCCAGCCGCAGTGGTAGACGCTACGGACGCCCAACGCTACGGACGTCGCAAGGCGATCTCCGGCCACTGGAGGCGCGGGCATGCGGGTAGCGAGTAATGGGCAACTCGCCGCTCGACCATGAACCATGCCCGGGTCGACGGCGCGTTTTGTTCCTCGCGCGCCTCAAAGATCGTCAGCAAGATGACGGCGCCGGGCTCTAAAGGGCCAACGCCTGCCGGGGTCGCGGACTTATCTCATTACGGTGACCCCGGAACGTAAAGGGCTATTGAAGGACACCGTGGATTTAGTCAGTACGAGTCTGACAGTCCCTCCCGCTCTGACCTGGATGGGAGGACTCATTTGATGATTTTACCACTATAAAAAAAAGAGCGCTCGACCGAACTGCATGAAATCTGAACAAAAATATAAAATAGTAGAGAAGTCACCACGGGGCAGCCTCGGCTACGCCTCGCTGCGTCGAGACCCGTTGAGAGGCGTCGAGCGGCGCCACCGTCAGCGGCCTCTGCAGGCGCAGGGGCGCGCGTCTGCGTGGAGATGCGTCGATCTACGCCGCGAGACGTCACGCGGTGCAGTGCTGCGTGGCGCAACGTATTCAACATTTTCACAACGAAATGTGTATCTTTTCGCGTCATCGTCGCGTCCGCGTCGCTTCGCGTCTCGGTCTGAACTGACCCTCATCTTCCGAAATGTTTTGGTTAGATTCGATCTAGGGTCAGTACAGACCGAGACCCGTTAATTTTGAAGTGCGAAGTAAAAATAACTTGCTATTTGAGTCAAGTAGTTTTATTTACTACGTAGTTTGAAATTTTATTAGTCGTCATTCTCATATTTTTATTTATTTATTTATTTAAACTTTATGCACAAAAAACATGTACAAAGGCGGACTTAATGCCTTGGGCATTATATCCCAGTCTACCTTAGAAGTCTATTTTGAAAGTTTGTGTTGTTGGAAATTGTTGATTTATTTGGTTCAACATTTTATTTGTTTGGTTCAGTTTTTTTTTTTCAAAATCCCTTCTAGAAAAAGCAAACCTGTCGCCCCTTATCTTGAAGTGAGCCTTAGAGCAATTTGAGCACGGTAAGTCAAAACTCTACCGTCAGAAACGCCTACGCAACGTCAGTCTCGACTTAGTATACAGTCTTCTCTTCAGGCAGTTTCTCGATCACAAGAGAGTTTGGAGGACCACTCACGTGAGTCTGAGACTTTTCACCGAAAGGCAGTCGCGCTTAAGGCTTCCGTCTTCTTTTGACAAAATTGAATCGCGTTCGGCCAGTCGATCGTACGTCAAATTTCGGGCTCCCTTCCCGCAACCCCCCGCATACATCCTGCCTACTGAATTATTATAAAACAATTTTGATGCGGTAAGAACATTGCTCTACTAAGGATTATTTAAAAGGAGTTATAGAAATTGTTGCTTAATAAGTAGTTTTACATATCTCTTGCTCTGTAAGTACACCCTTACACCCCTGAATGCCGGGGTGTATGACTATCATTACAGCATAGGTTTTGGAATTTGAAAAAAGAACTGTCATACTCATACTGCACGAAGAATATTTTTAAAAAGTTAATTTTTTTTTTCTCGGTATCGATTAATTACTCGAATCGGAATCTAGACAATTTATTTTATAAAGATTTTATTTTAAATATGGAACTATTTGTTTCCACATCGTATGTTAGATGAAATCGATTTAAAAATCAAACTGGCCAGCAAGATTTGACGCGCTTGCGTGCGTGAAAAAAAAAAGGCAGTCTACTAGTAGGCGCGAAAGCATCGCGAAAATAATTAATTTTCTTGTTTGAGTTCTTTTTCAAAAGTTTAAACATGTCTAGTGAAGACATAGATCTAACGCCCGATTTTATTAAAGAAAGGGCAAAAACAGTTGTCGAAAATATATTACCGCCGAACTCGAAAGAAAGATATGTAAAGGCATACGACGAATTTATGAAATGGCGGTCAGAAAAAAAAGTGAAATCTCTTTCTGAAAGTGTTTTTATATCATATTTTGATGAATTATCTAAGAGGCTACAACCTTCCAGTTTATGGTGCTTTTATTCCATGCTAAAATCTACAATGATGACAAAACATGACGTGAATTTGAAAGATTTTTCTAAACTTACTGCTTTCTTGAAAAGGCAGTCTGACGGCTTTAAAAGCAAGAAATCGAAGGTATTTACTGCAGAAGAAGTACAGAAATTCTTAAATGAAGCTCCGGATGAAATTTATTTAGCAATAAAGGTACCTACGTATTTACTTGCCCTTTTTAATAAGTTACCAAAATATTTCACAAAAATACTATGCGAATTTGGTGCCTTTAATACAACTTATGTCTTTTTTACAGGTTGTTCTAATTTTTGGGATATCGGGAGCCTGCAGAACCGTGGAATTGACAAACTTGACAATAGAAAATGTAGAAAAACATAACAAATTACTACTCATAAAACTGCCTAACACGAAAACTAAAATTGACCGGTCATTTGTTGTGCATGAAGAATTTGCAAATTATGTTGAAAAATATCAAGCTCTTCGGCCTGAAAACGTGGATACAAATCGTTTTTTTCTTAATTACAGTAAAGGAAAATGCCACAGACAAGTAATAGGAAAAAACACAGGCATGCCAAAGCAAATAGCCACATATTTAAAACTGAGTAACGTAGAGTTATACACCGGGCATTGCTTTCGCAGAACATCAGCGACTCTATTGGCTGATTCGGGAGCCAACCTCACTCTGTTAAAAAGGCACGGCGGCTGGAAGTCCAGCAAAGTGGCCGAAGGTTATATCGAAGATTCGATGGCAAACAAAAGCAAAATTACTTCTAAAATAACAGAAAATATAAACTTAAAATCACCACGTCAAAGCACATCATCTGAGCCATTTTTTAATGAAGAAAATAGTACCAGTCAACTGCCGCCATTTACGATGCAAGAACCTCAAGTCACTCAAACTCAAGTCTTATCATCACAAACTCATATTCAAACTATAAATATACCTAAAAAGAACGTGACCATATCTCTTACAAATTGTAATAATTTTACTATTAATTTTAATTAAATACACATTTTTTTCTTCTTAATAAATGTTCATTGAAACCTGCTGTCTTGTTGTTTACTTACCTCACAATCGATATGTAAAGCAGAGTATTTATCTCGGGCGTAAGCATCAATTGCATACTCGGGTTAATTAGCGCCTTCGCTTCGCTCAGGCGCCAAAAACCTCGTATGCAATTGATGTCATACAGCCCTTGGTTAATAATCTACTATTAATATGACTTGGTTTGTAATAATACGAGTATCACACAAGTGTTTTAATAATAATAATAACAATCGTGTTTAACTAATTAAACCTAAAAAAAGGTCAGTGCAGCAGTGATGCTGGCGAAGGAAGAGGCGGGACGCGTGAGAGAGAGGACAGCGTAAACCTTACATCCCAGCCACAGTGGTAGACGCCCACGGTGACTCGGTCATGGTCATCTCTGGCCATCGTAAGCGCGTAATGGGCGACTCGCTGTCCGACCATGGACCATGTCCGAGTCGACGGCGCTTTGTATACCCTTTGTAAACCGAGAACGTAAAAGGCTATTGAAGAACACCGTGAATTTAAGTCAGTACAAGTCTGACAGTCCCTTCCGCTTAACCTGGGGTGGGAGGACTCATTTGATGATTTTACCATGATAAATAAAATAAATATTTAAAAAAACAAAAAACCCAACTGCGTAAAAAAACTAAAAAGAAAGAAACAAGCCCAGTAGTTTAGAATTGACTCATTCACACTCACAGTCGGGGCCCATTCAAATTATACCAATCAATTCTTCCCAAGGGGCCCCGACTGTGAGTGTGAATGAGTGAATTCTAAACTACTGGGCTTGTTACTTTCTTTTTAGTTTTTTTACGCAGTTGGGTTTTTTGTTTTTTTTTAATATTTATTTTATTTTACTTTTTTTTAGTTTTGTTAGCATTTATCAGTCCAAATTAAATTGAAACATATGTTATTTATACATTTTGGTAAACCATTTTTAAAATCCTTTGATTTGACACCCCACTTGATAGAGTGTGAGAGATCTTAAAAAAATATTTTTAGTTAGGAACCCTTTGCACGCGAGTTCAACTCGCACTTGGCCAGTTTTATGTACCCAGTGACACTCTCACGTTTAAGACGAATCTAACGACACCTCTCAAGTTAAACTCCATCAAGCCGTTTAGGCTGCAGAGCAACACAAAGAAATATACATACATACATACACTCGAAAAACATAACCCTCCTGGCGCAGTCGGGTATAAAAAGTCCGGGGCCATGCCCGGGTCGACGGCGCGTTGTGTTCTACGAGCGCCTCAAATAGCGTCAGCATGATGACGGGGTCCCCCTCTAGAGGGCTAAAGCCTGCTGGCGTCGCGGTACTTATCTCATTACCGTGACCCCGGAACATGAAAGGGTTATTTGAAGGACACCGTGGATTTTAGTCAGTACAAGTCTGACAGACCCTCCCGCCCTGGCCGGGGTACCACAGTAACATCCAAGGACTGCACTCCTTGTCATAGGCACAGTCCATTACCACCTGGAGACAGAGTAACCAACGCTTTTGTTCATTGCTGGATTTTAATGAAGGAGCAATGTTAGCGAACGTGAATGTGATACAATAACTTGCTATCGTTAAGCAATTTAAAAAACAGGTTCAAACGATTTTCGACCTTATTGACATTTATGCAAAAACCGTATTTTAATGAAGGAGCAATGTTAGCGAACGTGAATGTGAGAAAAAACAAACCAAATTTTAAATGTTAATAAGGTCGAAAATCGCTTGAAGCTGTTTTTTTAACTTGCTATCGTTAAGCAATTTAAAAAACAGGTTCAAACGATTTTCGACCTTACTGACATTTATTCAAAAACCGGATTTTAATGAAGGAGCAATGTTAGCAAACGTGAATGTGAGAAAAAACAAACTAAATTTTAAATGTCAATAAGGTCGAAAATCGCTTGAAGCTGTTTTTTTAACTTGCTATCGTTAAGCAATTTAAAAAACAGGTTCAAACGATTTTCGACCTTACTGACATTTATGCAAAAACCGGATTTTAATGAAGGAGCAATGTTAGCAAACGTGAATGTGAGAAAAAACAAACTAAATTTTTAAATGTCATTAAGGTCGGAATTCGCTCGAACCTGTTTAGTTACTTCTCCATATCTCTGCTATATAGTATAATTATAATGTCCTCAGGACTACAGTCATTATGTTAACTTTATTTCAACAGAATCGGTTCACAACTGAAAATTCTGTAGGAAAATTGACAATTAATTCCTTTTTTTCTACCCATATAGGCCGCGTTTAGTTTTGATATTTCAATGGGACCAACTTTCAGATGCACTACGTACAACAAAAAAAAAATGAATTTTTGAAATTGGACCACGTAAGAAAAAGTAATGAATGGTCATAAATAAAATATACACACATCAAAAGTGTCTAGGGATCAACATATATTTTTGCAATAACTTTTCTCCTGATTGATATTAATTAAAATGTTCTTTAAGGATTCATCAAATAAAGTGTTATCGTTTGTCACAGTAACGATAAACCAAGTCACCTTTGCATTCATAAAGAAATTTGCCATTTTCCTAATAAAGGGATTTTTGACATTTGAACCACTAACATTAAAGTTCGAAAAAAAGACTGAAATAACAGTTTTCTTTAAAATTTTATTGGGTAACTTAAACAATTAATAATCCGTGTTTCTACCGCGAACACTAACAACACAAGAACATCGGTTTGGCATACTCAAAATGAGTTCATCCAAATCACGCTGTGGAATGGCCGCCCATGTTCGTTGCAACAACAAAAAAAGGTGTTCTTGCGACTGGATACCCTCCATATTCGGCAGAGCTCTTCTCTGTAGCATATCCCATGCATGCTCAATCGGGTTCAAGTCTGGCGACTGAGCAGGCCAGGGCAGGACATTGATGTTAGCTGCGGCGAGAATCTGTCTTACAACTCTTGCGGTGTGCGGTCGTGCATTATCATGCATTAACTGAAATAAGGGACCGATTTGCACTTGTAGAGGAACGATGACGTCTGATACAATCGTCTCAGCATAAATTTGAGCGTTGAGGTTGCCTCTGATCCAAATCAACTCAGTTCTTCCGCCGATCCAAATACCCGCCCATACCATGATGGTTCCACCACTATAAGGATGGACTTCCTGGCAGGATTTTAATCGCTGTTGGCGTCCAGGGGTTCTCCAGTGTCGTATACGTCTTGTATCCGGTCTCATACCAAAACGAGACTCATCAGAAAAGCACACGAAACGCCATTGTTCTTCTGCCCAATTTCTGTGTTCAAGAGCCCATTGATATCGAATCCTACGATTGTGCATTGCTATAGGTGGTACCCGTAGCGGTCTTCGGGAATGAAGGTTCACTTCATGCAAGCGGTTTCTGACTGTTTGGTCGCTAATTAAGTTCCCTGAAGAGTGATGAAGCCTCACGGCTAACATCATGGCGGTTATTGTTGGAGCTCTTCGAGTTAAGATTTGAATGTATCGGTCTTGTCTCCGTGTGGTGCAGCGATACCGTCCTCCATGGCGCTCAGCCACGGTACCAGTGCTTCGGTAACATGTCCAAAGTCGACTGATAACACTCTGACTTGTATTCAGAGCTAAAGCCACAGTACGTTGCCGGGAACCAGCTTCTATCATTCCCACGGCTCTGAGCATTTCTTCCCTGCTTAAATGACGTCGCCGCTCCATAATAACGTTGGTTATAATCAGTAGTAGGGAAACAGTAGCACTAATAATGTCTTCAATGCGTTGTATGTTTTTATAGGGAAAATATTGACAGCTGATTTTCATCTTTTACTCGAATTTGATTTACAGTTCCTGATTCAAATTATGAAATGCACCAAAAAGGATCCATATAAATTTATAAAATCATAAATTTATTACAAAGCCACATCTCAATCTCAAGAAATCCGCATAAAAATGCTTGATCCCTAGACACTTTTGATGTGTGTATATATATATACATGTCGAATTGAGAACCTCCTCCTTTTTTTCCGTCGGTTAAAAAATATATTTTAATTTAATCAAGTAGAGCAACCTGAGATGCGTAACTGTGCGTAATCACCGTTAGAGCGAGAGAAGGTGCGAGCGAGAGGGACCAATAAAAATTCGTCGTGGACCTCACGTCCGATCGCTCCGGCCGTCCACCGGCCACTAAGGAATTTCTCTTGCAATTCTCGTTTATAAACACTTTTTGAGAGGTTATTTGAGATATTTTTTATTGTTGAAAAAAAGTGCTTTAGGTACAATTTTTTTTTTGTATTTGCTTTATTGATCTGTCGACATCAAAATAATCTAAATATTACATACCTACGATGCATAGTTCTTATGAAAAAAACTATTTATTGAGAGATAAAATCTGAGAATTTTGATAATATTCTGCCATCTTAATTTAGAAAATGAAAGATAAATATAAAAAACTAATCAGCGCAGTTTGAAGACGAGGATATTGCGGTCATTATGCGCTGCTCAGATTTTTAAATTAATTCTTCATTGTCTCAGATTGAGTGCACCAACGTAACTCGAAATGACGTTGGGCAGGAAAGAGCTGATTTGAACGCTTGATTTACCGTATATAATCCACTTAAATCAACTTAAAAAAAATAACTAGCTGTTACTTATATTATGGTTATTTATGTGCAATAATAATATTTCAAGCTATTGCACTATTTTGTTCAAAAATCACAAACAAAATTACGCAAATAATTCGGCGCGAGTGAATTTTACAAGACCTGAGCCTTAAGTTCGCAGAGAATTCTGACCCCGACTTTGCTCTCCCAAGAAAACAGCGAGGACCGCAAAGCACCTTTGACCGAGAGCATGACGCCCTCTCACGTGAGTCTGGAGACTTTCACCGATAGGGATTCGCGCCACAAAAAAATACATTGTTAAGTTCCGACATCCACGCGAACGAAGTCGCGGGCACAGCTAGTACCTAATAAATAACAAAATCTTTGCTAATTGAGTAAACTACCTAGTATACATCAATTTTATAATAATTTAAGTATTATGGGTTGCGTTTACAAACATTTTAACTCACATCTACACGTTCGCCCGCATATAACTCGGGATAAACGTATGCTATGCGTTATTCCAGATTTAAATCTACCATACATCTAAATCCGTTCAGCTGTTATGTCATGATTGAATAACAAACATCTATTCATCAATCCATCCAAACATCCAAAGTATCGCATTTATGACACTAGCTAGCAAAGTATAGAATCACTTACTTGGAATTAATCAGGGATTGCTCTTTAAATAATAGCGTGATTGGAATGAACTTGATATCGATTTAAAGTTAATAGTTAAACCTTTAAAATGGTACCATTTTTATTATTCTTAACTAATTATTAAGTACTCAGGATCGCGCGGAATTGGAGTAAGTGATTCCATACATTTGCTTGCGAGTACAGTAGTAGAGCAGTATTGTACGTAGTGGGTATTCTGTCCTTCTCTACATACCGGTGTATTGCAGTGTCTTTGACTTGTATCAGATAGACATATAACTACAGCTAGCCACATAAATCCGAGCTTAGCAAGTCCGGGTCTCTGAGATGAAATTTCGCTCAATCGATTTTCCGTGTAGTTTATACTCGTTTGGGAAAAAAAAGAGACAAGCTTTCTCTGCTCATTAAAACGGAACGAGATGTTTTAAAGGACTTGTCTTTTTTTATTGCGACATTATGGTGGATGCCTTAGGGTATACAGAGATGCAAGCTGCATTTGTTGCATCTACTTTTAAATCTCATGCTATTTGTCCGTGGTGAGTGTTACTAACTTTCAATCTTAGCTTTTGACTTCGAGTAATATTTATGTAGACTAAAGATATCATTTCATTTTTAAATAAATAAAAAAAAAACAAACTAAAATATTTGCTTCATTTCAGCATTTTTGTTTAGTTTTCTCCACATTTTTAACTGTGTTTTAAAATTCGTTATCCTCTCCATATTTTCGTAAAAGGAGTAGGTATCCGCAAAAGTTTTTGCTTCACGTATTAATCTATACTCTTAATAGACCGGAAGCCAGACCAAAATATCGTTAGTGATTTCTTCTCAAGCCATAATTAGTAGACTACATAAGGGAGTCGGATCATAAAGATTTGTGGAAGTCAGCTGCTGTTCCGTTGGTGGGATAAGCAGCAATAGCCGTTCAAACACGTAGAAAAAATAATATTTTTTTGTCATTTCCTCTCAACTGAAACCTGGTTTTTAGTGAAGATTACCTTATATCACGAAGAATAAAACCAATCAGCTGTCTGTAACATGGTGGAATACACGTCTGCTGGTCACTCGAACATGTAATTTTTAATATTATTTTCAGTGATTTCCTCTCGACTCAAATTTTACCTGATGAAAGTTTACATGAAGATATGGATAAAAGCAAACGTCAGCTGGCTGTATCTCGGTGGAAAGATCGTAAAATAAAATATGAAGAAACAAATATTTTATTAAATCTGAATAACTAAACGTAATTTATTTGCAATATCAAAACGGACATAAGGGAAACGAGTGTCTGTCATAATGACACATAGAAGAAGCCATAAAAAAATATTATTTGGAAAAAAAACTTGTGTCATCCTTAATGTCTAATCTTGTCAAAGCATTCTGCTGTCATAAGGTTTAAAATCAATATTAAATGATTTTGTTGTTGTATTTCGTTATTTTGTTCAAGTTATGGAACTGTTCTTACTGGAGTGAATAAGTAATTGACACCCTGATCAAGAAGGTCCGTTAACCGGTTCAGCAGAATCAGAAGGATTCCCGCACGATCTTCAATGATGAGACAAGGCTCTCGCTTGGAGATTACGTGAAGAGCTTCTCGATCCGGCTTGCATTATGAAGAAATTCCTATCTTTGAGGTCCGAACTAGATATCCATTGATATATGTTTCATAACAACATGTTTATTTTGTATTTTTAATTGTTTTATATGTAATGTAAATGAAAAATGTAAATGACAATAACATCAAACAATGAATCAAGCGATGATTGGGGGTTTTCTTTATAGAAAAGCTTTTTATTTCTTATACTTTTCACTAATTGAGAAAATAAATCAATAGACCCATTTATACGTTTTTTCAAGAGTTCATTATGATCGTTTTGCATATTCGTGCAAAGAATGGGCAGAGAACCTTAGGCCCATCGCATACGGCGTATTCTAAACGCGCAGAAGACGCGCGTTTCAGGAACGCGCCTCTTCGGCGCCGTAGACGCTGATTTGTTATTGCGTTTGGATTGATGATACAAGCGCGCCTATAAAGAAGCGGAGTAGAGGCAGGGGCGGGGCCCTCACGCCACTACTGCACCGCCCGTGCCTAAACAACTGAAGAAGAGGAGTCTCTGATCTAAAAAACGCAGAATCTACGAGCGACTACAGCGCGTCTGTTTCGCTGTATCTGCGCGTATACGTGCAGTAGAGGCGCGATTCACGCCCTGAGTGCTTATGTTACAAGGTTGTGATTGAATCTCGTCTACGCGCGTAATCTGCGCGGTTAAAGAACGCCGTGTGGCGTAGGGCCTATGTATACCACGTTTTTTAAACGCGCCGTCGACGCGCTTTTTGTAAAAGAGCAGTTTGTTGTCGCGACACAAAGCGTCAAACGCGCGTTTGCATTGCATCTGTATCACTACAAACGCGCGTCAACGGCGCGTTTAATAAACGTGATGTACATAGGCTATTTGGGCTAGTCCATACACGGCGGAACCGCGCTATTTCAGAATCGCCTGGAAATCGCGCGAGTCTTATATGTATGAGTTATTAAGTAATCGTTCAGACATAACCGCGCGGTTAGTCAACCGCCAGAAAATAGAATCGCGCTGCTCCCGCGCGTTTCTATTACTATGGAGTCTTTACTTTGCGTTCAGTTGCGTGGCGGATACCGCGCGGTTAGCACATCACAGCTCGTGAGTTTGGCACGGTTCGTTTCGACACTGAACTGTTTATTGATGAAGTGGAGAAGAGAAATGCAATATGGGATATTCAGTGTGAGGATTACTCAAATAAAACTATCATAACCAAGCTTTTTTTTTTTTACGTGGCAAAATCATCAAATGAGTCCTCCCACCCCGGGCAGGGCGGGAGGGACTGTCAGACTTCTACTGACTAAAATCCACGGTGTCCTTCAATAGCCCTTTATGTTCCGGGGTCACGGTAAGGAAATAATCCCGCGACCCCGGCAGGCTTTGGCCCTCTGAGAGGGGGGCCCCGTCATTATGCTGACGCTCTTTGAGGCGCGCGTGGGACACAACGCGCCGTCGACCCGGGCATGGTCCATGGTCGGGCAGCGAGTTGCCCTTTACTCGCTGCCCGCATGCCCGCGCCTACGGTGGCCGGAGATCGTCTTGCGACGTCCGTCGCCGTGGGCGTCCACCACCGCGGGTGGGGCGGAGGGAGGACACTGTCCTCTCTCGCGCGCGGCCCGCCTCCTCCTTCGCGAGCATTACTGCTTCGCAGAAGGAGGCGACCGCCTCCCACTCCGTCTCGCCCCGCAGCATGGCCGCAACCAATGCCGGGCGCGAGAGGTCTCCGCCTATCGCAGCCGTGAGGACACGTCGGTGCTCCGCCCAAGCTGGGCAGTCCTGCACCGTATGCTCCACCGTGTCCTCCGGTCCTCCGCGATCTTCGCAGTGGTGACACCCAGGCGTTTCCTCCTTCCGCATTAGACACAGGTACCTCCCGAGGCATCCGTGCCCGGTGAGGACCTGCGTCAGGCGGAAAGTAAGGACGCCATGACTTCTCTCCAGCCACTCCTCAAAGAGGGGTCTTACCGCCGCAATTGCGGCGTGCCCGTTCATAACCAAGCTTGGCAAGAGTTAGTGGAGATATTTGGAAATTGTGAAAATACGTTGGAAACTTGGTTGGTTACTTAATATTGGATGCACCCATTTGCATTGCATACCGCATTTTTCTTATCGTTTTTTTAAGGAGCAACAACCACAGTAAATCGATTTTTCGCTGACCTCCTTTTTCAAACGGACGTTATCCCTGTACGATAATCACATATAACCGCCGGAGTCTGATTGCATCACAATTTTGCGGTTTCGAACCGCGCGATTCATGAACGCGCGGTTTCCGCAAGTCTGTACTAGCCCTTAGTCTTGCTTGTACAATAATTTTCAAAGTATCAGCCGACGACCTTTCCACCGAGATAAAGCCAGCTGACGTCTGTTTTTAGCCATATCTTCATGTAAACTTTCATCAGGCAAAATTTGGGTTGAGAGGAAATCACTGAAAATAAAATAAAAAATTACATGTTCGAGTGACCAGCTGACGTGTATTCCACCATGGTACCGTCGGCTGATTGGTTTTATTCTTCGTGATACAAGGTAATCTTCAATATAAACCAAGTTTCAATTGAGAGGAAATGACTGAAAAAAAATATTTTTTCTACGTGTTTGAACGGCGATTGCTGCTTATCCCACCAACGGAATCGCAGCTGACTTCCACGAATGTTCATGATATGACTCCCTCATGTAGTCTGCTAATTATCGCTTGAGAGGAAATTGGTCACGGACATCTGTTACGGGCTCCCGCTCTATAATATAAAGTTGAAGAGTTTGTTTGTTTGTTTGGTTGAATGCAGTAATCTCGGGAACAAGATACTAGATCGAATTAGAAAAAAAAAAATGTTGGAGAGTCCAAATTACGAGGAAGGCTATATGCAATATGTCATCACGCTAACACCGGCTCCACACGTTGGCCCCAACGCTCGTACCAACGGAGACGGCGCTATACCAGAAAGCAAGACGCAAATAATTCTATCTCGTTTCTTAGTATAGCGCCGTCTCCTTCTATTCGGCCAACAGGGCCAATGTGTGGATCCGGCCTAAGACCAATAGAAACCGAGCAACAGAGGGGAACAGGTAGCACATTATAAATGTTAGAAACACTGATTTATAACTAATGCTGTCCTTATTTATAATTACATGACAGGAAACGAGCCTATGTAAATTTGCTATAAATAAATAATTATGTTTGACTAACACTAAAAATCAAATATCAATAAATCTATTCATCATCTGGTTTCCAGTCAAACTGGGTGCAACTTGTTTTATATTATGTTTCCGAATATTTTAAAACTAAGAACCAATATTAACAAATTAATATCAAAACCGTGTTATAATTAACAAACCGGTGACAGGCACATCGCTAGCCGAAAGCTCCAAAGGATCGTATCGCCAACGTGGTTGTATCGATAACTCACACAACAGAGTACATACGTAATACATAAGGAAACTTATATGTCATCGAAATTGTACTGAAACTTACTAATGGTCTAAAACCAGCGTCTCCTAACGGTGAAGAAAAACGTTAGGAGAAAACCGGCATGTCCTAAAACCAAAATTTCGAAGACATGACATGACGGATTAGGCGCACAATGCCACATTCGCAAAATGACCTATTGACGCAAAATGATACATTCGCAAAATTTCATTTCTCAATATGCCACATTAGCAAAATGCCACATTAGCAAAATGACACATTCGCAAAATGTCATTTCTTAAAATAACACATTCTTAAAATGACACACATTCATACATACAGGGTGGTCCAGGCCAAATGGATATAATTTTTTTTTAGGTAGTCTGTTTAGGGACCTACTTGTACCACGCCAGGTAATTTTTTTTTTTAATTTTTAATTGGAGTTTACGAAAAGTCTACGAGTATCTATTTCAAGGAAAGTAATTATTCTTGCATTGATATGAAATTAAATGCACTTCAAATTTGCAGATCAGTCTGAATTTTTTTCTTTCTGAGAGAGTGCAATGTCTAAATAAGCACCTAAAATAAAAATATAATATAATTTTTCATTTAAAAAGTAAATAAAAATCATGAAAACATTAAAATTGGTGATATTTCTAATATTCGAAAATAATCATAGAAATTTTGATTAGGTAATTGACATTGTGTGAAAATGGTATTTTGCGATAAGGCATTTTGCGAATATGACATTTTGTGAAAATGGCATTTTGCTAATGTGACGTTTTGCGATGTGGCGTTTTCGGAATATGACAATTTGAGAATGTGGCATTTTGCGAAATTTGAAAATGTCATTTTGCGAATGTGGTATTGTGCGCCTAATCCGACATGACATGACTCATTGTGACATCTACGAACCCGTACTGGGCCCGCGTGGTAGATTACGGAGAACTCCCTCTTACAGAAGGAAGGCCTGTGTCCGAGAACTGGGACCATTATAGGCTGGTCTTGATAATGATTTAATGTGATTATGAAATCGTCATATCACTATCTATTTATATAAAAAACAATGCCACTTTTCGTTTTAATTTTATAACCCAAGAACGAGCTCACCTATCCAAACCAAAAAGGCTTTGTTCGGACTATTTATGGTTTATGTGAAGTTTGCACAAAATCAGTGGAGCGGTTCTTCATTTATCACATTTTTTGTAACAAATTAATTCAATAAATGGCGGATCATTTTGCTGTCAAAGTAGTGAAGCACGTACCGGGCCGCTAGTATAGTGTATAACAAAGTAGCTTCCCTCTGTCTGTCTGTCCCTATACATATATTGCTTAGATCTTTAAAACTACGCAACGGACTTTGATGCGGTTTTTTTTTAATAAATAGAGTGAAAGAGGAAGGTTTATATGATACTAACATGCATAATATAGTAGAGAGTGTACCCGTGCGGAGCCGGGTCTCGTCGCTAGTAATCATATATAATCTAGAAGGCATCATTATACAAATTTGTATACTTGTTGTCTCAATAGGTTACCGCGGCACTAGAACAAAAAGAACAAAACTTTCCGCCTGTTCTCCTACACAGTTCTACGGTCTACCGTAGAGTTCTTACTTATGGTACTTTATTTTCTCATTAGACCTACGGTATTAGATCTCACAAAATAGTAGAACCAATGGAGTATTTATTCCCACTTGTTTTATTCTAAAAATTCTACGATTCTAGTTCACTTCTACGATAGAACTAATGGAAATTTTGATTCTCAGTAGTACCTACTAGGTTTCGATTTATTCCCGAACAGTAGAACACTGACATCGGTGCCTTATAAATTGCGTTGCCCAAACGGGAAATCCTCCAATAAAAATGACAATATTTTAATGTGTCAGTAGACAATACATAATGACTCTTTTACAAGTAGTTCAAAACACGGCAATGTTTTACATTTCTGAATTCAAATAAATAATGATTTTACGCTATGTTAGCTCAAATAATGGTGTGAAACAATTATTTAAATCATTAGATAAGCCCTCGTTATATCCAAGCTCCTTCATTAAATGGTCGTGCAAAAAAGTACTCACATCTTCGATCAAGATTAATCACACTGAGAAAATTGAGCTCGTATTTTTGGCATAAAATGAGTTAAATATTTATAATGAATAAAATAAAATATATTTTTAACACAGGCTTCAATGGTCTCAGACATTAATAAAAAATAGGTGCTCGGTTTGGGTTGGTCATTGAACTCAGTACTTTAATTACATCGCACATGTTGGTATTCTTAGATGGTATAAACTTATTACAAGATTAAATGGATTGTCGCGCACATCAAAGTAACTGAGTTATAGGAAAGGGAAGCATTTTTATTACCTACATTATTTAACGTTCTACCGTTTAAATAATATGTCAAGAAACTCCATGTCGAAGTTAGTAAGCGAGATAATACGAAACAGAAACGAGACAATATTTTGGCCAGTTACCGCATCGAAAGATTTAAATCTTTGGTTTGGAATAATAGCACTAGCAAAGCTAGCAAAGTATTACCGTTTAAATAGAAAAAGTACATTTTTGTAGTGAATAATATTTAAATAACAATGAATGAGTTTGACGTCATTGCTAGACTATAATAAGGTAAAGACCGTGAAATTATGGTAAACATGCGTGTTTACCATAATTTGCCACCTGCACTTATTTGTGAGCTCTTTTTCAATATTATAAATGAAATAGGTAAACTTGAATACAGTAATAAATGTATAAAAAATAATAAAATTCTATTAAAATTCAATATAATAAGAGCCTCGACGAATATCTAAGGAGACCCTCGTAGGCAGCTGGATCAATGGCCTGATGCAGAAAGCAGTTCTTTTGGACACGACGCGCATTATTATGAGGTTCCTTTCCCTGAACAACTATTGTTTAACTATTCTTTTTGTTTAAAGAATAAGGGAGAAAAATAAACTCAATGAGGGTAAAAAAAAACGACGAAACACTACGAGAAATGGTAGGTCTAGGTAGTGCCCTTGCGCTTTGCTTGGCTCGTCTTGGCGGGGGCACTACCGTGCCCCCAGATGAAGTAATGTTTTTTTTGGTGCAATATATGGCTATAACATTTCCGGAAATCAAAAACATTACAGTGTTCTCGACAATTTTTGTCTGAACCAGCATGGCTCATACGCTTTGTCTTACCGCCCGCCAAACCAAAAATGTGAGGCTATGGCCGGGCCACACTCGTCATAATAATTATATTAACGTGTGTTCTGGTTGCCATTACTGGCAATTTTGCCGGCAATTGTATTGAAGCCATACATTGCAGTACAAATATAAAATAGACAAAATGGAAAACTCATCAGTTCTTATTTACAAACAAATTCATTATCTACACCCTAACAAGCGAGAACCAATATTTTTTTCACAGTTTTCAAGTACCTACTTCGGAAAATTATTTAAATTGGACTATTATACGGTGTACCTAATTGGCCAATTAGAGGCAGTACGTCATCATTAATTTGTACATTCTAATTATGGGGGAGTGATAATTTTATCGCTGAATTTCGAAGGACAAAGTTTCGCCTGTTTTCATGAATTTTGATGGAAGTTTCTTGTCAAGAAAGTAGGTAGCTGTTACTACCGGCTTTGCCACGTGTAAGTCGAGAATAAACCCACGGGATATCCTATGTGTTAATCCAGATGATTAAGGATCTGTGTGTACCCATCCAAATTAGTTCAGTAGTTTTTCTGTGGAAGGGGAACAATCATCTATGGTCAATCCATCGTCACAAACTTCCGGGGTCGCGGGACTGTCTCATCAAGTAAACATGGCCCTGGAATGTAAAGATATATAAAAAGATCACGATTTTAGTCAGACAAGTCTGACAGTCCCTCCCGTTCCGCCCTGGGTGGGTCCTGGAGTAATTTGATAATCTAACGACGACGATAAAAAAAAATTCGTCACAAACTTTCACATATATAATAGTAGTTAGACATAACTTGACATTACGTTCATTATTCACGAAGTTAGGTTAAGATCTAATAGTCATGCGGACGGTGAGTACCGGGTGAATCCGATCACGGACCATGCCCGGGTCGACAGCGCGGCACGTCGCGTTACACGCGCCCCTGAAATAGCTGTTAGCAATCTGACGGGGTCCCCATAGAGGGCCAAACTACTGCCAGGGTCGCGGGACTGTATAACTGTGACCCTGAAATTTAAAGAGCTATTGAAGAAACACCGTAGATTTTAGTCAGTATATACTAGTCTGACAGTCACTTGCGCTCCACCCAGGCCCAAAGCCTCATGTGATAATTTACTAAAAGGGAGAAGTCTAATATCAATTAGGTAAGGCAGTGGTCCGACCGCCGACGATGAACGAGTAACGAGTAGAACTAGAAACTATAACAGAGTTGGCGATCAGCGGGAAGCTAGTGTGTAGTTTCGATAGTTTTGCCGCTGGGCTAACGAGTATAAGCGGGTGAGCAAGTGCGACGAGCGATTACTCGCGCCACTCGCCCGCGGTCGCTCAGTTCTCTGTAAAGAAATGTTCATCGAGCCGAGCGAGCATCGCCGAACGAGTATCGCTGAGCGAGTTTATTTTTGAAAACTCGTCGCTCAGCGACAAAACTAATAAAGTGACGTGTCGCCGGCAGTGTGAACAGTCAGAGAGCAACTATTAATATATGCATCTCTTTCGTTTACACGGAATATACATTTACTGTGCGTTTCTTGAGAGAGAAAATCGCCGATAGTTACTCGTTTTCTCGCCGCCGGTCGGACCACTGCCTAAGGGAGCTTCCCCATGACGCGATGCGACACAATTCGACCAATTCCAACTGCAAGTGAAAATCACCCTTACCACTATGACATTATGACATAAAACGTGCGGTTGTCTACAGGATGAAAAACAAAACACGCTCGCCACCACGACATCAAGTGAATCGAATCGCATCATCATATTGTAGTAGCAAGGACTTAGGCCCGCTTGTTACTTAGGCCCGGTTATCTTTTAACTCAAGAGTTACTGAGTTGCTAACACAAGGTCAAATTGACAGTTTGTCATACAATATTGTCAATTTAACCTCGTGTTGGCAACTAACTCTGAGTTTAAAAGATAACTCGTTTTTGTGCAAGTGGGCCTTAGTAAGTAGAGTAATTTTGATTTTTACTTAGCTGAAATTGCAAATCGCGCCATGGGAAAGCTTCCTAAGTCCAACATTGTGCAATTGGTTTTTTTTAAACTTAAATCTTCATATTTAGCTAAGTCTAGACTCAGAAACGTCACGACTGCAAACGGTCTGACCCAACATTAGGTGCTATATTGTCGGATATAGGGATCTACCGTTACCCAGACAGGGGACCGGAATGTCCATATCATCGTCAGCCGTGGTCAGCCGGTCGTCGCGCGTCGGAAAGCATCGGGTATACGCATTTGGTTCTGCGCTATGTGATAACTATTCTTATCACGTCGCCGTCGTTTAAAAGGATCTTACTAGGCTAGACTGGTTTGTTATTAAAATGCTGTGTCATTTCTAGATTTAATTAATGTGTTCATCAGTTAATTTTAATCCTATATCCTATGTATATAAAAAAGTTGGAGGTATGAAAAGTAATTAAACAAAAATGTCCTAGATCGCATTACAGTGCATGCGGACGGCGAGTAATCGGCGACTCGCTGCCCGACCATGGACCATGCCCGGGTCGACGGGGACGGCGAGTTGTGTTCCACGCTCGCCTCAAAGAGTGTCAACACAATGACACGGGCCCTTGCAGGGCGAAAGCCTGCCGGGGTCGCGGGACTAACGCATTACCGTGACCCCGGAACGTAAAGGGCTAACATGGAGGACACCGTGGATTTTAGTCAGTACAAGTCTGTCAGACCCACCTACCCTACCCTGGGTGGGAGGACTTATTTAATTTTGATGATTTTACCACGATAAAAAAAAAAAACAATATGTAAGATCTACGCGTAAGGAAAATTCTTTGTGTCAAAAGTATCGCAGTGGCAAAAAGGCAGACTTTAATTCAAAATGTGTAACCTAGTTGATCAGCTAGTGCTTCATAAAAAAGATATACAAATAGTATTAGTAACATAACTCCTTCAAAAGTACAATACAAGTATCATTTTTTTTAAATACCTGAAGAATCCACAAAATTACCAAACGAAACTCATTGGCTCACATGTAACAACAATAAGTCGAAATGAAAAGGAACTATCCAACCTGCTCTTCCCACATCGCGGAGCAAGGAAATGGCATCCACCACTGTTCGTAAATAGGAAATGGACTGCAGACACACTTCCACAAATTGCATGTTGTTTGTTTGGTCGTAGTTTCAAAACGAAAGAAACGGTAAAAATGTAGCATTGGACGGAAAATCAAATACTGTGTTTGTGGATAAATTTGGAGGGGAAATACAGAGAACGTACTGCTTTTAGCCCGCGTATTAATAAAAAATTATCACACGAAAACATGAAATTAGGATAAAAATTAGACCACGACTCAACGCATTGAGTAAAAGCTAATATCACATAGCGATAATAAGATATCCGCAACAAGGAAATCATGGATCTTCTTCTAAGTGTGCAATTACACTGGCGTTGGGCGGGCAGCGGAAGCGGGTGGCGGGTCACGCGGAAAATGCACATTTCTATGGATGAGCAATTGGACGCAAGTCAGTTTGCGTTTCCCGCTCCATTTGCTCAGACATGCCGCTCACGACTGTAGATTAAAAAAAAAATAGTGTCTCTATGATTACTTTTGCTACTTGCAAAATGTATTACGACGAGAACGATTGTCCACACGAGCCTACACACGTATGACTAGCCTAGCCTATACACGGTGGGATGTTTGCAAAGTCTTTGGTATAAAATTCGCCATGTCTATATCGATCACTATTGATATTGTGACGATTGCTTTTAGAAAAAAAAGGTCCCACTTTATAATAAGCACTAGCTTCCAAATATTCTGACATATTGCACGAAGACGTACGTCCGGTCCGCTCATTCACCCCGCTTATATTCATCCATAGAAAAGTGCATTTTCCGCGTGACCCGCCACCCACTCCCGCTGCCCGCCCCGCGCCACTGTAATTGCACACTTAGGGCATCGATGGCAAATCATTTTATGTAATTTTGTTTGGCCCAAAATTCAGCTACGCGAACCCCGCTCAGTGTAAAGGAGACAGGACTTGCGGTGCAGTCTTGGATCAAAAAAAAATTATTACCAATTTCTGTTGAAATAACTACCTTGTCGGTAACAACCCTAATTGTCTGGCTAACTAAAAGTGGGAACTGTGGCACCATTATAGAAAGATAATGAGACAAGAAAGTTTTTACTGTAATTTGTCAACCAAGTGCCGTACCTACATTTATTTTGAAAAATATGTACCTACATATACACCAGGGTCGTTCTTTTAATCCGCATCTATAACAGATATGGGAAAACTTTCTTAAGAACCCTTAGTTCTTTTTGATTTTGACAATTTTTTATGTAAATTAAAATCCCAAAATTGTCAACATCAAAAAAGAGCTAGAGGTTCCATAGAAAGTTTTCCCGTTTCTCTTATAGATGCGGATTTCTCCCTTTATGCAAATTCAAAAGAAAGACCATGTATACAAACCAAGCCAGTTTGAACCTCATGTTGTTGGGTTAAAATTTTTGCAAATTAGGTCTTGTGAAACTCATTTCAAAGAGTGCAAACAATTACCAATCACCCTATACACTCACAAAACGCGTTTATAATATTAGTAAGATTACTTCCCCACGGACAAATGTATGTCCATTTACACGCTGCTTGAACGCGAGTTGCATTGCAAGGACTACATTGCGTAATGAATTCAGTTGGTCAAACTAGTACCTCAATGTAGTTAAACTTGCATGCTACCCGCATGCTATTTCTCACATCGTCTAGGCCAGTGTTTTTCAACCTTTTCCATGACACGGCCCCTTTAGTATGAAGAAATTTTTCGCGACCCATGCTTTTTTTTCATGTATTTATTTTATGATAAATTTATACTCGATCCAATATAGTTAATCATTTTCATTAAAAAAAAATATGTCCTTTAGTTAATATTTTTCCTAATAAATCTTTTTAAACTTGTTTTTTACTGCAGTAGTTTTCCCAACCTTTGAACTCTCTTAAGCTATTGTCAAACTGACAGACGAACCGAATGCGTGGCGTAGCGTTTTTGTTTGTAATGTATGGAATTGTTTGAAGCCTGTCACATAGAGTATCGGATCGCTTTCGCATTTTTATATGACATGATTCGGTTCGGTTCGCTATCGCCTGTCTGTTTGACAAAGGCCTTATAGAAGCTTCGCGAACCCCCTCAACCAACGCGACCCACAGGTTGAAAAACACTGGTCTAACATTTCAACGACTTGTGAGATCAATGGTACATTCTCTCATTCAAATGTAGATACTCGTAGTTCGCTACACAAATTACGTAATTTCATATCTGTTGATAACATCGCTGTTATCAGTGTACAAAGTGACAAGTGTGCTATAATTATGAAATTATTATCATGCCGAGGTATTTAACTGTCGGAAACATGCGATTTACTAAACATACTATTATAAATTACATAGTATTTACATTCGTAATTGTAAACACATTTTTGTTCGCATAATAGTAAATACAGTCACGTGCATATGTTACACTTCAAAAATGCTTTTCTGCTGCAAAATTATAAAATTGTAATTTTTAAAATGGAGTTAATGTTAATAGTGTGCGTAGAATCTAGAATACATTCCGCCTTACCACAAATAGATAAACATCTCTTGAACGCTTGTTTATAAAAGCAAAGCGACCCTTATATCAACGTGAAATGTCGTTTTGACGTTGACAGTTTTTTTAGACAAATGTTCAACAGATGTTTATCTTTCTTGTGGTAAGACGGAAATGATGTTCCAAAAGGATTTTCAAGAAAAGAATGCAACCGTCTGTTTTATTGCAATTTTCATTCTACTTTTATCATAATTTATCTTTAAACATCCATTTAACATTATGTTTGACTCGCATACCTCATGGTTTTTTTTTAAATACACACATCAAAAGTGTCTAGGGATCAAGCATTTTTATGCGGATTTCTTGAGATTGAGATGTGGCTTTGTAATAAATTTATGATTTTATAAATTTATATGGATCCTTTTTGGTGCATTTCATAATTTGAATCAGGAACTGTAAATCAAATTCGAGTAAAAGCTGAAAATCAGCTGTCAATATTTTCCCTATAAAAACATACAACGCATTGAAGACATTATTAGTGCTACTGTTTCCCTACTACTGATTAAAACCAACGTTATTATGGAGCGGCGACGTCATTTAAGCAGGGAAGAAATGCTCAGAGCCGTGGGAATGATAGAAGCTGGTTCCCGGCAACGTACTGTGGCTTTAGCTCTGAATACAAGTCAGAGTGTTATCAGTCGACTTTGGACACGTTACCGAAGCACTGGTACCGTGGCTGAGCGCCATGGAGGACGGTATCGCTGCACCACACGGAGACAAGACCGATACATTCAAATCTTAACTCGAAGAGCTCCAACAATAACCGCCATGATGTTAGCCGTGAGGCTTCATCACTCTTCAGGGAACTTAATTAGCGACCAAACAGTCAGAAACCGCTTGCATGAAGTGAACCTTCATTCCCGAAGACCGCTACGGGTACCACCTATAGCAATGCACAATCGTAGGATTCGATATCAATGGGCTCTTGAACACAGAAATTGGGCAGAAGAACAATGGCGTTTCGTGTGCTTTTCTGATGAGTCTCGTTTTGGTATGAGACCGGATACAAGACGTATACGACACTGGAGAACCCCTGGACGCCAACAGCGATTAAAATCCTGCCAGGAAGTCCATCCTTATAGTGGTGGAACCATCATGGTATGGGCGGGTATTTGGATCGGCGGAAGAACTGAGTTGATTTGGATCAGAGGCAACCTCAACGCTCAAATTTATGCTGAGACGATTGTATCAGACGTCATCGTTCCTCTACAAGTGCAAATCGGTCCCTTATTTCAGTTAATGCATGATAATGCACGACCGCACACCGCAAGAGTTGTAAGACAGACTCTCGCCGCAGCTAACATCAATGTCCTGCCCTGGCCTGCTCAGTCGCCAGACTTGAACCCGATTGAGCATGAATGGGATATGCTACAGAGAAGAGCTCTGCCGAATATGGAGGGTATCCAGTCGCAAGAAGACCTTTTTTTGTTGTTGCAACGAACATGGGCGGCCATTCCACAGCGTGATTTGGATGAACTCATTTTGAGTATGCCAAACCGATGTTCTTGTGTTGTTAGTGTTCGCGGTAGAAACACGGATTATTAATTGTTTAAGTTACCCAATAAAATTTTAAAGAAAACTGTTATTTCAGTCTTTTTTTCGAACTTTAATGTTAGTGGTTCAAATGTCAAAAATCCCTTTATTAGGAAAATGGCAAATTTCTTTATGAATGCAAAGGTGACTTGGTTTATCGTTACTGTGACAAACGATAACACTTTATTTGATGAATCCTTAAAGAACATTTTAATTAATATCAATCAGGAAGAAAGTTATTGCAAAAATATATGTTGATCCCTAGACACTTTTGATGTGTGTATCTCTTTTTATTGCACGCGAGTTATCAAGCACTTTGCCAATGAAAAAAATGCGGAAGGTTTTTTGGCAGGCTTTTTTATTCATTACTATTATTTAAAAGGTATGGCTTTAATTTTAGCATCTTAAATATATGTATACTATAACTCAAAGGTGACTGACTGACATAGTGATCTATCAACGCACAGCCCAAACCACTGGACGGATCGGGCTAAAATTTGGCATGCAGGTAGATGTTTAGACGCAAGCATCCGCTAAGAGAGGATTTTGGTCAATTCTACCCCCAAGGGGATAAAATAGGGGATGAAAGTTTGTATGAAACTTTGTCAATTTTATAAAAATACATTGTTATGTTCCGACATCCACGCGAACGAGGTATAAATGCTGAGCTTTTCACTTTTTCAGCATGCTTTATGTGTTTCACTTCATTTTGTTCTAATTCAAATAAACATCATTTTCTTTCTTTCAAATATACACTATTAAAAAAATACAATTAAGCTGCTTAGTCAAATACGACTCGTTTTTCTTTAATTTTTCTCAGCAATTTTCCGGCACGAGGAAAAGTCGAGCATCGGAATCTTATTTTACCTCATTAGCTAAGGTTTACAGGATTAGTTCAGCTGATTCAATTTTAATATGGACTGGCAAGCTTGAAAATTATGGTGTTCAGTACGACCAAGATTTTACTTTATGTATTAGGAGATAGGTACCTATCATGGAATATTTTCCATGATTATTATTCATAGCACAATATTTCCAGTGTGCTTGAAGTATTAACGACTTATACCTTATAGAAAATGAAAAAGCGCCTCTAATCGTACGAACGAGCCACTTTACGTTACAAAAACGTGTAAAGTCGTGCTAGGGCCTCAGTTGTGAGCGTAAAGATCATTTGCACCATATTAGTTTTAAACTTATAGATTTTTTTTTTTGCGTTAACTTAAAAATCATCAAATGAGTCCTCCCACTAAGGGCAGAGCAGGAGGGACTGTCAGTCTTGTATAACTGACAAAAATTCACGGTGTCTTTGAATAGCCCTTTACGTTCCAGGGTCACGGTAATTCGGTAGTACCGCGATCCCGGCAGGCTTTGGCCCTCTAAAGGGGGGGCCCCGTCATTAGGCGCGCGTGGAACACAACGCGCCGTCGCGTCGACCCGGGCATCTTCCATGGTCGGACAGCGAGTCGCGCATTACTCGCTGCCCGCATGCCCGCAACTTACAGATACTTAGACCTACTATGTAACCCGATTTTGTTAGTCATCATCATCATCATTTCAACCTATTGCAGTCTACTGCTGGACATATGCCTCTCCCAGGGAGCGCCACAGCGCACGATCTCCTGCTTTTTCATCCAGCCACTGCCAGCCACCTTCTTCAGGTCGGTCCATCTTGCCGGGGGGCGTCCCACCCTACGCTTACCTACACGCGGTCTCCATTCGAGAACCTTCCTATTCCACCTTTCGGTCGGTTCTGCGATAGAAATGACCTTGTAACACACAAGCTTTTATTAGTGGTATAATACGAGTATTTGGCATTGCGGGTGTATCTTCATAATTAAACGCATGCAAAGAAATAGGTGCAAAGCGGGTGAAGTCGAGATGATGATAGGATGATAACATTTTTTAAGGTTTTTCCTTAATGATGACGTGTGTCTATCAAATAAAACAGATAGTGAGAAAACTAATAAATGTATACTTTATAATTAATTACTTACATACAAAGATGGCTACATAAAGTTTGATTTATGATAAAATTAGATGACTGAATATAGAAAACTATTGTTTTCTCTTATCTTTCGTATAAAACACTTAGAATGTAGTCTACGAACTAACCATAGCTCGCATTCCTGTAAGTAGGGTAAGAATTTAATTAATAGACAACCACTAGAGCATAGAGCTTCCATAGACTAACTAGAAGCGAGACCACAGAGTCTTGCAAACACCACTTACTATAATACTAAAAACTATTTCACTGCCAAAGGATTTTGTACCCTCTGATCATAGTGTAAAGTATAAATTACAGTGAGAGTGTATAAAATCACCCTTTAATTTGTACTGAAGAACATTCCACATTCCCACAGAGGAAACAATTTTTCATTTCTCATACTCGGAAAGTAGTGTTTGTTTGATCAGAGCAGCGGGTCGAAAACGATGCTTCCCTCCCTTGGGCGGGAAAGACTCATAGTAATTGCTTCCCTCCCTAGGGCGGGAATGAATTTTAAAAATAGAACTAAAATTGGTTATTTAGTCGGCTATAATTTTTTTTACATAATTAAGAAAAATATCGATTAAAAAAAAATGCTGCGGTCTTGTGAGTGTATACGACCAATGTGAATTAAAAAAAATACCTATTAAAGTGGGATGGCCCGCGGCGGTGACGCGGGCGGTGTGTTCCATATTTGAAATTTAAATTAAAAAAGACTATTATATAGGTACTACTCATGATATGACTATCAATAAATATTTTAGAAAAACTACTATTTTTTACTTTCCTTATATTTGAAATGAAAAGTAGAGTGTTTAACACGGGTGAAAGTCATCAATTCCCACTCGGACTATAGCCACCCTCGCTTCGCTCGTGCGTCTAAATACCTCGTATGGGAATTGATTTCTTTCCACCCTTGTATAACAATCTACTATTTCAGCTTTTTATTTTTATTTATTTTATTTATTTATTTGTCATCAGGCAACGAAGGCCCATAGATAAAATACACAAACATAATCTTATAAACACTGTTTTAGGCTATCACGGTTATTTTCAGAATTTAAAATGTCACTTACGGGATCAGTCATCCCGCGATCATGGCGCTTGCAACAGCGTCGAAATATCGGGAACTCAAAATCATAAATAATCACGGAAGATATCCCGTAAGTGACATTTTAAATAATCTTATAAGTAATAATAAACTAATACATAAGTATGCAATACAATAAGTGTTAGTAAATAAAACTTAAAACTATATTAGTAACACTTCACTAGCACTGCACTGACTTTGTGCCGTCGTGTGGAATAGGTCCGCGGAAGCGACGGAACACCACGTTCTGGGGCCAAAAGCTTTCTTCTAACACCAGGTTGAGGTAGCACGTCGGAATGCGCACTACAAACGCCTTGAAATTGACGTTGCGGTGCGACTCCAACAGGTGCACCCTTGCCGTGTAGTTCAACTTTCGGCGCACGTACTCAACGATGTCCTCTGCCTCAGTGGTGTAGTGGAGGCGCGAGATGTACACCGGAGTGTTCGGTTTCGCTGCACGTAGCTTAACGTTGGGCTCCATAGGAGCCTTGCCGCAACGGTTCTTACTGCTTCGCTGCCGGTGCTTCCTCCGTTGCACCGTCACGAAGCCGTCATCAACAGCCCGGTCCATTGCCTTAACAGACACGGGCCTCGCCGGGGGAACATCTGGGGTACTCGCAGTAACGGCAGCAAAACCCTTTTGTAAGGGTTTCGTCAAAGCTGCGGAAGCTGGCAGCGGGACAGGGCGAGAAACTCGAGCAGCGCTGCGTAGAGGAGCTGCGGGGACGGGCGCAGGGACGAGCGCGGGACTGTAGGGCACACAGGTGGAACGCTGCGCTAGCTCAGCATACGACGGTTGCGCCGGCGACGAAACTGCTGACGCGGAATTTGTCGACGACACATCGAGGCCGGCTCCGCGACACGTGTTTACGTTAGGCGCATCGACTGATGACCTAATTGCCGCCACACTGTTTCGCAACTCGCCAAATTCCTTGCACAAATCGGCGACGGTGTTCTGGGATGCCTCTAATTTTGCAAAAACATCCGCGAGGCGGGCCTTTAGAAAGACAATATCCTTCAGAAGGCTCGTTACATCGACGTGGTCGAAGGTGACGGGAGGCAGCTTGTGAAGCTCCTTCGCCACAAACGTCGGCACGTCGTCTGGGTCGGTCTCCTTGAACAGCGTGATTATGTCTTGCAGGCTCTTCTTAGTCCCGTCACGCCGGCGGGGCACCATCTGGTCGCGCTTGTTCAGCACACTGAACAACATCAGCTTGGCAGCAGCTATGTCATCCTCGCTGAAGTTAGTTGCGCAGATCTGGACAGCGGACACCTCGTCCATCACATCCAGTTTCTGCTGCAAGAACGCCAGCAACTCATTCACCACAAGTTGATTACTCATAACGAGTCAAATTCGAGCGACAGCTTGCGCTGCGCTAGTCAATACACAAAATATGCAAACACGTCCGCATTTGAAACGGTAACTTGTGATTCCCTTCAGATTCCTTTCACTTTATTGCACTTAGTATACATTGGTTCTGCTTATTGCTACTAAGTAATGGAATGCTTAGTTACCTATATAGAGATTTTTCTAGAGCAGATTTCGAACAGGGGCGGTACTGCCCCCTTTGGGCGCTGGAGCTTTCCATGGGGGCAGTAGCAGGGTCCAAATGGGGGACGATATGAAACACCTCTATTTTCATGAAAAATCATTTTGTCTAGTCATCTAAAATATTTACCTTGTTTATAATTGCAAGAGAACACGATTAGAGAGCAGTGGTGGCCCAGTGGTATCGGTCCCGACTTACGAGTTGTAGGTCGTGGTTCGAATCCCGCCAGGCACATTAATTTGTGTAATTTATTTCATCACCACTGCTCTCAAAACGGTGAAGGAAAACATCGTGAGGAAACCGGCATGTCCTAAAACCAAAAATTCGAAGACAGACATGTGAAATTTCCAATCCGCACTGGGCCGGTGTGGTGGATTGTGGCCTACACCCTCTCACAGAGAGGAGGCCTGTGCCCCAGTAGTTGGAACATTATAGGCTGATGATGATGATGTTTTTATTTTATAGGCAGACATGTAAGTGTATATACTAGATATATTATAATTAACTATTATGTAAAAGAGATTTTGAGAATTTAAGGGTTCCGTACCCAAAAAGTAAAACGGGACCCTATTACTAAGACTCCGTCTGACTCTGTCTGTAACCAGACTATATCTCATGAATCGTGACTGTTAGTTCAAATTTTCACAGATGATGTTATTCTTTCTGTTCTCGCTATAACATAGCCTAAAAAACAGAATAAATAAATACATCAACAAACTTGTTTTTTTTGCCGTTTTTATAGATAATGCTACGAAACCATTCGAGCGCGATTCCGACTCACACTTGGCCGGTTTTTTATTAATTATATTTTTATAAATGATTAATTGAATAAATCTATTTTTAACCACTTTCTATTAGAACATAGGTTACATATTCCGCCATCATCTTTTTTTTTATGTATCTAGTACACCGATTTCTCACCGATTTACGTAATTCTTTACATCGTGATACTATGTATATTAAAGTATAGGGGATCCCGTGATGTGGTGCATACAAATATTTAGGAATAAGATACTAGAGGTCATCCAGTGGCAGGAATAAAACCATAATTATTTTGAGTTCAAACGTTTTTATGGTTAAGGCTCAAAAAGCCTTATTCTCAAAATGGCAACCGAGTCGCAAAAGGACCAGTTCTCAAAATAGAAAATTCTCATAATGGCAAATTCTCATAAGCCAGATTCTCAAAATGGCAGATTATCGAAAGGCTTAATTCGCAAAATGGCAAATGAACAAGATCAAAGAATTCTGCTCTTCGATTTTTTCAAATCGGTCGGTAAGCGACAGAGCAACGAGGTAAAAAACAAAAAAAAATTGAAAATAAAAACAAAACAAACATCCTCCTCCTTTTTGAAGTCGGTTAAGAAACAGTACAAAGTATTTTTCCTTCACGTACCTACTAAAGTATATTACTTAGATGTTGCATCAAAGACGAACTTAATGAAATCACTGTTTTTTCCAAGTGGAAAATTGACCAATCAAATAAATCATCGATGTCCTCGACAACATTTCGACAACATCACGATTATAATGATCGAATCCAACTGCTACACAAAAAAATTACTTACTTTTTACTGCAAGCGGTAGGTACTTGAACCTGCCTCTTTTTGGATAATATTCTCTATAAGAAATCACATCGCTGCGCTGGACTCTACGATGTGCTCTTCGATGAGATCGCCGCTTTGAGATCAGCACGAGCGGTGAGCGTTAGTGTCGCTGACAGTAGCTTAGTGAATAGCAAACTTTAATTCCAGCGTGGCGTGAGATTGCCTTTAAAGAATTGTGTTTATAGAGAATAGCGCTGCATTACTCCAGACTAGGGTTGCCAACCGCCGTACTATAATATATAGTATTGTACTATATTTAGAGTCTCCGTACTTTAAACTGTTGAAGAAATATATAGTACGCGAAAATACTATACATATTTCCGTACAATAGCTCAATGTTTATATTTTGCGTTTCTATTTCGTTACTAAAATTAGTAAAAAAAAAAACCTGCAATTTTCGAACACGTCTTTAAAAATGGAAGAAGTGCAAAAAAATATAGTTTTTATATAAATTAAATAAGTTAAATATAACTTTAGTCTTTTTTTTTTCTTCCCTACTAAAATACTATATTTTTTTGAAGCGTACTATATTTTTATGGCTTTTTCAAAAAAATACTATATTCTGACAAAAAAATGTTGGCAACCCTACTCCAGACACTTAACCAACTAAGCCATCGCAGCCCCACAAGCGAGATCGAATCTTTCATTCCGTTGACAAAAGTCTTCCGGTGACGTAGCACCATCAATAATTGAAGTATGTATGTAGTGTCGAACCACAACAGTGCTTCTACGAAACACTACCTACATATATGTATAGCATTGCCTTCTTTGTAATATACGTTTACTGATTGTTAATCATAAGGAAAATCCAGCCCTACCAAATACAGAATAGATCTGTATCTATCTAAAAAGTTCTTACAATAGTCTACGCCAGTGGTTTCCAAAGATTATTTTAATTATTAGGTACAGCGAAATAATTTTCGATTACAGCGGCTTTGCCCACTGTAACTCGAAAATTATTTCACAGAAAAATAAAATTGGGATAAAACTATGTAGGTATTATATTAATCCTATATGTGTACAGCATTGCCTTCTTTGTAATATAGGTACGTTTACTGATTGTTAATCATAAGAAAAATCCAGCACTACCAAATATAGAATAAAATCTATCAAAAAACTTCTTACAATAGTCTACGCCAGTGGTTTCCAAAGATAACTGGACAGTGACCCACAAACTAAAAGTTCCGAATCTGGGACTCATCTCTTGGGTTACATAGAATATAATTATAAATTTATTCGATATTAGACACACACTTAAATAATCAAAAATAAAATTAAGTATTTAACAATTAGCTGTTAACAACGACTCCGCCCGCCACAACTCGAAAATTTATTTAACAACACTCAATAATATAATCGATCGCGCGCGCCCCATATTTTGAGAAACACTCTTTTACACAACTTTATCTCGTAATCTATTCATTGGTCGTTCCGAACATTTCTATTAAGAATTCAGGAAGTGTAATCGCCAGGACTATAACTACTGATTGGCAGATCGATAGAGCAGGTCATTAAACTGTCGTTAGTTAGATCCAAACGTTGATGAATGTGATGAAGACTTTAATTAATACCTAGAACATCTCCCTGACGAACTGAGGCTCTAAGAAGCGACTTTAAGAGAAACATCATATTTACCTAATTGCGATAAAATATTTGTATCTATTTATTTATATTGCTTATGCAATATAAATAAATTATAATACAATTTAACCAATTAATTCATGTCATACTAGCGGCTCGGTACGTGCTTCGCTACTTTGACAGCAAAATCCCCATTAACAAAATGATCCGCCATTTATTGAATTCATTTGTTACAAAAAATGTGATTGAAGAAACGCTCGACCGATTTTGTGCAAACTTCACATTTACCATCTACTAAATAGTCCGAACAAAGCCTACATTAGGTTTGGATAGGTGAGCCCGTTCTTGAGTTATAAAATTACAACGAAAAGTGGCATTGATTTTTATATTATTGATTTTTAACAAACTGGCCTTTGCCGTGGCCGTTGAGGAGACGCACATTATGGCTTTACAGTTAAGTAACGCTTGCCAAAGTCGATGCATAGATGGGTAACCAAAACCATTGCATGCCGTGACTTCTGAGCCGTGGAAAGCACGTTGTTCTTCAATATTTTCAAGACGAGAAAAATGTTTAACAACTAAATATGTATTTGGGCCGCCTGTTTCCATGCGCTTCTACTGGCTCTATGCCAGGTCATTAGCGACATATTTACAAATATTATGGAGTAGTAATTACCCTGTGCTAATATAATGAGTTACAGTGTGTATGTTTGTGGGAGGTAAAGTCTAAAACTACTGGACCGAATTTAGAATTTGTTAAATCCACACTAATGGCCGCATTAAGGCCCTTCGCAAACGGCATTTTGTAGCAATGCATTTCATTAGACGATTCTTACACGATACCGCTCGACATAGTGGTCGGATGGTGACGCGGATCTCTTGTCACATTGGCTCTTATAAACTGCTGATGCCTAATCCAAGTAGGTACACCATAGGACCGGACACGTGACACAAACCGCTTCTCAGCGCGGTTCACGGCCTATACACTAGTTTCGCCGCTTCCGCCCGTCCGCGCGGACGAGCAGATAGCAGCAGTGCCTAATGCAATACATAAGTGCGTCACCATCGCTAACTGCATTTATGTCAATTTCAACGGGCTTAACTGTCTTCACTCTGGGGAAGGAGGAAACGCCCGGGTGCCACCACTGCGAAGATCGCCCGGAGGACACAGTAGAGCATACGGTGCAAGACTGCCCAGCTTGGGCGGTGCACCGACGTGTCCTCACGGCGGCGATAGGCGGAGACCTCTCGCGCCCGGCATTGGTTGCGGCCATGCTGCGGGGCGAGACGGAGTGGGAAGCGGTCAGCTCCGGCCACCATGCGGGCAGCGAGTAAAGGGCAACTCGCTGCCCGACCAAGGACCATGCCCGGGTCGACGGCGCGTTGTGTCCCACGCGCGCCTCAAAGAGCGTCAGCATAATGACGGGGCCCCCCTCTCAGAGGGCCAAAGCCTGCCAGGGTCTGCCTGCGGGATTATTTCCTTACCGTAACCCCGGAACGAAACAGGCTATGAAGGACACCGTGGATTTTAGTCAGTAAAAGTCTGACAGTCCCTCCCGCCCTGCCCGGGGCCGGAGGACTCATTTGATGATTTTACCACGCTCAAAAAAAAAAAAAAAAAAAACTGTCTTCACTCACAGTCAACGAAAATATTGATTTTAGGAATTAAATCAACAATATTTTCGTAATCTCAGTCAGCTGATTCCACCAATACCTCTAAAACAAAATTGAAATCAGTTTTGTTTTCAAATAAATCATGGAATTGCATTCTTATCAAAAGTAAAGTCATAAATCATGCCGATTACAACTACGACATAATTTTTAATTACACTTACTTGTATGTGGTGTTTAATTGTATAATTGCATTAATTGATTGCTGCTTATTAGCTACTTATCATTTCGGGGATTATAATATTATCTAGTAGCGTAATCTACATGTTATTATTAAAATCCCTTAGATTGTGAAATGTGAATGTTTTTTTGCGTTTTTATTCTTTTCTTCAGAATGTGTGAGGCCACCATAAGGGTGTTTTAGTTTTTAAACATGAATTCGAAAAAATAAAAAATTACACCACCTCTTTGTAGGGCCAGCCGTACCAAGAAACCTAATAGAGCGGGAGCCCGTAACAGATGTCCGTGACCAATTTCCTCTCAAGCGATAATTAGCAGACTACATGAGGGAGTCGTATCATGAACATTCGTGGAAGTCAGCTGCGATTCCGTTGGTGGGATAAGCAGCAATCGCCGTTCAAACACGTAGAAAAAATATTTTTTTTTAGTCATTTCCTCTCAATTGAAACCTGGTTTATATTGAAGATTACCTTGTATCACGAAGAATAAAACCAATCAGCCGACGGTACCATGGTGGAATACACGTCAGCTGGTCACTCGAACATGTAATTTTTTATTTTATTTTCAGTGATTTCCTCTCAACCCAAATTTTGCCTGATGAAAGTTTACATGAAGATATGGCTAAAAACAGACGTCAGCTGGCTGTATCTCGGTGGAAAGGTCGTCAGCTGATACTTTGAAAATTATTGTACAAGCAGGACTAAGGTACAGACTTGCGGAAAACGCGCGTTCATGAATCGCGCGGTTCGAAACCGCAAAATTGTTATGCAATCAGACTCCGGCGGTTATATGTGATTATCGTACAGGGATAACGTCCGTTTGAAAAAGGAGGTCAGCGAAAAATCGATTTACTGTGGTTGTTCCTCCTTAAAAAAACGATAAGAAAAATGCGGTATGCAATGCAAATGGGTGCATCCAATATTAAGTAACCAACCAAGTTTCCAACGTATTTTCACAATTTCCAAATATCTCCACTAACTCTTGCCAAGCTTGGTTATGATAGTTTTATTTGAGTAATCCTCACACTGAATATCCCATATTGCATTTCTCTTCTCCACTTCATCAATAAACAGTTCAATGTCGAAACGAACCGTGCCAAACTCACGAGCTGTGATGTGCTAACCGCGCGGTATCCGCCACGCAACTGAACGCAAAGTAAAGACTCCATAGTAATAGAAACGCGCGGGAGCAGCGCGATACTATTTTCTGGCGGTTGACTAACCGCGCGGTTATGTCTGAACGATTACTTAATAACTCATACATATAAGACTCTCTCCTCTACTCCGCTTCTGTATACGCGCGCTTGTATCATCAATCCAAACGCAATAACAAATCAGCGTCTACGGCGCCGAAGAGGCGCGTTCCTGAAACGCGCGTCTTCTGCGCGTTTAGAATACGCCGTATGCGATGGGCCTAAGGTTCTCTGCCCATTCTTTGCACGAATATGCAAAACGATCATAATGAACTCTTGAAAAAACGTATAAATGGGTCTATTGATTTATTTTCTCAATTAGTGAAAAGTATAAGAAATAAAAAGCTTTTCTATAAAGAAAACCCCCAATCATTGCTTGATTCATTGTTTGATGTTATTGTCATTTACATTTTTCATTTACATTACATATAAAACAATTAAAAATACAAAATAAACATGTTGTTATGAAACATATATCAATGGATATCTAGTTCGGACCTCAAAGATAGGAATTTCTTCATAATGCAAGGCGATCGAGAAGCTCTTCACGTAATCTCCAAGCGAGAGCCTTGTCTCATCATTGAAGATCGTGCGGGAATCCTTCTGATTCTGTTGAACCGGTTAACGGACCTTCTTGATCAGGGTGTCAATTACTTATTCACTCCATTAAGAACAGTTCCATAACTTGAACAAAATAACGAAATACAACAACAAAATCATTTAATATTGATTTGAAACCTTATGACAGCAGAATGATTTGACAAGATTAGACATTAAGGATGACACAAGTTTTTTTTCCAAATGATATTTTTTTATGGCTTCTTCTATGTGTCATTATGACAGACACTCGTTTCCCTTATGTCCGTTTTGATATTGCAAATAAATTACGTTTAGTTATTCAGATTTAATGAAATATTTGTTTCTTCATATTTTATTTTACGATCTTTCCACCGAGATACAGCCAGCTGACGTTTGCTTTTATCCATATCTTCATGTAAACTTTCATCAGGTAAAATTTGAGTCGAGAGGAAATCACTGAAAATAATATAAAAAATTACATGTTCGAGTGACCAGCAGACGTGTATTCCACCTAGATATGAGCGCCGCGCCGGCGCGCCGCCGCCGCCGTGATTCCCACCGCGCCGCCGCCGCCGTCCCCAGGCGCCGGCGCGCCGAACCCGAGCGGGCGGCGGCGTTCATTTTAATCTAGCACGCTGACCAAACCGAATGCACAATAATAAATGGTGGCACTAGACGTAGACGTTTATAAAACACTCTTTTTGAAGAACTACAGGCCAATCTCACTTCTGAGCCGTGTATACAAGCTGTTCTCAAGAGCCTGAGAGTAGCGTTTGTGGACTATGAAAAAGCCTTCGATTCAATCGAAACCTGGGCCATTACCACGAGCTCTTAACGCAATCCAGTTTAGGCTGTGAGAAAGAGACAGAGCTATACAAGTCGTCTAGCGCCATCTCTTTCTCACAGCCTAAAGACTCACGCTTTAAGAGTTCATGGTAGGACATATCATCAGCCGGAAGACGTCCACTGCTGAACATAGGCCTCCCCCATGGTAGGACACCTGGGCAGTATTGCAGTCCCTCCAGCGATGTCATATCGACTATAAATATATCGAAGTGTTTGTATAGAAACGCCACCATGTCCATCCGACTTCAGAAAGAGCACGAAATCAATCCGATTACAGAAAGGCGTGAGACAGGCAGACGTTTTTTCTCCAAAACTGTTCACAAACGCGAGCGTTTGGGAAGCTACGCGATATCTTCTCATCGAGGATCCCAGTGTCTCAAGACAAGGGTGCATGTTTAACCAGTGTGTGTTACCAATGATGACATGGAATACGGAGCACAATACGGAGAGCTGCAAACCATACTTCATAAAATTTCAAATTCTAACTCTGCCGTCAATATATATACTTGACATTTGCCTATTTGTTTTTAAAAATATCAATAAATTTACTAAAGTAGAAGATACACATAACATCAATACTCGCCATAAAAAGAGGTTATGCGCCCCACCCTCAAGAATTAAAATGTTAAGCAATAGTCCACATTATATGGCAATAAAAATATACAATAAATTGCCCAACAAATTTAAAACCGAAAAAACAGTAACTATATTCCAAAAAAGGCTAAAATTTTTCCTAATCCAAAAGTGCTTCTACTCAGTACAAGAATATTTAGAGTCTAACTTAGTATAACGAGTTCCTCTCATTTACAAAAGTGGAGATCTGTCCTATACAAACAATAAGATTCAAGTTGACATGAATATGAATAGATATTGTATTGAATTATTAATTTTTAATCTCTATTGACATTTGGTTTTAAAATTTACTTAATTTTATATATTATTTACTATACCTACTTATATTTCTAAATTTAAATTGAACATGACTGTAATAAAATTATTCATTTAAATTAAACTGCAAAATAAGAAAACCATAATGCAATAATAATGTAAAATGTATGAATTTTATGATATAACATTAAGTTCAGATGAAAGAACAATGGCAGAAAAATAGTTGGCAAAACTGATTGCGTCAAGAAATATCTTAAAAATAAAATGAGTTTAATTATTTTTCTAAGATTTTTCAAATAAATATCTATTTTATTCAAGGCCACAATAAAAAACATACATTTTTGGGACTATCAAATGACTTTTACACCTTTTACTCCATCCAAATGTTGCCATTTACTATATTTATTGTAAAACCACCAAAATAACACACAAGATATAACAACTCGTATTTTTGAAATTGCTATACTATCAGTAATAATGAAAGTATTTTTTTCGAAAAATGTTTCATAAAAAGTGAAATAATGCTCAACTCAAGTGAACCGATAAACTCGTGTACATAAATATAAATGAAGACTTGGCGTAGAGGTCTAGTTGTCAGGCCCTAAAATAAAATATGTCAATAACACTGACACATGAGGCGCAGCCTGTTCTGTCACTGTTCACATTATGTAGTATCTCTAAGTAGTCTGTGGTTCACTGATGCTCCCGTCCCGCGCTTCTCGTGTTGGTTGTTTTCTGTTTTTTTTATTTCTCTTTGACTTGGATAATATTTTTTAAATGCTCAACTCTAGATTATTAGGTATGTAATGTTCAGAATTCATTAGGATAGCAACAGAAAACCACTGAATGTATGAATTTCTTCAAGTGACATAAGACAACCTAAAAAAGTTCATATCTATTTATCTTTTTTTTGGCGCCTTGTCAGGACATTATTCTTCATTATTCTTACTCAGGGGCTAAAGCTTAACATTTTGAGATATTTATGACATGTTGACGCAATCATTTTTTCTCAAATATTTTAATGTATGGAAGCCTGCCATTGTCCTTTGCAACGCTTGTAAAAGGCTGCTAAGTCATAAGTATCTACTAACGTAAGATGACACCAACAATGTAAACACTTAGTTCGCAAATAAACGCTTTGACTTTGACATGTGGCTCTGAAACGTGGTCTTTGACTGCTGACCTTTTAGAGAGACTAAGAGTCACTCAACGAGCAATGGAAAATGCTATGCTCGGAGTTTATTTGCGGGATAAAATCCGGAACATTAATATTCGGTGAAGAACTAGAGTCACCGATATCATCATCTTCCTAGCCTTTTCCCAACTATATTGGGGTTGACTTCCAGTCAAACCAGATTCAGCTGGATATCAGTATTTTACATGGAGCGACTGCCTGTCGGACTCACGACCCAGTGACTGGGCAATATCATACCCCATGGTAAGACTGGTAGTCAGACTTTAGAGCTTCTGACTAACAGTAACGACTGTCAAAGATCTACAAATGACAGCCGGGACCAACGGCTTTACGTGCTTTCCGAGGCACGGAGGAAACTCGCTATGACAGATGGTCACCCATCCACAGACCAACCTCGGCAAGCGCAGCTTCACCCGGTAGATCGGCCTGTGCGGCTGTATTTATTTAACTACGAGTTCCTCACCAACCAGAGTCACCGACATAGTTCATATTTGCAAGTTGAAATGGCAGTGGGCAGGCCACATCGCTCGTAGAACTGGCTACCGATGGGGAAGAAAAGTTCTCGAGTGGCAACTACGGACCGGAAGACGCAGCGTAGACAGGCCTCCCACTATGTGGACCGACGACATCGTGAGGGTCGCGGGCAACCGATGGATGAAAGTGGCGAATTGTCGTTCGGCGTGGCGGTCTAAGGGGGAGGCCTATGTTCAGCAGTGGACGTTTTCCGGCTGATGATGAAGCACCTTGAGTTTCAGATGTAAAGATACGGCCCTTTTTGATTAGTTAATAGTTTTTTTTATAATAACGTAATTAATGCGGTTTCATGTTTCCTAATTTCCTGTTGGTTTACAGATAACTAACTAAATAACACACTATTTTAATGTTAATTTGGTTTTCTATTTTTTTAGTTTATCTTGCCAATTAAATTTGTCTCCTCAAAATTATATTTTATTTCTTCTCATAAATTAGAAAAAGTTAAATAAAGGTCATGCCGCGCCGCCGACGCCGCCGCCGCTGACTTCAAAATGTCGGCGCGCCGCCGCCGACAGATTGACCATCGGCGCTCATATCTAATTCCACCATGTTACAGACAGCTGATTGGTTTTATTCTTCGTGATATAAGGTAATCTTCAATATAAACCAGGTTTCAGTTGGGAGGAAATGACAAAAAAATATTATTTTTTCTACGTGTTTGAACGGCTATTGCTGCTTATCCCACCAACGGAACAGCAGCTGACTTCCACAAATCTTTATGATCCGACTCCCTTATGTAGTCTACTAATTATGGCTTGAGAAGAAATCACTAACGATATTTTGGTCTGGCTTCCGGTCTATAAATTATCTTTAAAAAGAAAACTAACCGCCTTGAAAAGTTTTTAGTTCAAATATTCAATCCAAATTCTTGTCAAATACGTAATCCGTAGAATCCCAAATCGCTTGTTTTATGCTCACGCTAATATCAACTATTTTTATTTCCGGATCACACGTAGGTCATGCCTTTAAGCAATGAAATTAATTTATTATTACATGATAATGATAAGATATGAAATCTTTATCAATTATTATTTATTAAAATCAATCAATAGCTGACGTGGGTAGTGACACAAGTAAGTACCACTTATTTCTAAAATAATTGGAACTAACAGCCAAAAAATCAACGAGAAAAAATCAAGAGCGAAAAGAGCAAACAATCAAGGAGCTTGTGGTAGGCCCATATTGGGTGACTCGCCTTATGATTCGATCCGTGAACGTAAAAGGCTATTGAAGGATCACCTTGGATTTAAATCAGTACAAGTCTGACGGGCCCTCCTGTCTCTGGGTCAGCCTCATTTGATAATTTTACCAGGATAAAAAAAAAACTTAACAAAAAGACTTATCAACACGACGAAGTGAAGAGTTAGAGGAATATTTAATAACTCCTTCCTCCTGATGCGCTGATGATGATCAAATAAAGTATCTCGTCTTCGTATGTTCACTCTTGACAAAGTGGTTATGGTCAGCATGTCGCAGAGAGACACCGTACTGCCATGATTTGCCTTACAATGCGACACCATCCGTCCCTGTCGTCTGTGACTCGTGTGCACTCATGCTGTGGACCAACTACTGCAGATTTGATCTGGTCAGTCTATCGCAAGGGTGACCTGCCGCTCGTGCCTTCCATCTTCCCCTGGACAACAAGCCGCTCAATAGAGTCGTTGCCTCTCTGGGACACGTCTTAAGAACTGAAGTATGAGCCTGAACTGGCTGATAGATGCTGCTTGATACCGAGTTCTTGGTGAATGGATATGTTAATGAAAAAATGAAACAAATCAGCCCATAATGTTCCCAGTCCTGAGACACAGGCCTCCACTCTTAGAGAGGGTTGTCCATAATCCACCACCCGCGCCCAGTACCCTTAACACGAGTTTTCACTAGTTTACTGTACAGTGTCTTTCCAGTATTCACAGCGTTTCTTGTATGGAAAAATGGAACAGAGCCTCTGGTGTGCGAAGAAGGAACTGATTTTTTCCTTGTTTGTCAATTTGAAAATGTCAAAGTTCCAGTTTACCTTACGTGAGAATAACTGAAAACTCATGATAAGGCCTCTGTGCGGGTTGGTAGATGTCACATGTCTTCGAATTTTTGGTTCTAGCACATGCATGGTTTCGCCAGCCTAAGAGGAGGCCTGTGTCTTACACAGGCCTGTGTCTTACACAGGCCTCCTCTCTGTGAGAAGGAAAGGCAGTAATCCACCAAGCATGCCCAGTTGGTTTTGGTTCTAAAACTTGCTGGTTTCCTAACGATATTTACCTTCAGAGTTTTAGGAGCAGTAGTGATGATTGTGATGAAATAAATTACACAAAGTAATACCTAGCTGGGTTCGAACCCACGATCTACGACTCGTAAATCAGGGCCACTGGGTGGTGGCCCAGTTTAAGCTCAATGGTGATTGAGCTTATCCCATAACATGGTGGTCTTCAGTCAGTAATAAGTGTCCTTTACGCTCTACTCAGGGCAGGAGGACTCATTTGAAGACTTTTGCACCACAAAAAAAGTCGTGATACATGTATTTATTTTATTATGTCTTTATTACATGATAAAAAACAAGATATTTCTTATCGCTATAATACTATTTGCCCAATCTACAATCATTTTCATTCGCAATATGATTACTGCTGCCGAAAAATTTAGTATTTGAGCTGATATAATACAGTTTATTGTTTTTCTTATCTTGGAAGGTTAATTAAGATATTAAAGCACCAGTAACCAAATATACTGAATATGGCAATGCGTTGTGGTCTCCCATAATCATTTAATTCGAACTAAATAAAAAATTCGATAAGACCAAGTTGAAGTTCCGATTTCAGACGGTCACCTTTCCTTATCAATACAAATTAATTACTATGTTATTACGTTATAATTATTATTAAACAAGATACAACAAACATGATGAAATCGATAACAAAACTGTACAGAAAGTAACTCAACATCATCGGTCGAGCCATTCTCACAAAATTAAGCTCGGCCACGAAACGAGTCATTACGCAAAAAAAGCCGCCCGACGTTCATTGAACCGCCGAATATCGTAAACTTTAGTTAATTGAGAAGGATGCCATCACGCAACCTACCTGAGATTCTCAGAAACTTATTAACTCCAGACACTTCAAAGCAGGGTAAAAAATTGAAGCACAGTGTAGCAGAAGGAGCATTATTATCGCTATAACAAGGCAGCCGCGTGCCGTCGCATGAAACAAAAAATACATGCCCCGCTAACGTCCTCGGGCGATACGACACACGCGTGTGGAAGTCGCGTCACGGTGACTCGTGCAATACTGTCATTGCCTATCAATATAAGCGTTGATATAAATCATAAGTTGTGCCCTCGTCGTACTTAGGGTGCGCTCCTTTTGGTGCGTCAGGCATACGCTGGAAATAAATAACCAATCTTGGTTGCTACCTTGATCCCGATGTTTGTGTGTAACCATTCAACGACAAAATTTGCCTCCGAGTCTTAAATATATCAGCCATCAAAATAGAAAATTAATTACGGGCGATAGTGAATCTATGATTAGCTTTATGGTAATTGCAGTCGCAACACGCATGTCGTTGTGTGGAGGTCGTGGTCAAACAGGTACGTACGGTTACCTTCTGTCTTCATTTATAAAGACGGTACAAAAATAAAATGTATGAAAGTAGAGGAAATCCATTCAGTAATGAACGTAAGTGGACGTCACTGCTCTATTTTTATTGTCGCAAAAGTCAAGGTTCTTGGACGCTATTCCAGTGTTTTTTTTTTTTAAGATGAATGTACTGTGGGTAATGAAGCTGTAGAGTAAATGTTAATTAAATACGAGACATTTTTTTTATTGCCGTGTTTTGGGTTGAACGTTTTCGTTGACATGTTATTTTAATTATAGAAAACATTTGCGTAAATGAAACACCACGTGGGTGAGCGCCACGTGGCAATAAAAAACAGTGAAAATTTTAGGAAAAACGTGTTTTTGAGATCCACCATGCGGCTGAAATACGTAGAAAATAAAAAAATACCTAAAAAAAGGTTTTTTTAGGTAGGGAGAGGTGTTGACTATTGCCATTTATCGTAATCATAAAAGTGACAAAATGTCATAACTGTATTGCCACTGTGGTACTTTTGACACAAAGAATTCCGACGTAAGTTTTACATGTAGATCTGTTTACATGTAGATTTAGGATATTTTTTATCCCAGCATGAAATTTTCTAAATGAAAATTTCAGTGGATTTATTTCTGGCCTCCAACCGTTGAACAAAAGTTAGTTTGATTTGAAAATACCGTCAAGTTAACTATTAGAAGTGAACAATAAGAGCTATTTGAACGATTTCCTTTGGCTCTTAAAATACCAGAGGGTCAAATGTAGGCCGATGCACATCTGGGACAATTGCTTCAATTGCATAACAACAGAGCATATAATTTATATTATTGTTTTTAAGTTTACGAAGTAAACTTTATATTGTAAATAGGATACATTTTGTGTTTACATTGATTATACCTACTTAAAACCCAAATCTTAAATAGCCCAATTGAGTAGTTGAGTCTATTGACCATAACTTAAAAACACAATTTCTCTAAAAACTCACTTTATTTTAGGCGCCAAACCCGAAAAGTTTCATAAAACTGTTTTTTTTTTTTGCAGCTCTGAAATTAATAAATAAGTAGCAAGATCATTAAATTATTCGTGAGGTCACAATTTGCTTTTGCCATACAAATTAAATATTATGTAAGAATCGCGTTTTGACAGCCCATAAAAAGTATGTCAATTGATTTGTGGTTCAAATAGCCTATGTAAGTATATATCTGTGATATATTAGTAAATAGTGGGTATTTTAGTATTAAGATCGTTGTACGTTTGATGTCGCGCCAGTCCTCGATTATACGCTGAACAGTGAAGTCTGTATTCATTTGTGCTCCCAAAAGTCCCAGTAGTTCCCATATCCTTCAGTGGCGACGAGAACAGACGATTCTACGCGTGATTGGTGTGATAATTAATAAGCTTAAACCGTATTATACCAGTGAGACAAATAAAAATGTCGATCGGTAAAATTGCCGAGTTCAAAGTTCACAGTGACGATTGGCAGTTGTACGTGGAACGTTTAGAACAATACTTTTTAGTCAATAAGATTCCTGACGAATTACAAGTGCCTACATTAATAACAGTGATGGGAGCGGAGTGTTACGAACTTTTGGTTAATTTGTGCACGCCGGCTAAACCAAAAAGTAAAACGTTAGCACAAATCGTTGACGTCATGGAAAAACACTTGCAACCAAAACCAAGTGAGTTGGCAGAACGATACAAGTTTCGACATCGAAAACAGAAAGAAGGTGAAACTATATCGGAATACGCGGCTATCTTGAAGAAAATGTCGAAAACATGTAATTTTGGGTCCTGGCTGGAAGAGAGCTTGAGAGATCAGCTTGTGTGTGGCGTCACAAATGAAACCATACGACAACGATTGTTCGCCGAAAGTAAATTGGACTTCGGGACGGCGTATAAGTTAGCGGTTAGCATGGAGGCAGCGGAAAAAGATGCTGCGGCCGTTGAGGGACAGAGCGGGTCGAGAAGCGAGGGTGCATCCACGACATCGGTGACGTGTCAAGCAGTGTCAACGGGCTCCCGGTGCAGCGGTACGGCGGCGGCGGCGCGGACGGCGGCCGCGCGTGACGGCCGCGGAGCAAGGGCTCGATTCGATACTGCGTCGCTCAGCGAACGAAATCGCGGAGCGCGCGCAGTGGCAGCGCCCGCACCTGTGAAGCTGGGTGAGCGTGCGCAGCAACAGCAGTGTCGAGTGTGTGGTGCGCACCACGACGCAAGCAAGTGCAAGTTCGTGCGTTATGTGTGCCGAGTTTGCAACCAAGTGGGACATTTACGTCGTATGTGTCCGAATTTATCGGAACACCACAACGTGGATATAGAAGCGCTTCAAATAAGACGTTCAAATGAAAGTGAGGGCGAGAGCGATGAGGTAATATTTGTCGATGTTTGTAAATTGTCAGCGACGCAGTGTAGTCCTATCTATGTCGAACTGAATGTAAATGATAGGAACATTAAAATGGAATGTGACACTGGCAGTGCCGTGTCATGCATTAGTTGGAAGTGTTATTGTAAATTGTTTTATGATGTTAAACTTAAACCTAGTAATTTAACACTAAGATATTATACTGGCGAGTTAGTTAAACCCCTTGGAGTTATACAACCATTAGTGAAATATAAAAATAGGCATAAGCAATTAGATTTATATGTTGTTGAGAATGGCAAAACACTGTTATTAGGTCGTCAGTGGATGGCAGAACTAAAAATACAATTACCCATCGTAGCCTATGATTGTAATAGTATTAATGCACTATACACCGGAGTTACCTATAATATTAACCACAGACGCCAGCAGTGTAGGAGTAGGAGCGGTTATATCACACATAACAGCAAGAGGCGAGCGGCCCGTGGCGTTTGCATCGCGCGCGCTTACTCAAGCCGAGCAGGCCTACTCTCAAATAGACCGAGAGGCACTAGCTATTGTGTTCGGAGTTCGTAAATTTCATCAGTATCTTTATGGTCGTAAATTTAAATTAAGGACCGATCACAAGCCACTCACTTATATTTTTGGCGATAAAGTCGGTATTCCAGTGATGGCCGCGTCCAGGTTACAACGTTGGGCAGTTTTATTGACTGGGTATACCTATGACATTGAATATGTGTCGTCGAGTAAGAATTGTGCTGACGCATTATCACGACTACCGTACAAAGGTTGTCAAGAAAAGGGAACATCACAGAAAGAAAATACTTATGTTAATTTTGTTGAAAATTTTTTACCCGTTACGAGCCAAGACGTTAAGAAAGCGACGGCTGTAGATAAAGTGTTAAGTAGGGTTTTAGTTTACATACAATCTGGGTGGCCTTCTACCTGTGTAGATGCAGAAATTATTAAACCATATTTATGAGGCGTAATGAATTATATACGGAGGGGGGTTGTATTATGTGGGGTTACCGTATGGTTATACCACTTTCGTTGCGGAATAATGTTTTAAAACAACTTCATAGCAGTCACATGGGGATCGTAAAAACAAAAAGCTTAGCTCGTAGCTACGTATGGTGGCCTAATGTTGACGCTGCCGTGGAAGCATTGTGTAAGCAGTGCGAAACTTGTGCGGCGGAGGCGGACGCACCGCCGCGTGCTCCGATACAGCCGTGGCCGTATCACGAGCGACCCTGGACAAGGGTTCATATCGATTTCCTAGGGCCATACAAGGGTCTTACATTCTTGGTTCTTATTGATTCATCGTCGAAGTGGCTTGAAGTGTTTGAGATGACGCGAACTAATGCATCTAACGTTATAAAAGTTTTAAGAGTTACATTTGCACGGTTTGGGTTGCCGGAGGAATTAGTATCTGATCAGGGCCCACCATTCACGAGTATTGAGTTTAAAACCTTCTTAAAAAACAATGGCATTAAACAAAATTTCTCACCAGCGTACCACCCATCATCAAACGGGGCTGCAGAGAATGCAGTAAAGCTATGCAAGCGGGCTATTAAGAAGGCATATAGGGATCGTGTGGATATCGACACCGCACTACAAACGTTTCTTTTAGCATACCGGAACACCGTGCACAGTACTACGGGGGAAACCCCAGCTATGCTCTTGCAGAGACGTCCATTACGCTCCAGACTTGATTTACTCCGTACGAACCAGGTCACCAAAGACAGAGTACATCAAGTCCAGAGGCGGCAAATGGAAATAGCGGGGGGAACAGACCGCAGTTTCAGGGAGGGTGAGCCAGTTTGGGCTCGTGAGTATGGAGCTAGTGATAGGTGGGTAAAAGGTACCGTAGAACGGGTAGACAGTGGTCGTAGATACTCCGTGGTGAAGGATAATGGTAAATCGCTAAAAAGACATGTAGATCAAATGCGCCGAAGGTCACGCTTATCCGATGTTACCTGTCCTGAGACTGAGGGTAATACAGATCATGGGGGAGAGAGTGTGGTCGAGCCACGTGAGGGTTTAGAACGGGTAGTACAGGTAACCTCACCAGAGCCAACTATTAGGAATAAAGAGGGAAGTTCAAAACCGGAGATTGTTACTCCTGAAGATTCCCTGGTTAAAGTACATTCACCATCTCCGCCGCCGGAGAATTGTTACCCTAAGCGTACACGAAAGCCAGTAGATAGATTCAAAATTGTGTAACTAATTAAGGATAATAATAGTTATTTAGGTATATATTGTTGTTTATAAAAATGTTATATTATTTGTGTTATTTGTTGTATTGTGGTGGAGGTGTGATATATTAGTAAATAGTGGGTATTTTAGTATTAAGATCGTTGTACGTTTGATGTCGCGCCAGTCCTCGATTATACGCTGAACAGTGAAGTCTGTATTCATTTGTGCTCCCAAAAGTCCCAGTAGTTCCCATATCCTTCAATATCTTACGGCTAATACCCGAAGTGCGGTTACACCTAGGTTTAACCGGCTAAACCTAGGTGTAACCGACCACATGCGGTTAAATCTAGGTGTATCCTTCCTTCACAGGAGCAAGTCGACGGAGCCCCGCTTCGCGGGGCTCCTACTTCGTGATTAAAAAAAAAATAACCTAACCTAACCTAAACTGTCCGAGTCGGGGTGCCAGCAAGTCCCGAGGTTAGACCTAGTTCTAACCAGCTAAACCTAGTTCTAACCGAAGATAACTAGGATACACCTAGGTTTAACCGCATGTGGTCGGTTACACCTAGGTTTAGCCGGTTAAACCTAGGTGTAACCGCACTATTAGCCGTAACATATACATATAAACAGATATTACCTATGAACCGAACGGCGGGTGAAACCATGGAGCAAAACTAGTAATTTATGACGTGATAGCTTTTGCTTCTCGTAAATGCGGTATGCATCTGATTGAACCAATAGACACAAGGCCGCTTGACAAGTAGACGCGAATTTAATTTTGACATTTGTTTTTTTTTTCTTAAATTGTTTCTTATGTCATCGGCGAAGCACGACATTCGTCCGGAAATGAGTTTTAAGAAATATTTGTACCTAAGTAAAAAAACAAAGGAATTCTGGCATGTCTACAATCATTACAATTCGACGACACAGTATTGTGTATTCTAATCAATGCAAGTATGTGCGAAAGCTCGCTATGGATTTGATCGAAAAACAAACAAAACATAACACCTAATCGCCAAAGAGTTAAGCAAAGGTGTACCTACTTATAATACGCCCACATTTTGCAAGTACGTATTTAAGCTACAGCAAGCTGCCAGCTTGCAACATCATAGCAAGCTGGAGCAAGTACAGACTGCCCTTAAAACAAAGCTTTTAAGCTTAAACCTACTGCCACAGCAAAAAGCCCTACCTAAAAGTAAAAAAAAAAACCGAGTGCAAAATAATGAAATCATTCAGTACGTCATTCACTCGTTCATTTCGCTAATGCGCGGGTCTAACTAGCGAGAATACCCGTCGACCCGTCGTATATAGGTGTACAATCACCGCCAATAATCCCTGAAGGGCTCAATTTCAATTAGAGTTGAACCACGCTATCCACTTTTCGCGTCAACATTACGCCGCCGCTGTACCGAGTAAAATGCACTATTCGGATTCTATTATCTGTGTTTTTTTGCTATAAAGTTAAATAGGTAGATACCTATACGTATTAAGTTATATAATTATATTAAGTTTATTTATTTATTTAGGTTTACGAACAGGTTGTTACAGATATAACATAGAAACTTATAACTATGTACTTAAAATCTAGTTAATAAATATTTATTAAATTTAAATCGCTACCCATTAGTTTTCCGACGTTTGACATGTCTGACCCCCGCATCCATATGTGCAAAGTGTGCAATGCGCACGGGCGCCATCCTTTAGGGGCGCCAAAGCCAAGGGCCCAGAAAAAAATTGAAAAAAAAAACAAAAATAATTTTTAAATAAATTTTGAGAACTTAAATAGGATGAGGTTTAAGTACCTACTAAAGAAAAAGAAAGACTTCAAATATTTTATCACTTTAAGATTAAAACTTTCAAGTCCGGAAACGTAAAACTTTTAGAGCTCACTGCGTTCTTCTAATATGAAGAATTGCCTTGTTCTATTCCAAAAAGCTAAAAATTTTCGCGCTCGCTTCGCTCGCGGTTGTCATTCGCTTTTCACGACCTCGCTTTTGATATCTCATTTTTCAATAGCAAATGCTTCTTATGTTAGTTAATCTTGTCTTGGTCTACAAAAATTTAAAGTCTTCTCTAAGATGGTATGGAACTCTGGGTGTGAAGTTTGAGTAGCACTTGATGGTTTTTTTGTGTTTAAGTTCCGAGGCGGCAAGCTTTACAGCCCCAGGGCGCTGAATTTTAAAATACGCCACTGACCTACCTACCATAAAAAAGACAATTCAAAATGCCTTAAGGGGCGCCAAAATCCTTTTTTGCACACAGGCGCCAGTAGACCTTACGGGGGCCCTGTGTCTGACAAACGCTGAAGTTATGCCTATAATAATAATAAGGTTCCTCTCTCTAGAGCCCTAACCACCGGCACTTTGGACCCTGTTTTCGATGCTGGTGGGCCTACTATTTTTTATATTTTTAAATGTTTTTAATATTTTTTTTTTTAAATAATATTTAAAAATGTAAACTATATGTAAAAAGAATGAATAAAGGAACATAATCTATACATAAAATTTTGTAGAAAAGTGGTGTCTGTACAATGGAAATATACAAAAAAAAAGTAGCAGGGGTTGTTATTTTATCGATGCCGAACCCGAAACTGTAATTAAAAATTATTTGTCTGTTTGTCTGTGTGTTTGTGCACGCTAATCTTCGGAACTACTGGACGGATTTGAATGATTTTTTTTTGTTGTATAGGTATTAAGTTCGATTAACATATAGGCTATAATTTATCTTGGAAACTTGAACACCTGATGCAGAACTGCAACAGACCTGCTAAACTATAAGAGATACAAAAATAATGCCATAGCAAAAATTGTTCCACGTGATGAGCATTTTCTGCTGAGAGAATAAAATTGAAGATCCTGGACACCTGATGTGGAACTTCAAGAGCCCAGCTACACTATAACATATAGGTACAGGAATGACGTCTTAGCAAGAGTTGTTCAGCCTGATGAGCACCTTCTGTTGATGTATAAAATTGAAGATCTGGAACACCTGATGTGGAACTTCAAGAGCCCAGCTACACTATAACATATACAGGAATGACGTCTTAGCAAGAGTTATTTAGTCTGATGAGCGCCTTCTGTTGATGTATAAAAATTGAAGATCTGGAACGTTTGGAATCGTCATGCGCGTCCCGTTGTTGTCCCGTCCCCCGGCTCTAAGAATTCGACATCAGATGTTTCAGATCTTCGATTTTGACGAAGATTAGCGTGTATGGAGTAACTTCTCCCGTTTTCCTAACATTTCCCTTCACTGCTCTGCTCCTATTGATTGTAGCGTGATGAAAAGTATACTATAACCAGCGCAGGAGTGTGAAAAATAATTGTACCAAGTTTCGTCAAAATCCGTCCAGTAGTTTTTGTTTCTATAACGGTTATACAGACAGACAGACAGACAATAATTTTACAAATTGCATTTTTGGCATCAGTATAGATCCCTTATCACCCCCTGATAGTTATTTTGGAAATATATTTCATGTACAGAATTGACCTCTCTACAGATTTATTATAAGTATAGATATAGATAGATAGATAGATTTTTATATCTGGAAAACGAAAATAAAATAATGCAAAAAGTAACGTAGACTACATAACAGTATACCAAAGTTTTACCTTTAGCATAGTTTATCAAAATCGGTTCAAATATTTCGAAGCTATCAACTACATATTTTATTTTACATGTGATTTTTTTTTATGTAGTTCATAGATATTTTTTTCTAAAAGGTTTTTTTGGGCTATAATATCCACTTTCATACAACCCTATTTGTACTACTATCTATAACCCAATTTGTAACGCAGCAAACGTAATTAGTTTATCGGATCGGCCGCGGATGTGAATGTCCAGCGACGCGTTTGGATTTATTTAAAAAAAACGGCTTTAAGCGCGATCGATACGAGTGGCATGGCATTTACGTGCGTGCTTTTCTAATTTGGCAGAATCATATTATGAAATGCGATAACTCTATGACATTGACATAATAGGAAACAGAATAAAATAAACTATTTTATGAATTTTATGGCTCATATTGTGAGTTCGCATTAGTAGCATTTTAGACCCCTGATTGGTTATCATCATCATCACCTAACCTTTTTCCAAATAAGCTGAGACATTTTGACTCTTACGGTCGTACTACAAAAAGTTAAACATCTGTTGAACACTTGTCTAAAAAAAGTGTAACTGTAAAACGAACCTTATATCAACGTGAAGTGTCGTTTTGACGTTGACAGTTTTTTTAGACAAATGTTCAACAGATGTTTATCTTTTTTGTATTAAGACGGTACCTGACTAAAAATCTTTATTATAATTAAAATTAATTATTATATCAATCCGGGGACATTATTATTTATTTTAATGCTTTTTGAGGATTCTTCCGGCCTTGCAAAAACCAATGAAGGGCTATCTTCAAGTGGCTGCGGCACCATAGATCTCGGCAAAAGAATAGTGCAAATAAAATCAGAGACCCTGCCACTCCTTTCAGGGAGGACTTGATGATTTTCTACCCAATACAAAAAGGTTTTACAACAGGTTTTCATAGAATGATAAATTATTACACTTTATACGACCTAACCCTTTAAACTAAAATTAAATAATAAAAAGTTTTTATTTATATTTGTGGATTTTTAAATAAAAAAAAACACAATTAATGCCTTTGTCAACCTGATACGTATTACACATATCTTTAGTAAATAACTTAAGGAAAAATAAGTATTAAACCAGTGAGAGCAGTGGTGGCCCAGTGGTATCGGCCCCGACTTACGAGTTACAAACAACATGTAAAAAATCGAAGACATGTAACATCTACTAAGCCGCATTGGGCCTGCGTGGTGGATTATGGCCCACTCCCTCACACAGAAAGGAGGCCTGTGACCCAGCAGTGGGAACATTATATGCTGATGATGATGATATCATTCAATTATCATATCCATCGATCAATCCACCTTTAAATCTGTTCAAAGAATACTAAAAAAAATTAAAAGAGACTGAAAATTTCATAAAATTGAAGGTAAATAAAGCATACCGGACGGATATATTATGTAGGGAGGAATTCACTGCGGGTCACGTTGCGTTTTATTGTGAACGTGACCGCGCAGCCCGCAGTGTACCTATGTCATATTATAACTATAATATACCACACTTTTCACCATATTGTAAGGGTTATATTATGTAGATTTAGGGACTTTACCCTACAACCTTGCTACTTTAGGAAATAATTATGCAATTCGATAAACTTGACGTCGTCATGGCGATCGTGTTTTGTTTTTCATTTACCCGTAGATAACAACGTGTTTAATGCCTTAGGTCCAGGGTTGGCATGATTAAAACAAGTTGTTTTAAAACACCTGTTTAAAACAGTGTTTAAAACAGTTTGAAATTAAACAGTGTTTTTTATTACCCGTTTCAACTACTTTTCAAGGCAGATGAATGCATATAAAATGAAAATAAATTAATTTTCAGGAGTCAAAATAGTTTGACATAAAACCTTTTGAGTCTAATGCCATTGTTATGTCATATTTTTAACTTTTATGGGCATTGTAATGAAACAATGCATAAAATTATTGTAAAAAAAAACATCACATGTTTTTTTTCCATTGATCATTTTTCGTAAAAATTTCATTACAAAGGGTGAATTTGAAAAGATGTAGTCTAGAAATGAAACATAATTGATTTATACGTTTAGACATCAACAAACAAGGTGGATATATTAAAAAAAAAAAACCAGAAACTAAAAAAAACAAAAAAAAACACTTGTTTAAAACATTTTGAACTGTTTGTTTTATAAATTTGAAAAAAAAACTGTTTTTTTTCCAACCCTGCTTAGGTCGTAGAGGTAAGGTTGATTTTCATTTGTAGTTGGAATCGGTCGAATCGCGTCGCATCGCGCCATGGGTAAAGACCCATATGGAACACAGCAGCGTCTACTGAATTGTAGACTCATTGGTCAGTTGATTTAAGGTGATTTTTTCTTACCTTTACGTGTGAGGATGTTAGTTAACGTCCGAAATTAATGTAAATGTAAAGTAAATCTCAATCAAAATTCCTTTCCTTTGTTTTTGACTACTTCTTCTGAGGTGCTACTATCTGGAGTAGAGTAAAGGGAGATTATTTGGTGAGACAGGCAACTCAGTGATAGAGTCTTAAAAGTCTCTCAAAACGTTACCTATGCATGAAGTAATGCGAAATGATGCAACTAGTTCACCACTAAAGTGGACAAGATGTAGTGACACATCATTTCGCATTACAGCATGCATAGGTAACGTTTTGAGAGACTTTTAAGACTCTATCACTGAGTTGCCTGTCTCACCAAATAATCTCCCTTTACCTTATAGGCTTATACTATAAGCATTTAAACCCGTTGCTTAGGCCGAAGCTTAAGTTTCGAGTGATTTCAAATATCATTTTTTTTTTTGTACGCACGTAATACTGACAGGGTTGTTAGCATCGCCCCACAAATCTGAATAATGTTCGCATCGATAAAACGCACACAAAAACATAGGTAGATAAGTACAGTGGTACAGTGAAACACGGTCGGGTCGCGGACTCGCGGTTTCAACTAGAATTCAAACACGTTTTTTACAGTTAGGTACAATCGACAAAGTGGAATCATGACCCATTTTGACAATAAATCGTTTGAATCCGTCAAATTGACAAAGATCAAAGTCGTTACCATGGATATGTATGTTTACGCGAATGTGGACCTAATTGTATTTGAATGTCTGTTGGAAAATAAGCTTATGGTGGGTCATGATTCCACTGTGTCGATTGTACATACATAAGTGAACTTTGCCAATGGTTAATGACATAAGCAAAATCCATGTCATCTACCTGTTGTATAATATTACAGTTTGAACGTTAGAATGTCGAAAGCACTACCTATCGACCGAGTGTTATCCTACCTATACTTTATGGTGCTTTTTCTTACTGAAGGGTATATTTTGTAGACTTGAGATATTAGAAAATAGTAGCTATGTCACTAAAATCAAGAAGAAAACGCGTAAAGTCCAATTAAAAAAGAAAAAAGATTAATTCACGTTTCAGTCCGAGGTAAACGAAAAAGTGGCTTTGTTTTTGTTGTTGGCTAATGATTACGACCTTTGTCCTTTGTCCAGCTCACCACTTTTGTCCTTTGCTCGCATAAAGAGCACTAAAGTACTCGGAAAACTTACCTACGTAGTATTAAAACATTTGAGAAAAAAATATGCTAAAGACAGGGTCCGGGAAAACGTTGAAACCTGGTTCGAGGTGCCAATCTATTATACTTTTCACCAAAAAAGTAGACTGCTGAAGTGATCAAAGTTTTTACCAGGGTTCAATTCGGATCTCTGATTATGATGAACTTCATACAGTCTTTGCTGTAACTCTATTTGATAATTATATTTCAAAATTTTCCAAGTTTCTTACAACAATTTCTCGGACCCAATAAGAATACCTAATAAATATCGAGCGAGCGAGACCTATAAACAAAAATACGCAGACTTGAGACAACTACAAGTCCACTAGGGGTCTTCGTTGTAGATTACGTTCTAATCGTGGTACAGAAATTAATCTCATTTTCAAATCTCACAGATTTCAAGTGAGATTCAACTTTGAACATCATTCGGGATTTGTTGACTTGTCTAAAAAAAAACTGTCAACGTCAAAACGACATTTCACATTGATATAAGGGTCGTTTTGCAGTTACACGACGTTTTTTAGGGTTAAACAGATGTTCACCTTTTTGTGGTAAGGCGGAAAGAATCCGCTTCTATATCCAGAAACAGTCTTAACATCGTCATTTTCGCTTTCCAGAAAGTTCTACTAACAGCAGTGCTGACAGTGGCGGCGTTGTCCTCTGGCAGCGTGGTGAAGGCGCCTGGAGACACCTTCGAACTCCTCATCCTGCACAACAATGACATGCACGCGAGGTTCGAACAGACGTCGCAGCTCAGCGGAACTTGCACAACTGCAGACCGAGAGGCTGGAAAATGCTACGGTGGTTTCCCGAGAGTCGCGCACGTGTGAGTACGCATTTAATACTGATATCTCTTGCGACTCTACACCATCACATAGGATTATCCTTATCTTATCTTATATTCCTTATCATTCATGCTAATCCTGCAGATTTTTCCGGACAGAAAAATTTGATTGCAAGCGGGACTCAAACCTGCGTTTTTCTAAATAAGTAATCCAGAGGATTTACCAACAAAGCCATCGCAGCCCCCCAGAAATAGTTGTTTCTTTTATCTTTCAAGGGTAAAAGTTATAAAAAACCATAATTAATTTCAGCGCCTGAAAGATTGTTAATCTTTTCAAATAACCCTGTAGTCTTTGTCCGTACCGAGTTATCAAATCCCTGACTTGTAAATCTCTCAATTTCAGTGTAAAGGAAGCTCGTAAAGCGGCACAGTCGGGAGAGGGTCCTCCGGTCCTGTACCTCAACGCAGGAGACACCTACACAGGCACAGCTTGGTTCACCATTTACAAATGGAAGATTGCCGCTGAGTTCGTCAACGCGTTGCAACCAGACGCTGTAGTGAGTACCATAATGATGAAAACAAAAAAAAAAATTAAAAGGTTTTTTGTCCGTCAATGTCATCAGATATCGCGTTTTTTCGTACGTCAATTTGTTATTCGTGCTGTGTGCGTCCCGTGTGTCGGCTTTTTGTAAAACGTTGATTTTCATCCGACTTTTGGACATCCATTATGTTTATATTGCTTCTGTTTTGTTTCACGTCAATGGTGCGGTTTTTATAAGTGTTAAGAAGATTACACTGTTGCTGTGTGTGAGGTACTTAAATCTCATCAATAACTGAATTGCAGAGCTTCTATCTCTCTCTATCTCTTGAAAAAGAGGGCACAACTACCTACTACCTAATTAAAAATCTCTATCGTCTTTATTAAAACAATGTGCTTATAATTATATTGGTATGGTTCTAAACTTTTTACAGTTTTTAAGGAAGTACCTAAAAGGTATATGGTCATAACATTTACCAATAAGTGTTTTTGAAGTAAAAATTGCGTCAAACCAAAATCGGTCTTCATGAAATGACATTTATACTTAAAGCATGTCATTCAATGAGACCATTCCGTTCATTTAGCACTCACCCTCAAAAGCAGTTAGGAATATTCTTCAAGACGTTGTTTTGGTGTGGATACCATCAAATTATTCCTCAAACCCAAAGTGGAGTGGAAAAGGCTGTCCGACTAGTACTGACTAAAACCCACCTGTTTCCTGCTACACCGTGTGAAACCAGCTTTATATCATACCCCTCGTGTTTTGTTTCTTCTCATGCTAGTATTTAGTACATTCTGTGTAACAAAGTGGCATCAAAGTAAAGAATTTAGACAACTTTTAAAATAGTGGGAAACAGCACTTTTGTGATGCTGATTTGTTGGTGAATTGGAAAAGAGATGAAAAGAGGGGAAAAGTTCTTCAAATCCTCAGTTTTTTATTTTATTCTCTGGAAGGTAATGAACCTGATAACTTACTGTATTTCATTAAATATTTAGTTATCTATTTTCTAATGATTATTTTGTATTCACGCTTCAAATCAAATGATTCATTCTCTAAAAAGAAAATCCAAAAAAAAACCATACAATTCAAAGAAAAGCCATACCTGAATTTTATTATAGGTAACAGAAACAAAATACAAGGAAAACTCTAACTTGAACCAGGTCATGAAACGATTTATGTAAGTACCCGTACTTTCCTAAGGGACTGGCCACTAACACTTACTTACATAGGAATAAGATTACCAGTAATACTAAACATTCCTTGCACGAATCAAAATTGGGATATAGTATGTGTATTTGTATTGTATCTACGATTCTGAATAACACTGCTTTGGTGATGGTAGTTTGGTGTTGGAATGAATAAAGTACCTAAGTATATTTTATAACATTTCCCCAAGTATAACATTATTTTCTAAAATTTAGTATTCTCTTTACTAACAAGACTAATATTAACCTATTATGTGCTTAACATTATTGACACTAATTTCGACATTTTTTAACCTTTCAGTCACTTGGAAACAATGAAGTCGACAAGAAAACTTTGGAGATTTCGCCATTCCTGGAAAACATAGAAACATATATTCTAGCCAGTAATGTAATTATAAAATCAGCTGAAAAAAAAGCCAATATTAAAAAATCCATCGTATTTGATATAAAGGGTATCAAAATTGGTGTTGTAGGCTACTTAACACCCGAGAATAGTATACTGGATAGCTTTGGTCAAGTTGAATATATCGATGAAGTATTAGCAATCACAGAAGAAGTAGAAAACCTGCAAGCTTCAAATGTGAACATCATCATCGCTTTAGGTCACTCAACTCTTAATAAAGAGCAGGAAATAGCTAAAGAAGTCGCTGGAATCGATATGGTCATCGCTGGTAATGTAAATACTTTCAACTTGAATGACGATGATGCTTCAAATATACATCAGCCCACAATTGTGATTCAGGAGTCAGGAAAACAAGTACCAATCATTCCATCAACGGCCTATGACAAATACCTTGGTAGTGTCAAAGCTAAGTTCGATAAAAATGGAAACCTTTTGGAGTTCAACGTCGATCCCATTCTACTCGATTCGTCAATCCCCCAAGATTTACCATCATTGGAAATAGTTAAATCTTATGCTGCAGATGCTATTGCAAGAAACGCTGAAGTCATTGGAAATACCTCAGTAGTCTTAGAAGGCGAATCTTGCTATTTGGAGGAATGCAATTTGGGTAATTTAGTCACAGATGCCATGGTGTATTGTTATGCTACAAGGTATGAGGGTAGAGAATGGACCGATGCGTCTATAGCTATCATCAACGAAGCCAGTGTGTTAACATCCCAAAACATTGCACCACCCAATCGACCTGCCAACATAACTAGAGGGGATTTACTTTCTGTTTTACAATTACAAAAAGGTATAGTGGCCGTGACTATGAATGGAAGATCCCTCAGAAGGATTCTGGAAACCTCCGTCATGGCGTACGAGTTAAACAGTTCCAGAGGAGGTTTCCTACAGTTTTCTGGTATACGTGTAGTTTATGACTTGAGTCGACCATCTGGATCTAGGTTGGTAAGCGCCGTTGCTCGTTGCTGGAACTGCTTTGTTCCCGGATTGTACGAAATCGAAGACTGGTCGTTCTACAGAGTATTGATGCCTGCGGAATTGGGAACCGAGGGACGTTACGGATACAGTTTCCTGACTGCCTTCCCTAGAGTTGAGCTTGAATATGATGTAGTGACGTGCACTGAGGAATTCATCAAATTGAGAAGTCCATTATATCCAGAAGTGGCTGGACGCATTGTTTTAGTTCGTAGCGACGCTAGCTCTATTGTACTAAGTTCCACTCTACTCCTTGTTGCACTAATTTCCTTTGCTTTGTCATAATTAACTCATTTTAAATGAGTCGTTGCATGTACATAAATTAATATTTATAGATATTCATGTTTCTTTTTAATAAATACATAAATTTTTAAATAAACCTGTGCATATATTCATTTCAATACATAAACGTAAATCTAAGTAATTACTACTAGTGTGAATATAACAAGTCCTCCTCTTTAGTAGGATAAGATATTCAGAGTCGTAAGTAGGTACGAGTACTTTAACGCATGATTTTTATCTGGATTATGTATTTGAAGCTATTATGTAATTTATGCATTACCCATAACACATAATCAGAAAACGCCTACCGCATGAAATAAATGAAATGATGAAAGATAAGTCTTGTCGATTAAAATTTTATTTCGTGTTTGTGAATGTCAATGTTACTAATGCACGATGCGATATTTACACAAATACTAATAAAAAGCAGTAAACAGAAGATTAACACTTTTCTAAAACCGTCAACGTCAAAACAACATTTCACGTTGATATGGGTCCGGTCGTTTTGCAGTTACACTTTTTTAGACAAGCGTTCAAAATTTAAACGCTTACCACAAAAAGATAAACACCCGTTGGACGCTTGTCTAAAAAAAGTGTACTGCAAAACGACCCTTATACCAAGGAGAAATGTCGTTTTGACGTTGTCAATTTTTTTAGACAAGTGTTCAACGGGTGCTTAATTATTTTGTGGTAAGACGGATTATGTTTACATTTTTTGGTAAGACGGATTATGTTTACATTTTTTGGTAAGACGTTTAAAGATCAGCCATCGCTATCTAACCTCTAATGTGAGACTGACTACATAATCATTTGAGTTTCGCATTTCTTGTTTGTCTTTGGTTAAAAATGGCCATCGCAACAAATGGTACTCAAATAATATAGTGATAGTCTGGTTATTAATGCGATTTTCACTAAGAAGGTCAATCGTTTTTCATAAACTAGATACTACTTAAATGGGTGTCAAAATTCAAACGGCCTTTTCGCTTTTGGATGGGAAAGTAGAAAATCCAGGTGTAACCTGTCCTAACCAGTTTAAATTCACTGATCAAGTCAACATTCTTATTTTAAATCCCGTAAATTATGGCAAACAAACACGCGTCTTACTTCAAAAAAGTTAATCGGTTGAACACTTGTCTAAAAAAACTGTCAACTGCAAAACGCTATTTAACGTTAACATAGGGGTCGATTTGCAGTTATACTTTTTTTTGGACAAAAGTTTAACAGATGTTAAACTTTTTGTTCTAAGACGGATAACGTTCACCAAAATATGATGCACTTCTCCTGTCATTTTGCACGTAACGTACATAATTATTGTGTTGCAACAATTTAAAACCATCATTTAATAACATAGTTGCACACTTTTATAAAATGACAATCAAGTTCCATTGTATGTCACAAGTGTCCAAGCTTGTACACTTACAAGTGTGTTGTGTTGCCTGTACGAGTATGTTTGCATGATTTCCATCGCTTACTATGTATTGCATTTAATCATTCTTTGTTTCAGTCCCTGGGAAACCACGATTTCGATACCGACGTATCTGGACTCACTCCATTTATTAGAAACCTTACATGCCCCGTTCTAGCCTGCAATCTAATTCTTACGGACGAGCCAGAGCTGCAAGCCGAGACTAATTTAATGAAGTCGGTCGTGTTTGACATCGATAGCACACAAGTTGGTGTAATAGGATACCTAACACCTGATACTAGATTTGAAGCTATAGGAAACAAAGTCGATTACATAGAGGAGATCACAGCTATACGACAAGAAGCAGCTGTGCTAAAAAATAAAGGAGTTCAAATACTCATTGCTCTCGGTCACTCAGGTTTTTTAAAAGATTTAGAAATAGCCAAAGAAGTAGAAGACATCGATCTAGTAATAGGAGGTCATACACACACATTTTTGCAGAATGGGGACAGACTCGATATAGAAGATCCCGTTGGACCTTACCCGACTATAGTTGAACAAGAATCAGGAAGATTGGTTCCTGTAGTACAAGCTTACGCGTACACAAAATACCTTGGAAAATTACACCTAACATTCAATTCTGATGGTGAAATTAGGAGCTATAATGGAAATCCCATACTTTTGGATGTAACGATACCACAAGACAGCCAAGTTTTAAAAATTATAAATAACTACCACGACAATATTCTTAAAATTACTGAACAGGTTATAGGTAATACTTTGGTATTTATAAATGGTCATACATGTCGAGTAAAGGAATGTAATATGGGAAATTTAATAACAGATGCGATGGTATATAAATATGCTTCCACTTATAGAGGTCACGGTTGGACTGATGCTCCTATTGCTGTTATTCAGAGTGGTGGCATTAGATCATCATTTAAAGAGCAAGACCTGCCGAGTAATATCACAATAGGAGATCTTTGGCAAGTAATGCCATTTGATGGTGTCCTGGGTAAAGTAGCAATAAGTGGAGATGCTATACTGAGAATGTTGGAACATTCTGTACATGCGTACAATCCATTATATCCAACGGGTCAATTATTACAAATGTCAGGTATGAGAGTAAAATACGACTTAACTCAGCCTCCTAAAAAAAGGGTCATAAAGGTATCCCTGCGATGTGGCAATTGCTTATATCCCGAATATTTTGCGCTAAATAAGACAGAAGAATACAACATATTGATGCCTGTATTTTTGGCCAATGGAGGTGATGGCTTCTTCACTTTGGATGACTTACCTGTGACTGATATAAATTTTGATCAAATTCAAAGCACGGAAGCTTATATAAAAAGTCATAGTCCATTATATCCTGGCGTGGACGGACGTATCTTATTCCATAAAACCACGCAAGACATGGATGAGATATAAAGCAATTTACTAGAACATTATTTGGGAATTGATATAAGGTAAAAAAATGAAAACTGTGCATCAATGTACATTCCTGTGAGAATACTCTGGACAGTTGAAATATGTGCAATGAACTGAAGAAAATGTGATACATCAACAATCTACGGGTATGACCAAACAGAATTCGAATCCTACATGACTGATCTCAAAGGTCAGTTTGTCTTACTTGGTAGGGCAAAGCCCGCCAAATCGATACAGATATGCCTTATGGACATAAATGCAATAATTCTACAGTGAAGAAGAGAGAGATTACAAAAAAACAACTCAATTTTATGAAAAAAAAAATGATTCGGATATTCCGGAAGATGCGTATATCTATCAACACAATTATTTTGTAAAAATAAAAATCTAATTTAGCATGGGAACTTTTTCTGATAGTGCTTATTTAATTTTACCTAACTCTTGATACCTTCTCAAGATAAATATGATACAGCATGTATCAGAAAAGTTATGTTCTTACAATTAGGATGTTGTTTTCAAAGATAAATCTTTCAGTTTTATGATTTGTACAACATCCTGAAATATTGTCGGACTTTTTTTGGTACCAGCTGTATTGTTTTATTTACTCTTTTTAAATCAAATGTTTATGCAAACTACTGAATAACTATTTATTTAATTCCATTTTAACAAACCAATTACGTCTTTTCTTAAATCTATCCATTACGAAAATAGTAAATATCTAAAAATTATTAACGAGTATAACAAAACTATTTAAAGGGATTATTTTGTAAGTATCTATATTTTGGTAGGCATGATAATATTAACTTAGAATCAAGCTGGTATTAAATATTACGCATGTAATACCATCAACTTTACTCTGGAACTATACCTCTTTAATTCTTTTAATTAATAATATAAATATTGAGCATCAACGTTGCTTGTCCATATTAATTTTACTAACAAACATTTGTAGCATGTAGCACTAACCTAATTGTACTCTCATTGTTACCTGTACCATTTATTATTAAAAAAAAATTAAGTATGCATGTAACTATGATGTAACTATATTTTTTGCATGATTGTTGTAATATACTATCAGCATGCTACATTATTCCACTCTTTGTTTCAGTCCCTGGGGAACCACGAATTTGATAACGGAATATCTGGCCTAACACCCTTTATTGAGAACCTCACCTGTCCAATCCTTGCTGCTAATCTTATCCTCAATAAGGAACCGGAGTTACTAGCTGAGAAGAACTTGATGGACTCTGTTGTATTCGACATTAATGGCACTAAGATCGGTGTCATTGGATACTTAACTCCCGACACTAAAGTCTTAGCAATAAGGAACGATGTAGAATACATTGAAGAAGTAACTGCTATTCAAAAAGAAGCAACCAGACTTAAGAGTATTGGAGTGAATATTCTTATTGCTCTAGGACATTCAGGTTTCACCAAAGATTTAGAAATAGCGGAGAAAGTAGAAGATATCGATTTAGTCATAGGTGGACATACAAACACATTTTTATGGAACGGAACCAGTCCTGACGTTGAAAAACCAGAAGGACCATACCCAACATTAGTAAAACAAAAATCTGGTAGAATGGTACCCGCGGTACAAGCCTACGCCTACACTAAATACTTAGGGAAATTACACATTGTATTTGACTCTAATGGTGAAATCATCCGTTCTGATGGAAACCCCGTACTGTTAGATAACTCGATACCACAAGAGCCTGAAGTACTAGCAATAGTAAATCGTTATCGTGAAAGCATGCTGCAAATAACTGAGCAGGTCATTGGTACGACTTCAGTGACATTAGATGGGCAGACATGTCGCTTACGAGAATGTAATATGGGCAATATGATAGCTGATGCGATGGTACATAAATACGCAACAGGATACACAGGATTTGGTTGGACTGATGCTCCTGTAGCAATAATACAAGGAGGTGGAGTTAGAGCTTCTATTGCTCATATAAATTCACCAGCAAACATAACAAAAGGGGACTTGTTACGTGTGATGCCTTTTGATGGCAACATAGTAAAAGTGACAATAAATGGTAGCGACGTGTGGAAGATGCTGGAACACTCTGTATGGAGGTACAACCCGACACGAGCTCCAGGACAGTTTCTACAAATGTCCGGTATGAAGGTTGAATACGATTTTCGCCAACCATCAGGGAAAAGAGTTACTAAAGTGTACATGAGATGCGGTGAATGCTTGAACCCTGAATATTCCGTTCTAAATAAGACAAGACAGTACAATATACTGATGCCTGCATTTTTGTCGATGGGTGGCGATGGCTTCTCAGTCTTTGAAAATCTACCTTCAACTCCTTTGAGTTACGATGAGCTTAATTCTACAATTGAATTTATTGAGCGTCACAGCCCGGTGTATCCAGCTGTTGAAGGACGGATCATTATCAATCATCTTGAGAAATTGCGTAATTCGGCAGTATATTTGAAATTATCCATTGTTTCTGTGTTTATTTTCTTTTGTTCTTTGTTTTTTTAAATCATTTGTAACGTGAACAAAACATACCTCCAAAAAGATATTGAAATTAAGATTTCAGTTAGTAGATAGTTAGTTCAAAACCGAGTACAAAATTTAAACGAGTACTGTGCGTAAGTATTATCACAAATGTTAACTTGATGAAAACACTATGGCTACCCTAAGCAATTGTATTTAACAGATAAACTTACACAGTAACGGCCATTATTTACTTTCTTTAAACGCTTATTCAGTTGCATTTCCCAGATCAGTATTATTATTTTATACTTAAGTAATGCTACTCACGAATGTTAGTTGCTTTTTCCAGAACAGTATTATTACTTATAAATATACTTACTAATGAGATTTACAAGAAGCTATAAGTATAAGAAGGTATCTGTATAAGTATTTTATCATGTTTACATAAAAACTTTTTTTTCTTTTCAATCGCTCTACATATTTGTAGTTGTATTAATATAATATGCTTATGGTTGTATTTTGATTATTGTTTTACTTACTTTTATTATCAATAGATTATACTCTTTTCATATTTCGTCGTTTTGTATTTTTACTTTTTGGCGCTCAAAGCGGGATCCCTAATAGGCATATTTTAAGTCAGGATGACATAAAATTACACAAACAAACACACTTTCAAGGAATTAAATTTAATTACATCAAATATAAGTTAGCAACAAAATGAGATTCTATCATAGACCATTCGTATTCCATACGGTAAAAACTACGCAAATAAGGCTCCCAACGAGCTATTTATAAATTCGCCCGTCGGCGGACGCGTAACAAAAATCGTTAACAGACAGTACATAGACCGTACATACGTCCTATGTACTACCTACAGTAATACACCGCACCGACCAATCAATAAAACTGCAATTGAGCTCCGACACAAAATATGTCCGAACAAAGTAATCACGATGATTGAATGATGCTGCACCGCATACATACACGCTCGCGCATGAAACAGGCTAACCACCTCGCGTTTCAAAACTTTCAATGGATTCACTACCGGTGAATTTTCTCTTTGGACCTCGAATTTTGAAGCACCTACCAGCTATGCACCTATTGAATTCTGATGTTGGCGTATTCAAACAAAGAGTGACCGGAAAAACAGACGCGAGTTTATTACGCAGGCGTAAACAAACCCTAATAACTAGCTAACTATTTATTTGGGTATCTACTTACGTTAATGATTTTTTTGTGTAATAAAAAAGTGCGTTGTGTTAGTAGGTTAGGTACCTTGAATTATTACTACATTACGGTTTTTGTTTCAGTCCCTTGGAAATCACGAGTTCGACCAAGGAGTCAGCGGGCTTACACCATTCATTGAAAACTTGACGTGTCCTGTATTAGCGGCAAATCTCGTTCTTAATAAGGTGCCAGAACTTGCTAGGGAACCCAACCTCAAAAAGCATGTAGTGCTTGATGTTGCCGGTCACAAAGTAGGCGTAATTGGCTACTTAACTCCTACAACCAAAGTATTGGCTATACCAAATGATGTTGATTATATCGATGAAATCGAGGCACTCAATAAGGAAGTGAAAATTCTGGAATCCCAAGGAATTAACATAATCATCGCTCTCGGACATTCAGGATTCGACAAAGACCTAGAGATAGCAAAGGCAGTAGAAGGTCTTGATTTAGTTATTGGCGGACACTCAAACACGTTCCTCTGGAATGGTACAAGTCCAGATTCAGAAAAACCAGAAGGTTCCTATCCAACTTATGTGAAACAAGCTTCTGGAAGAATCGTTCCTGTTGTTCAAGCATATGCTTATACAAAATACTTAGGAAAACTTCATTTAGTATTCGATTCTAAAGGTGAACAAATCGACGCAGACGGCGTTCCTATTCTTTTAGACCAGAAAGTACCACAAGACCCAGAAGTCCTTCAAATCTTAAACAAATACAAAGACAATGTTCTTAATTTTACGGAGAAAGTTATTGGATCCACTGCAATATCGTTAGATAGCAGAACATGCGGAAAAAAAGAATGTACCATAGGTAACGTAATTACCGATGCGACGGTGTATAAGTACGCCTCGGAATACACTGGCGAACATTGGACAGATGCTCCCATTGCCATCATACAAGTAGGGGGTATTAGGTCATCGATAGTGCGTGAAATGCCCACAAATATAACTAAAGGCGATTTACTATCGGTATTACCTTTTGATGGTATCGTAGTAGCAGTAACGGTGAATGGCAGCGTCCTTCTACGAACGTTGGAACAATCAGTGAGTGGAGAGCCACTTCAGTATTCTGGCATTAAAGTTGTATACGACCTTAATAGACCGCCTGGATCTAAGGTTATAAGCGCGGAAGCCAGATGTTGGGCTTGCGACGTCCCACAGTATTCCAAAATATTAGATAAAGATATTTACAAAGTTTTGATGCCGCGTTTCATTGCTATGGGTGGGGACGGATACGACATGTTCATGGGTTTACCAACACAGAACTTAAATTACAATGAATTAGGTTGTACTGAATATTACATATCTCAATATAGTCCTATTTACCCTCAAATTGAAGGGCGGATTACTTTTGTCAGCGAAAATAATACACATAACTCAAACGGTAACAGTTCGTCGTCTATTGCTCAAATCTCAGTTGTAGCATTTCTGATAGGTTTTCTAACTATATTTGTAGCATAATTTTTATTTATGTAGCAGAAATTGAGTAGTGGTAATTTTAATTAATTTAATTCGTATTTAATTTAATTCGTATTAATAACGACTGAAATGTAGTATTACTGATCAAATTCGGTACAAAGTATTATTATCTACTAAATGACTGACTAAAATGTGTCCTAAACTTGTTTTTTTTTTGTGAAATAAATATTTTTACCCAGTTTCTTGGTTCGTTTTATTTGAATATCACAGGCAGAGACAATTAATATAAATACTGCTTCATAGATAAATGTATCTATGACCTAAATGTAGGTCTCACTCATTTAGTTTAAGTATTTACTATCCTACTAAGGTACAATTTTGAAACACAATCATCAATCATCAATGATTTTACGCGTGACTGTACCTACCGTGACCTATTCTAATATGTATTTATTGTGACTTATTATTTATCTAGATACTAACTTCATGAATTAAGAAAGATAATTTTAAACCGGTAGATAAAGTATGAAGCTATATGAAGAAGAAGAAGTATGAAGAAGAAGAGAAGTATGAAGTATATAGATAAAGGTATGAAAGTCCGTAATTAGTGTCTGTCAGCAAAAAGGCTTCACACAGGGCAGCTATTAATGTATAAGTATTAAATTAATGTACCTACACTACATTCCGGGAAGTGGAAAGAAGAGCCCTACACTCAACATTGGATGACTACATAAAGGTTGAAGAAGAGAGAAATACCAGGATGAACAGCTTTAAATTATCTTGATCTATCACATACACAACAGTTAACATTATGTATCTTTCCCTTGATTACATTTGATAAACGTCCGTATTAATGCACTTTCCAGCTGCTGTAACGAATTAAACATAAATCGTCGTACTTATCACATCTGTTGAACACTTGTAAAAAAAAAGTGTAACTGCAAAACGACCCATACATCAACGTAAAATGTTGGTTTGCAGTTGACAGTTTTTTTTAGACAAGTGTTCAACAGATGTTTAACTTTTTCGTAATAAGACGGAATATCGTCTGCTGACGATTTCCATGGGAAGATGTAATGAGATGTAACGTGCTTTTTTTATTATAACTGCTGTGTGTGAAGCCCTAAGGCCAAATAATACAGTTTTACTTGTACATTAGTTTAAGAAAAATTCTCATAAATAAAATAAAAACTACTGAGGCGAACTGAATTATTTTTTTATGGGATCAAATGGCAGGTATCGTATATTGCACCGAACAAAAACCGAATTGAGAACCTCCTCCTTTTTGAAGTCGGTTAAAAACGTATTACAATACGTAGGTGGATACCTACTTTAAATTAAAATAGGTAAAAGGTTACCTAATTGAATACCATACAAGTGTAGAATTTAAGGGTGAATACGATACGAGGGTACCAAAATAGATGTTACCTACATGATAGTTTAATTGACTAGTGCGTAATTGGCGATCCATAATTAGTAGCCTTGATTTGACATGGACGTGTAATGTTGCGAACACATGTACAGTCAGCATCAAAAGTTGCTACCACATTCAGATTTTCAAAATCCCTGTACACCGTAATAATACGGTGTACAGCGATTTTGAAAATCTGAATGTGTTCAGCAACTTTTGATGCTGACTGTACAAGGTATTGGTATATGTACTAATTAGTGTGTCTACATAATATTCATACGACTAAAATAGAAAATTAAGTACAATCACAGTCATAAAATAACATCAAGCCTGTACCTACTGTAATCTCCGAAAGGTTAGGCAGAGTCGACTCGCTATTTGTGCGCGCACATTGCATAACTCAGTTCAGGCAAAATGTTCGCGCACTTTATGGTGCACTTTTACTTAGACGCAAGGGCTAAACGCGATACCAGCTTAGTACGCGCACTGCTAAAGCGCGTGAACAAAATGTGCTGCACACTATTTCGATGGAATCGTACCATTACAGTACGCCCACATTTTGGCCATCATAGAAATAGATGCAGCCTATGAGCCTAAGGCCACACCAAAGGCTGTTGTTGTGTTATCATAATTATACGTTATCGTAACGATCTTTTCACACTAAAATCAAGTAATTTTTTATTGAGTTAACATGTTTTATGGCTGCGTAAAAATCTAACGAAAGTAAATGCCACTATTACACTATTATGACCATGGGCGTAGCCACGGTGGGGCAGGGTGGGGTGCTTGCCCCACCCTGACTCCGACTTGTTAGGTGTCTTTTAACCAAAATTAAATAATGTAGGTACTTAACTAATACAATACCTACTTAATATCCGTAAGAAACCTCACACTCGACAATCGTCAGACGACACAAAAAAAATCTAGAGTTTTGCCCCACCCTGAGCACATTTCTAGAATTTTGCCCCACTCTGTGCACATGGCTGGCTACGCCCATGATTATGACTATACTATAATTTTCGGCAAAATCTTTGCAATTTTTATTTAATGATTAACATTAAAAATACTGTCAGTAACTGGACGACCACACGATATAAATGAAAAACAAAATACGTGTGGCACGCGGAGACTGCTGCGGTTAAGCTATTGCATAGCATTTAAAAAAAAAATATCTCCTACCGCGAATATTTAACGAGAATAACATTATTTTATTTGAAATGTTTGTGGTGCACTACTGCATACTGTAATAAAGAACTGCTTTGTTGTAGGAGAATTTTATAAGGTTTCATTGTGAAACCCTCCTTTTGTAGCTGGCCGTTTAGAATCAGTAAAAAAAAGTAAGTCTTTATGACGGATGTTTAATTTTCTGATTGCTGGGGTGCGTTTAAATCTTCCGGCGATATTTCGCCGGTAAAAAATTAAACTAGGGAGGGTTCGCTGAACGGAGTCATAAGTTTCTATCAATGTTAGTTGTCAAATTCAATTGACAGTTCAGTTTATTGAACAAATAATCAATTTGCCGGTTTAATATAAATCCATAATCCACAAATAATATTTACTCTCTAAAATAAAAATAATATTCGTTTTTACGGCGCGAATCGAGCAAAACAACAAAACTTAATGTTAGTCTGACAGCAGGATAAAATTTTGCGAGGTAAAAAGGTCGCAAAAATGTATTCCATTTAGTAAAAACTTATACCATCGGACGACCGTAAACGGGGCAGATTAAATTTTAGTTAGCTTCATTTTTCACCTCGCGGTGTACTTAAACGGGGTTTTTGACATTTAGTCAGTATAAATTTAAACTGGATAAAGGATTTAAACGCAGCCCTGAAGTCTCCCGAACTGAAACGATGACGTTTAGACGAGTGTTAGGTTATTTTCGTTCTATTAGGCCCACTTGCACGAACCCGAGTTATCTTTTAAACTCAGAGTTAGTTGCTAACACGAGGTTAAATTGACAATATTGTATGACAAACTGTCAATTTAACCTTGTGTTAGCAACTAACTCTGAGTTAAAAGATAACTCGGGTTCGTGCAAGCGGGCCTTAGGGAATTTCTTGATTCGGTCACCGCGCTCAGAGCCCGCGATAAAAACTATGCAATAGCTTAAAAACAAAATAAGCGGGAAAGTGACAATCCGATCAAGGCACATTTTTCTAGCTAATCTATAATTTATGTTCTTATTTTTAATTTCCTCGTAGGTATTCGTAATGAAAAGCACAGTGTTTACCTCGGGTGAATTACTATTTCTCGAACTGCTAGCGCCCTCTCTGCGTTGCAGGCGCCAAACCCAGTAAGGCCCGCTTGCAGAAGCCCGGCTAACACAAGGTCAAATTGACAGTTTTGTCATACAATATTGTCAATTTAACCTCGTGTTGGCAACTAACTCTGAGCTTAAAAGATAACTCGGGTTTCTGCAAGTGGGCCTTACTATCTCTCCTTGGAAACTAGTACCGACGGCAAAAATACTCTACTTTCAAGAGATTTTCATCATTCATGGGAAAAAGTTACACAAGCGAAAGTTGACCACGTAGTGGAGATAAGCGCAAGACGGGTAGCCGATAGAATGTGTGCGTGCAGGACGCGGCTCATGTAGGGAGAGGAGCCGCGTCCTACACGCACACATTCTCATTAGCAAGAACGACGACGAGTAATTTAACAAGCATACCCGTTTTAGGCGGGCTACCTGTCTTGAGCTTACCTCCTCTAATAGTGGTCGACTTTGATCAACAACAACAAAGGTGCGCAATGAGGCGGCTTTGAGATCGTGCGATCGAGTAGCGCGAGTGTTGAGCGCTTATGTTACTGTCAGTAGCTTAATGAATAGCAAACTTTAGTCCCAGCTTGACGTGAATGCTGCGGCCGCGCTGTCACAATGCTGTGTTTAAAGAGAATAGCATTACTGGACTCGTTTCTCAACTATTGACGACGTCGACATCAACGCTCAATGGGGATGGCAACTGGGGAACTAATGGCGCTAGTATAGTTTGTTCCAAGCATCGTCATTGGTTCAAATCTTATAGGTACTTCAAAATAGTACTACCTCATTGGTCGGATTAGGACTTAGCTATGGTGGTGCCATCTACAATTAGCTTTGACCGGCCTTCCCCATTGGACAACTCTCTCTATCGAAGAATAATAGTTTGACGAAATCCATTCAATCGATACTGCGTAGGTGAAAAACAAACAAGATACATATATAAAATATCCACTCTTTTTATTTTTTATCAGGATAATGATACCTACAGCGGAAATAGCTCCTCCTCCTTTAAGTAAACAGAAACACTAACACGAAGCCCCTAAGGTCAGTATCTCTTAAGTAGTCTGTGCTTAAGGTCTTGCATGGACTCCGAAGTAAGCTGGTAGTGGGGCGATATGGGCAACGACGCGTTCAAAGAAGCTGCCCGCTAGGCTGAAGTCAAGATCGGGCTCATTTTTACTACTATCATCCTTCAATAGGGCACTAAAATTGCATACCTAGACAAGTCAATATTGAAATATTATAATTTCAAATACAAGAATACGTTTCGATAGAATAAGATAGAAGCTAGAACCAAACTAATGCGGGTATTCTTTATGCGTTAAGTGCATGAATTTTGATCTACAAACTGCTGCAGATTTCTTAGAATTACTAGAAACGAGGGCTGGCCGGAGAATGCTGAATTGCTGATGATAACTTTAAAAACTCGAAAGAGAAATGACACTAAAATATAAATGGAAATCAGTCAGCGTTTGAAAACATTGTAAGATCATTTTTAATAATCTCTAATATCAAATAAACAAACAACTAATACCTACATTTATTATAAATAGAACCTATGAATATAACGTAAACCAAGGCGCCAAATAAGATTTTTACGTAGGTATTTAGGTATATCTCTACTGCTTTTTTCAACTTCAAGTTTCAAACATGTAGAACTTCCATGTTAATTAATGACTTGACACTTTTTACTCTATCCAGGAACACCTGGTTAGGTAGATTAGGTTATCTAAACAACGCTTAATGCGAAGGGTACAGTCACGCGTAACACGGTGATAATTAGGCTGTTTGCATATCCTCAAACCCACACAAAACTTGAAAGTACAATACAGTAAGGAAAAATCTAAAAATAGATAAATAAACCATTACTGTACCTATTGTACTAACAATATAACGTGACACTAACTTTTCCTTACAGTCTCTCGGCAACCACGAGTTCGACGAAGCTGTAGATGGCCTAGTGCCATTTATAAGAAACTTGAAGTCGCCAGTCGTGGCAGCTAACCTCATCTTAGACAAGGTTCCCGAACTAAAAAACGAAACGAACTTATATAAATCAATTGTTATAACCAAAGACAATGTCAAAATTGGTATCATTGGATACCTCACACCAACCACTAAAGACCTCGCCGCCAGAAATGATGTTGAATACGAAAACGAAATTCCAGCCATTAGAAAAGAAGTAAAAAAACTTAAAGCACAAAATGTTAACATTTTAATAGCTTTAGGACATTCCGGATTTATGATGGACTTAGAGATTGCGAAACAAGTCGAAGATATTGACTTGGTTATCGGAGGCCATTCCAATACATTCCTTTGGAACGCTGATAGTACTTCAGAGAGGCCTGAAGTCCCTGAGGGACCATACCCCACAGAAGTGACACAAGAAGATGGTAGAATAGTAAGAGTCGTACAAGCTTATGCTTACACTAAATATATGGGAAAATTACATTTATTTTTCGATTCCGCCGGCGAAATAATAAAATACGAAGGCACTCCAATTTTATTAAACCAAGAAATACCACGAGACCCAGAACTTTTAAAAACAGTGAATAAATATCGTGAAGATATGAATCGTATCATCAACGAAGCTGTTGGAACATCATTGGTTTATCTGAACGACACTGGCTGTCGACTAAGAGAATGCAACTTAGGTGACTTGATTGCTGATGCTATGTTGAACTATACCAGGGAAGAACATCACGAACAGTATCCCGATGTAAATATAGCAATAGTGCAAGGAGGACGGATACGAACATCAATTTACCATGATGGTGAAAAACCATTCACTTTAACTAGAGGCGACTGGATTAATGTATTACCATTTTCAGACACGCTAGTAATAGTAACAATGAACGGAACAATACTAAAACAGAGTCTAGAACATTCCGTGTCCACATGGCGCACTATAGATAGTACTGGACAATTCCAACAGTTCTCTGGAATGAAAGTCACCTACGACTTAGCGAAACCAGTAGGTTCTCGTGTTGTGGAAGCTAAAGCAGTATGCTCAAACTGTGGATTTTATGAATTGCAGGATATACAAGATGGTTATGAATACAAAATGATGATGCCATATTTCTTAGCTGACGGTGGAGATGGTTATGACATGTTTATAGAACTTCCAAGGCAATCACTTCCTTACAATGAATTAGATAGTATTTTACACTATTTAAAGAAATATAGTCCTGTGGATACACGAGTAGACGGTCGAATCACAGTACTCAATGAAGACAAAGTTCCTCAATATCCTACTTCTGATATTAAAAGTGAAGGCCGGAGGAATCATTTAGCTGCAGCTGCAACGAAGCACAGTCTAAACTGGCATTACGTACTTATGATATTATTTTTATGCAAATACTCATTGTAATGGATGTAAGCATAGGTTGAATATTATTAGGTCTATGAAAATATTATTAGTATAGAATTTTAAAGGTGATAAACCAGTGTTGAAAATACTTGATAGCAATTAATGTGAGTATAGTTATAATACTCATAGATGTATTTCTTTCCATTCCTAGTAACCTAGGTGTAACGGTGTAGTGAAAAAATAAACATTCAAATTCAAGTTGAAAAAATTGAACTTATCTAAATAAATAATTATACTAGTTCAAGAATTCCAATTCCCAATTCAACTTTATCTTCGTATAAATCCAAGAAAGCAACAGACAACATTAGAAGATAGTCGCTTTACAGAGATTTGCTTCCTCATTGGCTTGATAGAAAATGTTTTTTGAAAATAGCTAATGGTAGGTATTTTTAAACACACTATGTGATATTATCATTTTTGTTATTAGTTTGTTAGAAAATTATAGTATCATTTTATTGGCTCTGGTACTTACAATTCCGGAGGCAACTGGAATCCGCAGCAAGATGGCAAAAAGGCAATGTTGTGATGGATGTTTGCCGAACTCTATTTTCTCTGTAATTAGGAAACCGCAACCGCATATCGCAGACAGCATGGCAAAAGGTAGCATTGTTGACCATCTACTTATTGAAGTTTTTTACATGGAGTTATACAGCTTAACACTGGTCGTTAGCCCGAATTCGATTGCCTCTGGAATTCGGACAAATTAATGATCAAACGTGTAAAAAAACGAGGTCTAGCTAATCAGTCTTCGGGCAGCAGCAAAAGCATCGAGTGCAGTAATGTCATCTAAGGCCCGAATGCGGGCTAACGACCAACTACAGTGGCGTTTGTTATGAACTATTTTCATGAGCAATTTTTCAGTTACGGTAGCCTTCGTAATTGTATCTGTTATTAGTATTATTCTAAAAATATTAGTTTTTATCTATGGTTATTTATATAATTTTTTAGTTCTCTTAATTGCATGGCAACTTATGTACTTACATCCATTTTAATTTCTACCTCTTTAAACACAATCCAAGTACAATAAACGTAGACATGTTGGTTTTGTTTTAGTCCATTTATTGATTTTTTTTAAATTATATTTGATGACTGTGTTGCTTAGTAAATAAATCGCATTTTTGTGAATAATTTATTCAGTTGAAAACTGAACTCAATGTTTTATATTTTGGTATAAAAGCAGGATGTACGAAATCCACGATTCCTTGAAATATTGTTTGGTCAATTAAAATAAGAACTCGGATTTTTACACAAACTTTATTAAGAAAACAGTTGAATACAAAAAGGATACATTATGTACCTAAGAAATTGGTTATAAGATTCGTAGACCACTGTGATACAGAAAGTCGCCGTATCTACCCTAATAATTAGGGCGCGCCAAAGTTCACCTAAAATTTAAACTCCGATCATCGGAAACCCGAAAATTGTATTCCTAACATTTTTAATCCTAATGATCACAACTCCTAATTGCACTGTCACTAATGTTCATAATTCCGAATCATTCGACTTCATAATGTCGGTAGCAATAAACATCTATTATACTATTATTTGTTTTCCTATATTTTCTCAACATAACCTTCTTTTACACTATTATTCAAAGTCATCTTTTTTGTTTAGATTTTTTTTTGGCATATTAGCACGTTTATTTGAGGAAGTGCTTGCTTCGCACTCACTAATTATATGAATTGGTTTTTTTGTTTTTATTAGTTAAAGCGTCTTCTTTAATTGTATTTAAAGCGGTGTGTACCTGAAAAGATATTCATACTTTATGTTAGGTTAGAACTGTGACCAGCTCAGCATCGCGAGTCGAGCGAGCAAAGCGAGCGGCCGGCGAGCGCAACCTCGAAATTTGTCGCCAGTATTTTTTTCATAGTGACCCCAACACGACACTCTGACCAAAAACGACTGGGGGCACCCCGACTCGGACAGGTTAGGTTAGAAGGGGATGGCGGGGTCTTTCAGACCCCGCCATCCCCTTCGTGGTTATTTTTTTTTAAACCACCCAGAAGTAGGAGCACCGCGAAGCGGTGCTCCGTCGACTTTTCTCGACATTTTACTGGATTCAGTTTGACTAAATCCAGTAAAATGACTAAATAAAAATATCATCGCAATCATGTTTAGGGATAAAAACTTTATGATAAAAAACAGTAGGAGTTTCAATATATTTACAATAACGATATTATTGATAACAATTTTCGGAAAAATTAGTGTTATGAACATCGCCGGTAGCACTACAAAAAGTATGAATAAAAACTTTAGGATGAAAATTTTTAGGAAGAGTGATCATTCGGATTACAAATCGTTAGGAAGAACAATTTCGGATAAACAACTTTAGGTGAGCCAATATGGACCCTAATAATTAATATCGTATTGCTTCAGCAATAGAATTTGATAGCAAATCATTTGCTATCAATTCAATCTTGATTCTGCGAAAGTGACAATAATTTTAGATTCTGTTTTCTGTTGTTTTTATTATTCTTTTTACTCGACTTCCATTGACACAGAAAGCAAAGATGGGGTTATGTTGTTTCGTTTACAGTTTTGTTAGAATTCTTGAATACTCACAGTTGAGAAGAGCTCTGCATTACACAGCACACAAAAGACGTATAACATCAAAATAAACGCCATTATTATTAATAACAAAAAAAATAAACATGACAAAAAATATTAGTTATTAATTATAATTATGAACTTGTTTGACTACTTCAAGATGTCAAATGAAATTGCCATACCTAGTTCCTACTCTCTAGAAAGAGATAAAACATTGTAGGACTATCCATCTCTTTTTTTACGTTACCATGGACATTCTATGTCTTAAAGGAAAGAGAAAGGTAGTCTTATATTTTTTACTCTCTTTTTAGAGAGTATGGCAATTTAATTTTTTAAAGTTCACAGATATTGAAGTAAATACAAAAACAGCAAATGTATATCTGACTGTCTCATTCCAAACTCTTAAAATCTAAGTACAATGTCAAAATCACTCAAGTGACATTCTAAAAACATAATCAAACATACAGATTTGAAAAGAAAATGTTATATTAAAAATATCAATGTTATAATTGAGATAAGTATAAATGTATTATTATTACAAATACTACAGTTTATATTGTTTACTGCATATTATGTTATTCGAAATTAAAATATGGTTCTCTTTGTTGTTCTTTTTTTTCAAAAATCCTTTTAGTGTAACCAGAAAAAAAACTACCCACACAATCATGAAACTCTCTTAATTTATTTTCTAGTCTTTTTTCTTTCACATTCTCATAGCTTCCTTATAATTTTCGGTAAAAAAAATTGCATCCGCATCTTATACTACACTAAAAGGATACACCGACACTTATCTACCAAAAAGCCTAGACAAAGTGACATTATAATTTTTATTGCAAAACTGAAAAGTTTTTTGAATCTCTGGAACAACCTACCAGAGAGATTTAAAAAAAACTTTTTGTATATGGCAACCACAATCATGAATAAGGCCGTAAACTATTCAGCATCACACTAGAACCTTTACGAGTGGAGAATCGGGTGAAAAGCAGCCATAATGATGATCGAGCAGTCAACAATTTATTGGAATATAAGCTATGAAAAAGCTGGTAAATCCTGCTGAAGTGTTTGCCTCTCTTAGGTCCCTTCTAGGGTACGCAAACAGCACCAAAAACTTAACATCTACGATGTCAAAACCCTACAATTAGGACGCAATTCTAATTAGGCTCATATTTGTTCGATCATATACGACGTTTAAGACCCAAATCTAGAGCAAACCTTGTTTTAGCTTCATCCGAAAATAAACCTTAGTAGTGAGTGGTATAATACTTTATACTACGCATGTTTATAGACATCTGTGCTCGAGCTTATCCTACGAATAAAAACTTTAATTGTAAGTTTTGAAGGTTCATTTTAAGGTTAAGTAAAAACTATCTAGTTCTATAGATTTTTGGGTTAGACCCAAGAGATGGTATAAAGACAGAAAAAACTCGAGAAATAATATATGTTGATTAAGATGTTTCTGGATATCCAATGAGGGTCAGCAAAGACCGAGACGTCAAATCGTCGTCAAAAACTAACCCTATTTCCTACACGAAAAGGTGTATTATCTTTCGCAACCCAGCGCGAAGCATTGCGGCGCAGCGCGGCACCGCGCTTCATTTTAATAGCGACTCAAAATCTAACTTTATTTAGTACACGAAAAGATACACATTTGCAGTATCATTACGTCACGTCGCGTTGCATCGCGTCTCGGTGTAATTGAAAAAAAAAATATCTAACTGGTCTGTTACCATTCAATTTAATCAAGAATTACTCTCTTTTCGGTCAATGCTCAGCCTTAAAACGCAATATCTAATGAGTGTTTTTTTCTTTAAATAAAAACCTTTTTTTACAAATACTAAAGATTCATTCAAAGTGTGAATGTTATAAAGAAGAGAAAATCTAACAAAGAAATAATTGCAAACGCTTTAGTAGGTACAAATCTAACTATCACACGAAATCCCTTACAGAGACAACCTCGTCATTCCAAAATTATAATTTAAACCCTGTTAGTATACATACACAAATAACACACACTCTCTTAAATACTAGATTAGAACTTCCACAAAAAAAATTATCATTACAGGTTCAATAATTCAATTGAACATGAGTCCACCAAAGTTCAAAAATGAAATGTTATCAACGTTTTATTGTATTCACTCGGCATGGGAAGTGAGTTTCCGCCTATACAGAGTTCCCTCAAACAACTAGCCATACTATGATACATGGTACCACCATAGTGTAAGCATTTCATTACATAGTAGCTAGTAAGTGGTACGACAGGAAATAGTAAGAACCATTAGGTAACAAAAATATTATACGATATTGTTGCCATCGCGACTGGCACAGGCGCGTGGAGAATTGCATAAAACAAAGAGTCTTATAAACAACAATGAGTAAGATCTGGCTGTTTGATAAATTATTGTAGTCAAGCCATTCCAAAGGAAATTCCGTAGAAGTACAGAGAACAGGATGGCCGACCATGAACTCTTAACGCGATCCAGTTTAGGCTGTGGGAAAGAGATGGCGCTAGACGACTTGTATAGCTTTGTCTCTTTCCCATAGCCTAAACTGGATCGCATTAAGAGCTCGTGGTAAGGCTCCAGGTGGCCTACCATGACGTCTTAAAGCGTGAGTAGTTACGCTCAGGGAACGAGATGGCGCTAGACGACACTCTCTTTCCCACAGCCTGGCAAAGAATTTCAGTCACTCGACGCTTGAGCAGTCAATGAAGACTGCGTCAAAGGTGATGTGACCATCTTACCTAGATAGTCACATCACCTTTTACGCAGTCTATGGCAATCGTGACCGGAAGGCTAGGTTTGGAGAGGCCTTTGCACATCTGCAAGACGAAGCTCGAAATGTGCTAAGCTGATGCTTAGACAAAAAAATTATCCTCGAAACGAACTATAATTCAAATTCCTTCGAAGGAAAAGTGGATATTATGGCCTATGTCCAGCGGACAGCGAGATCCTTAACTGATAGTACACATACTCCAACACATTCGTGGACAGTATTAGTGAATAGCGATACAAAAATCTGCAGAGGCTCATGACGTATAGAAAATGGTAAGTTTCCGTTTTCAAGTATTCTATCATATACATTTGTATAAAAGTCCCTAATAAAATAAAAAAAAAAGAAAAAAAAAAGTATTCTATCAAATACGCTCTTACAACTTAGATAATTATCTAAACATAGAATAGGCTACTAATTTGCACTGAATTACAATACAAACGTTAATTGTATAATATTGACTCTCTCAAGACTTGTCGTTAGACCAGTAGTTAAATAAACTACTTAGTTTTTAACTAATGGTTTACTTAGCTACTGATCAAACTGGGCCCTTACCAATACTGAATCTACTTAACTGAAGTAGACAATGCATTAATTAAATAAGCTAAACCGTTCCACAATAAGCCCCTTACGGCGGTTTCGCACTACGTCCGATCCGAATCCGATCCGAAACCGTGAAAAAAAATCACGGACAGAATTCGGATATTGCTTACGCATTACTCTCATCTCTGACAACCAGCCTCATACCCCCCGACCGCCCCGCTGCCTCTCTGCAAGTGCGCAGCTCGGATTCAACCCGGACGCAGTGCGGGAGCATACATACAAATAATACTATGGCAACACTTCGGTCCGTCATTTTTTCTCCGAAACGGAGATTCTCGGGTGACGGAAAGATATCATATAACGGAAATCGGATCTAGTGCGTAAAATACCATAGAAATAGTTCTGCGGCTACTTCGGAACGTATTTTCACGGGTTCGGATCGGACGTAGTGCGAAAACGCCCTTAGGGGAGTCACCAAACATATCGACGTGAAATCGGCTTGGGCCAGTTAAAGTAAGCTCTAAAGGACTGTACCCATGGCGCGACGCTATTGCAATTCGAACTACATAGTATATACTACTACCCATTCCAACTACAAGTGAAAATCAACCTTACCACTAAGACATAATATGACATAAAACACGTTGTTATCTACGGGTAAATGAAAAACAAAACACGATCGCCACGACGACGTCAAGTCAATCGAATTGCATCATCATTTCTTAGTAGCAAGGTTGATTTTCACTTGTAGTTGGAATCGGTCGAACCATGCCATGGGTAAAGTCCAGACTTCACGGTTTGGTCACTGTAGTAGGCTTACATTCATTTCGAAACAGCTTTACATAATCGTTGAGCAATTTGAATTTGCAAGAAATCAAAAACAACTTTAAATCAATAGTCATATGAACTATTTTATCTGCCGTCTCAACTGGCAACATTTTGAATAATATTTATGATCAAATCGCTAAACGTATTGGACATTTTGAAAAACATAGCAACAGCACTTGTAGTTGAGATCGCGAATGCAGATGGTAATAATTCAAATGAATGTGAAATAGTATTTTTTTTAATAATTTATAGAGGTCCTCATAGATTTATTGCTGTTCAGTTTTCATACTCTTTAAGAGTACCTAGGTATCAATATGGCTTTTAAATTTAAATAAATAGGTACCTATCAAAATCTTTATCATTTGAATCTTTATCATTTAAACTTATTTTAACAATATACTATTGGGGACTAGAAACGTTTAAACTTAGCAATATCAGTAGTTAACTCAAACAAATAATTATCATTTTAATCACAAAAAGCTTTATCCTAGTTCTACTATATAAGACATCAAGGTATTTACTGTTTTTTGGGAACTACTATTAAAACCCCTTCTACACGATCAAACCCGACCGCCGACAGAGGTGACCTTGGTCGCGTCATCAGTACCCAACCGTCTGGAACGCTGTCGGCTGACGGTCGAGTCCGACGCGGACGTGGCCTGTCGGGATGGATGCGCTCCCGACCAAGGTCATCCAAAGGTCGTTTGACTCCGCCCATATTTGGCCGGCCGACCAACGTGTACACGGTAGATTTTCCCATCAACCGGACCAAGGTCACCTCTGTCGCGGTCGGGTTTGATCGTGTAGAAGGGGTTTAAGTTTTTTACAATGAATGCACAGTTTTACTGAAGCATAATATCTGAGTATTCTACTTGCCTACCTAACTTAACTGCAAAAGGTCTTCAAGGTCTTTTGGCAACTGAGGGCATTATATCAAAATATTTGGCAACAGTGGCACATAATACCCAAATCATAAAACAAAAAAGTAAATGGAAAATAATCAAATCGCGTTGCTGAATAAAAATACTTACTATCTGTAACAAAAACGCAAAGCATAAAAAAAAACAGTTTAGTCTTCACCCACAGTGTCAAACGGACTAAGTCCGGTATAGAACCTCGAAGATTTAGGAGTTCCTTCATTTCTTGGTGCAGGGATATCATGCTCAACAAACTTGGTAAAACCATGAGGGAGGACACCTGCAAGTATGGCTAAAACCTGCTTCAATGACTCCTGACATTCAGCTGCCTCTTTGCAAGGTATATAAGGCTCTAAACTTGTAGCTAACTCACATAAGGGCTTGAACAGTTTCAGCGCTTTCTTCTTATCAGCTTTCTGTAGCGCCTGTATGACCTCCTCATTCAAACACTCCAATGTCTTCTGAGCTATAGCGAGCGGAGGATTTGGTATCGTGGCCAAGGAATAATATAACGGCCAGTCTTCAGTGCAGGCCTGGCAGACACAGGTGAACTTGTACTGGGACTTCATCATGGATTGCCGAGACTCCATGTCGTGTACTGCATGATGTGCTCTGAAAATGAAACAGTAAATGGTATTAGTACTTTGGTCAATTTTAATAAGTTGGTACAACCTCTACTTTTAATAAAAAATTAGGTTTCTAACAGAGTTAGAAGCAGGGATCGGAACAAGTAAAAAGAAAATTTCACTAATCTTGTTTTATATCATAAAGCCTCATTTAGACGGAGCAAGAACTCGCATGCGAGTTTCACTACATTACGGTATTTGTTTGACAAACTGAAATGCAATAACGAAACTCGCGTGCGAGTTCTTGCATCGCCTTAATGAGGCTTTATTTCTGAATCTAAATATAATTTCATGATTGTTCCTTGATATTTTGGCATATAAACTACCTACTACAATCTACCTACTCTTCTTTGTTTGAATACAGCAGCTTCTTAAATAAGATTATGTAATATATCAGTGCCTAATTAGTTCATTTTCAGCACTTTAAGAATATGTAGTCGTTTCTTTCAGCAATTTTAGTATAAGAGATAGCATATACAAAATATTGCTGTACAAGATGACGAAACTGCCTCCATGGCCCATCTCTCGCTGAGCCGAGGCACAATTAGTTTAAGCATAGTACTCAATCACTCATGTCTGATTTCGGCGCAAGACATTACGAAGACAAATCTTTCCCACATGCTTGGCCTGGCAGGATTAAATAGCCAAGAGAGGGTCTTTAACTGCCACTTAGCAATATCCCAAATGATTCAATCCGTGCATAGCCAGCAACGTCATTGGCTATTTATTCGCTAAGTGAATCATTTGGGATATTGCTTTGTGGCCGTTTTAGACCCGCTGACATGTTTGCAATTCAATCCTGCCTACCCTAGCACGGCAATCACATGCATTAGTTAATCAAGCGACAATTAGGTTCTAGACAAAAAATATGTCTAGGTACTTTCGATTGCTGCAAGTCCTCATTGTCCTTAGTGTCTCCCTTCCAAAATCTGCTGCAGATTGCCCATCCTCGACGTAGAACCCCTCTGCTGCCAGTCGCACGATGACCTTTTCGTTGTACCTAATGTTAATTACAGAAGCATTCCAAGGTTAATGGCATTGTCTCCATACATTATAAGTTAGAAAGATATGTATTTCATATGAGACATGCAACTCATCATGCAACTCATGTTAGTACTTTGAAAGCATGCACCTCGAATCGTCATTGTTCAATCAAATAATAACAACACGCACTAAAAACTTCGAAGACGCCGAAAAAACTAAGAATATACAAGGTGAACAACACTGAGGACCATCTGTTTAAAATGCAAATCTTGCATATTATTCCTCCTAAGAAATAACCTGTCCAATAGAATTCTCCAAATAAAATGACGATAAGCGATAACTTCTCAAGACCAAGCTGAAGTTGGTGATTGCAATAATCTACTATGACATTGGCAAAAATCAACTACCTTTGCAAGTCTCCAGGCATTTGCCTCGCCTTTTCTCGGTTGGCGAATTTGCTGGTCAGTGTGGAATCTATATGCTCATGGCAAAGTAGATTTATTAATAAATTAGTGCAAAATGCAGAATTTTCACCAACTGCTGTCTATAACCAACTCCACTATTGGAAAGCGTGACTCCTCAGATCAATATATTGAACCTGCAGAAGAGCTTGCAGTTGCCATTGACCACTTAGAGTACCCTAAACCGATTAGGCAGATTAGGTTCTGCAACATACAACCTTGTTGATGGGAGTATACTGATGATGAAGCAGGATGTGACTGCATGAGGCTCCATACCTCATTAGAAACAATGTCCCAGTTCCTGTACAGTGTACTGTAATTCTACCTGCATATAAAGGGGCCTAGTAAAATTATGAAATCATCAATACATAAAAGAAGAATCAATTTTACATTTGAACATAGAAAACAAAAATTGGACTGAACAATGTGACTGGAAAAGAATTAGAAAAAACTAAACAAAAAGTTGGTTGAAAAAAAGTTAGAAAATAAATACTCACCCATAGTTATCAAAAATTTGCATTCCTTTCTTAATAGGTCTTAAGGCAATCAAATGCATCTTTGTTTGGCCCAGTCTGGCATATCGCACCACATTTGGAGCACATGAATGATTGATCAAACTCAGGAATGCATATGCACCACTCCCTATATTATATTCATCAACATAATTTCCATCTTCATCACCAACATTAGCAGTGATGGCATGCATATTTGTTGGAGCAGTCATCAAGTGACGCAGTAATGTTTCTGCAGCAAATTTTATGATATTTTTCTTTAAAATAGGATCATCTGTCTCAAATAAATTCTTCATGCCCAAGTAGTGTATGAGTACAGCAGCAGTTACAGCCTTCTGAAATATATCTGATACATCTCTTTTCTCAATATTTGTTGCCAGAGCATGTATTGCATGGTAATTATTGGACACATAAACCATGTCACCGTCGGGCCTGTTTTGCACACATCCTAAATCTCCAACATCTGCGCACCTCTCCACTTCTGACATAGTGGCAAAAACCTCTTCCCATGTATTATGGTCAGTTCTGGCTCTAATAGTAGTTCTAAAAGCAAGCAATTCCAATTTAGTGAAATTACTTTTGATTAAACTTGCTATAAATGGACATTCATAGAAATGGTACTCTTGCCATGCCTGCATGACGCACTGCCGGCTACAGTACATGGTCATACAGCAGTATGGACATGGATACAGATTAAATTTCCTTGAAAAACAATGAGCACAAGTAATCACTACTTGATTTGGTAAGAGTACGCTCACATATGGAATATCTTCAGCTATTACTTCACCAACTTTGATGTCCTCTGCTGCAACAACATGTCTTCCCATTTCTGGAGTATATTTGACCTCCAGCTTTGAGCTTGCACATTCATATTTTTCATTCTTGAAACTATTCATCTTAAATATGTCATTTATGAGGACCGTATCATCAGGAGATTTTTTTTCTTCCTGTAATGCCTCTTCACACTTCTTTTTTCTTTTGAGCAGTTTATCCCTGATGTTTTCTGGGTAGACTAGAGTAAATATCATTTTGATATCTTCTAAGCAAGCATTGTATTCTTTTAAACCAGCAAGTGCTGCTGATCTGTTAGAGATAGCTAAACTATAACATACAGAATTTAGAGGTGAATACATTAGTGCCAAGTTATAATACTGCCAAGCTGGATAGAATTCAGACCGTTGATACAGCAGGTTGCCAAGGTTACGATAGTGGTTGGACGTGTACTCACATTTGTCTTCTTTTACAATAAGTGGTATAAGATTATGGCTTTTTAAGAGCCGGTACACAAACATTACTTTTTCTACATTTTCTGTGAAAGCTAAAAACTGTCTGGTAATGTCCTGTGCTCGTCCATCGCTTCTGATTCTCGCTACGAGTTTCTCGTAAATAGAATCAATAGTCAAATTGAGGTTATCAAATGGAAACATTATTGATTATTTCAGTGTTTCACAGACTTGAACAGGAAGCAGTGCTGCTAAAATGTCTCACTTCGCGACGCCGTTTCTTGTGGTTAATTTGGGATGTGAGATGATCTTCGTAATAGACCAGAGGCTGAAAGCTCAAAATATTCCACTGGACAAATCTGAAAAAGGTAAATTGCGTTGTAGTGTTCTGTAACACATTCAAAAATAATTGAGCACTGTTTTATTTATCATTTGACTATATTTCTATAGATATTTGAATTATCTTTATTTGATTAATTTCAGTACTCACCGACGTAGCGACTGTGTTACTTCATCCTAGACTACTTGATGAATTATTTACACCGCAGCCGGTGGCCGCTCATACTCTTGTAAAACAACTACTACAAGACATATCCTCCTCTTCAATAATGAAACTAGACGATTATTCAATGAGTAAATTGTGGGATCTTATGACAATGATCTTCAAATGGCAACTGTCTGTAGCTACCAATCAAAATATTTTCGACATCACTCGCCGACATCTGAGAAATGTTGCCATGCTAATGCCGCAGTTTTTCCCTAAAAGTATTGTTGAACAGGTTATGAGAAGATTCGAAAATTTATCTCATCAATTCACTGATGATGATTATAAATGTCTAAACAATACCCTTATTATTTGGTTTTCAGAATATCATACAAAAATTTCTGTTTTAATGCGACTAGGGCTGCAAAGAAAAGACGGAACTTTTAATTTACCTTCCACTATAAGCACAAACTTTTTGCATAACCTTGGGGAAAATATTTATAAGTACGATAACCAGAAGAATCCTATTGAAGAGTTTGAAAATCGGTGTGCTGATACTAATGAGATAAAATGTCTTTTAGCTTCAATAGAAAACGTTCATTCCTCAAACAAAGTTGAATTACAGTTGCCTATTGAGTTTGGAGCAACAAGCTCATCCAATACAAAAACTCTAGAAATAGCTAGAGACATTCAATTTGAAACAATAGACACTAGTATCAAAATAAAGAACGCTGATCTTACTTTTAATCCGGATATTCCTAAATCACCACAGGAAGACTTATTGGAAATGTTAGGAATGATAGGAGAGTCAATGTAAATAAGTAACAAAGAAATACTTGAGTAATCTTAAAACTAGTAGGTACTTAGTTCCCCATTTTAATGGGACACATTAAAATATTTGGCAACACTGATGTTATCGGTTCGTTTCATTGACATTCGATTTTCGAAAGAGAAGTGCTGCAAACTGCACTGCACTTCCCTTTCCCAAGGCAAGGTCACACCATGGATTTATAAATATTAAGGTCACACTGGTTCACAGTTCACACACAGAGCACTAGAGCATGTAATTTTTATACACCCTCGTTGGTGCCCTAACCCAAGAGGCGAGGCGTAGCCCTTCCTAGCACTCACTCGGGCAGCTTTCCTAATTAATTATGGATGGTATTTAAAAGTACTTCAATTTATTCCCATTTCATTTACCTAATTTTGCCTGTGTTCCACCAAATATACTGAATGTGCACCAAAATAATGTTCATTAAAATATGTCTTAACGAGGTGTAATAAAAAAAAAATCTACCTAAGCAGGGTCGACGAAGCCCCGCTTCGCGGGGCTTCTATTTCTGTGTACAAGGTTTAAAGGAACCTAACCAAACCGAACTTCGGGGTGTCCCTGAAATCTTGCTAAAGCGAGTTTTAGATTTGGTGCACATTCAGTATATTTGGTTTACAAAAAGAATTATTGATGCGCATTTAAATTTTAGCCATTAATTATACCTTGATTATACCTACATAGTTTGTTTGTAGGACATAAGGCTTCCAGAGTAACCGTCACTGAAAATTCTGGCTGGACAGCGCTTCTCCTCTTTCACTGTTATCCTAGTTCTAGGAGGAATCTATCTAGATTTGTTCAATGTTCATGCTCGATGGTAGGTATAGGTATCCAAGGGCGTTGCCAAGGGGGTCAGGGGGGCAGTGCCCCCCCCCCCCCCTAGGGATGAAATGTAAAGTACGATTTTATTAATTCCATGGATTTATAAACCATGTTCCAGTCAGTAAAATGACAGTGCAACTGTCACTGTTAAGATACAAAGGGCATCGGGCGTGATAAGATTCTGCTCTCCTCTCCGAGCCGGTCTGTGTGAACGGATCCTTAATCTCTAAGGGCCGAGACACACCGAAATGGCAGCGGCCGCGGGCGTCCGTCGCCGCTGGGGCGGTCTCGCGCGACCTCCAGACCCCGCGCGCCTAGTATGGCACGCTCAGTCAATGTTGCGGCGGCGGGGGCGGGGGTGAGGAGCACGCAGCCGCCCGCGGTGCCACGAGCGGCCTCGCGACCTTTTCAAGCGATACTGATCTTATATGTATGTAGTTAAAGTTTAAAATTATTTCACACTGAAAGTGCTCGCCGCGCCGCTGTCGGCCGCTGCCATTGGGCGACTTTTTATAAACTAATAGTTTTAGCTGCACGATGGTGACCAAATTACTAACCTGTTAGGGCCGAGTCACACCGGAATGGGCGTTTTTCCATTAGACGGCACGGCACCGGCGCCGGCGCCGGCGATGGCGCCGTGCCGGTGCCGGGGAAGCAAAAATGTATGAAAATCTACGGCTCGTTTTTCCACTTTCCGGCGCCGGCGTTCATACATTGCACCGGCATGGCGCCGGCGCCGTCGCCGTTGCCGGTGCCGTGCCGGCTAATGGAAAAACGCCCAAAATGTATGAGGCCGACGAGCCATACGTTTTCATACATTTTTGCATTTCCAGCACCGGCACGGCGCCGTCGCCGGTGCCCGTGCCGTGCCGTCTAATGGAAAAACGCCCATTCCGGTGTAACTCGGCCCTAACAGGTTAGCAGGTGCAGCTAAAACTATTAGTTTATAAAAAGTCTATTCTAAATTCAATGCAGAGAGAGTTTGTAGTGTTATACTAGCGTTGCGTTATATTTTTATGTTCAAATGTATCTTTAAGAATATTTTAGCTATCGAACGGCTGAACCAAATTAGATCATTCTTTTTACGTTATGTTTGTTTCTGTCAGAACATATTTTAGATGTAATATTATGTATTCAATAAAACCATGATTAGGTTTACAAAAATACTTTATTTAACACATCACAAGTTCCTTAACCCCATACCGAGTACAGGTTACAAACACATCTTTTTATTAATTTGAACAAAGATTGACTTCTAAAAAATGACTTAGACTTCATTAAAAAAGGGAAAAAAACATGTGTTTGTATTTACAATACGTCACAAAAAGTTAGTTGCATTGAAATGCGAATACAATAGAAAACAACTAATTCTAGTTCTTTGAGATCTTATTTACAAATTGTATTTACATTTCTATTACATACACTTATTTATTTAATCACTAGCTAGAGTTAGTTAAAGAAAAATGCAGTTTTTTGTTTGTTTGAAGACATTCAGATCATGTCCAGAATTTCTGTCATCATTATAATGTTTTAACATTATGTCAATAGACTTACAGCACGGTCTGAGCCTTCCTTGGCCATGTCAAATAAAATTACCATACTTTTTTAAAGATTGCAACAGTTATAGGACTATCTATCTCCTTCCTTTACATTATCTATGCCTTGCAGGACAGAGATAGATGGACCATCTATCTCGATCATCTAGAGTATGGGAATTTAAAAATCGTTACGATTGGATTGAGAAAATCTGTACAGTTTGTCCGATTTTCCTCATGCACACGTGTAGATTTATTGTTGCAGTTTGAACTTTACCGTCTAATCGTAACAATTTTTCGTAACGTGTGTAGCAGCCATTAGACAGATAATTTTCAGTCCAAGCTCTATGTCTAAAATTATTTCTAATGTATTAACACGTCATAATACTCTGAAGTACTTATATTTTTTTTGTGTTTATTAAAAAAGCGAAGCGATTAAACCGTAACACTTACTTTAACCAAAAAACCAATTATGTCTACAACAATTAAATAACCAATCATACAATCAAAAATCTTGATACTTTGGTATCTTTTTGAGAATTAAGTCAATTTTTAACATTCAATTTTCGAACTTTTATATTTTTACCGACTTCAAAAAAAAGGAGGTTATTATCTCCTACAGATGAGGACTGTGTCCTAACAATGGCAACATTGTACGCTAATTTTGCTTATGAAATATGTATATAATTTTAAGCACAATTTTGTTATTAACACAGCAAAAATAAAAACAATTAAGAATTAAATTAGTATTTTTAATAGGTTGTCTAAAATTCCTGCTATTTTTCTAATGTAATACTAATTACGGAATTGGTTTGATGACCTTATCTTATTTATATAGTAAGACGGTCGGCCCTCAAAGGCACTTTTTACTATTTTTATTAGTTATAGGGACTAACTACTTTTTCAGAACGCGTACGCATCCGTTCAATTTTCCGCGTACGCACGTCTCCTACAAATTCATTGTTTTTTATGGACAAAAGCTGAACAGAGCCCAAAAAGTGCAACCCACCTCGTTAGTGATGTGATGGTGAGACAGGCAGTCGCTACAAAAATACTGATATTCAACATTTCTTTTGATTTTAAATGGTTTTTAATTAATTCTATTTGTTTAACACATAGATGTTCAATTTATTGAACTAAGTCGAGGAATTGAGTATTTGTTAAGTCCAAATATAAGATTTTTGCTTAAACGGCTATTTCACTAAATGCGATCGATGAAGTTGTGTCTTAGGTGCGGAAAAATTATGTCGTTCACACCTCTATAAGTCTATACTTACTTGAACGTCAATGTTATAATAAGCATAGCTGACATTGTTAACTTTAAAACAAACACATTATTTTTCATTAGTTATAAATGTCAACTATCAATATTTACTCTAAGGCTATGTCTAAAAACTATAATAACCTAAACTTGATTATGGACCTGACGCACCACGCGGCAATTGCCTTTCTTTTTTTTGGAATATGTTACCCCACTAAAATTTTCTCCTGTATCGTGGGCGTTTAAATTCACATAAACAAATATGAGAGCCGAAAAGTCTTCGACCAAGATTGCGCGTCGACTTCGCGTAGTGCGCAAGTTCCCTAAGGCAGTGACTACATTTCGTTCGTTCAATCAAACAAGATATCTTAAAATTGAAATGTTGTGGGAAAACGCATTCAAACTTTGATGAAAGCTCGAGCACCTATACTAAAATCTACGATTTGTTTGATATGATGACTATGGCAAAGATTCACTTTAAAGGGCTTCACACACAGCAGCTGTAATGTAAAGATGTACATTATAGCACGATACATCTCATTACATCTTTCCATAGAGATTCGAAGATGTAAAAATATACATTATAGCTGTCGTGTGTGGTCTCCTGACGATTTCTATGGAAAGATGTAATGAGATGTATCGTGCTTTAATGTACATCTTTACATTATAGCTGCTGTGTGTGAAGCCCTTTAGGTGCTCCCTCATCGCGAGCATTCACCTGTAATGTAACATTACAGATTCAAACATTTCATCAGTGAAGGAAGACAATCGAGCATCACAATGCGCACCTTGTATCAAATCTATACTAAATGTACGCGAATGCTCGTCAGTCAGGGAGGTAGTATTGTAATGTAATGCTCAAAGTCGAATCTATAATGTTACATTACACGCGAATGCTCCCGGTGAGGGAGCACCTTTACAGAACGAAATATAAAAGTTTTAGATTGTTTCCTTTTTTTTAAGCAGCGTTTATATTGTGTCGGCTTGAGCCGATCAGGAAGAGGTGTACGCCAATCGTTTCGTCCCTTTCGTATCGATTAGCGAACGATGACTTAACGAAAATGGACAAACCCGACTCGCATTAGCCAATGTGTTCGGATTCTCACAACCATCTTTTCGTCTGAGGTCAACTTATAAACTATTTAACATTAATTTACGCCGATACGGCGCAACAATATCCTTATGGGGTTGCCAGTTGAAAAATCGCACTTAACATTATTCAAATTACGGTTTTATGTCTAGTTACCATTATTTTCATTAGGGTAATGTATCGTTGAAAAATTCAGTCAGATATATTAAACAAAAAAAGTTGAATTTGTTCCCGCTATCCATCGCATTCGCGGTTACTCTCGCCGACGAATTTTCACATTTATACAGCAGGATATGGGAAGTTGGGTAAAGTAATGCATACTTACTATACTATACTCTAAAAATCCGTAACCAAAAGTCTTAAAAACCGTGTCACATACTGGCCCAAGCCCCCTCTCTCTCTGGCAATTCTTTCTCTTTCCAACTGCTATAGGAACATAGAGTTCCTCGTGGCGTTGGGCGAGAAGCTCTGCTCGGGCATCATGCTGGCGTCGCCGTACACTGGCGCGGCCGGGCCGGAGGACGCGAAGGGGCTGCGGGACCACGTGCGGGTGCGGGTTAGTGCTGGGGAGGACTCTGGAGGGAGGACTGTCTCGTTGGGGTCCATTGACATCCGGATTTGGTCGTTTCTTTGCAGTCTTTGGGCTTTTTGTTGCAGTCTTTGTTGTACTGTTGAAGAAATTGTTGGTTAGATTTTTGTTTTATAAGTTCTTGGATCATCTTGCCACCTCTTTTTGGGCCGGCTTCGACAGGGTCGTTTATCCTCAGGCACCCAGTGTATACATATTTTTGGCCAGCTTATTTTGCAAAGCCCCAAAAAGAGACGGCATAAACATCTTGACGTACACTGTGATGGTTGTATGAAAGGCTGTTCGGGTGGGATGATAGCTGCCTAATAAACGACATACATAAAATAATAATTACAAGGCAAGATGAAATGAGCAGTGGTGGCCCAGTGGTATCGGTCCCGACTTACGAGTTGTAGGTCGTGGGTTCGAACCCCGCCAGGCGCATTACTTTGTGTAATTTATTTCATCACCACTGCTCTCAAAACGGTGAAGGAAAACATCGTGAGGAAACCGGCATGTACTAGAACCAAAAATTCAAAGACACGTGACATCCACCAATCCGCACTGGGCCCGCGTGGTGGATTATGGCTCACTCTCCTGTGAGGAGAGAGGCCTGTGTCCCAACAGTGGGAACATTATAGGCTGATGATGAAGATGAAATATTTGATGCTCGCTCATTATCATCATGATCATCAGCTGGAAGACGCAGAAAAGGCAAGCGCAACGGTGAAGAAAGGTTCTCGAGTGGTGAACCGGAAGACGTAGCATATAGGCAAATCTACTAGGTGTCGCTGTCCGATCATGGACCATGCCCGGATCGACGGCACGTCGTATTCCACACACGCCTCATAGAGCTGTCAGCAACATGACGAAGCCCCTTAGAGGGCCAAAGCCTGCCGGGGTCGCGGGACTATCAAGTAACCGTGGCCCCGGAACGTAAAAGGCTATTGAAGGACAACGTGGATTTCAATCAGTACAAGTCTGACAGTCCCTCCTGTTTTCCCTTAGATGGAAGGACTCATTCGATGATTTTAACTACGTTTAAAAAGGTGGACCTACGACATCGTGAATCAAATATCAACCTGGTTGCCTAGCATGAACTCTTAAAGCGTGAGTCTTTAGACTGTGGGAAAGAGATGGCGCTAGACGAATTGTATAGCTCTGTCCCTTTCCCACAGCCTAAACTGGATCGCGTTAAGAGCTCGTGGTAAGGCCTCTGGTAAATAAGCCATTTTTAAAACACTTACTGTACATATACGCCACGGCAGCAGCTGCCACAGTGACTATAGTGGAGAAATAAGGCTTGAGCAGAGAGAACAGAGCGCCCAACAATGTTCCACAAGCGACGTCGCACTCTCTCTCGACGTCCACACGTAGTTCCTGCGCGGTCAACTTTGACCGCACGGTCACCCAGCCGTGACCGCAGGTTGAGGCTTCGTTTGTTATTGTTACGAGGATTTCTCCTGCGAATAAAATAATACACGAATTTGTGAAATCTGAAATAGGCTATATTAGTAAAAAAAAAAAGGTTGCACTCCAGGAGTGCCGGTAGAAGTGAAAACTTTTTTGTTACTATGTTTTATTTTTAATTTGAATGACGTCTTACTCATTTTCGATCAGGGTCACGTGACCCTGACGGTCACGTGACCCTGACGGTCACGTGACCCTGACGCGAGTTTTAAATTTTTTACCCATTACAGAAAAAGTGTACAACGCCGCTAAAGAAGTTTTCACTTCAAAAAAAAAACATGGTTAATTTTAGTTTGTTCAGAATCAGTAACTGATTCAATTCCAATAATTTTTACACCATGTTATGTTTTTTTTTTAATATTTTAATTAAATTTTCTTACCAGTTAAATACAATACAATCACCGTACGGTTAGGTACCTATTGCCAAACTATTTTCACGAGTGTATAACACAGGAGACGCGGTTTACGCGGGTGTATCGCGAAATGAGCATGTTTTTGAACGGAAACCAGGTAATATACAAGCATATAACTTTGTGATTTTTTATGATACGGTTTTAAAATTTTGTACATAGATTCTTTACACAAAAGTATTGGACAGGTGTATCAGGTTTCGCATAAACAAAAAATAATGTTGTTTATGCGAACATCGGATCCCCTACAATACAAAAATAATGCGACCATCATATCGTTCTTACTTATGCTTAGTACAGCGAGTCGCGGTATAACATATTCTTGTCTTGAAACGGAATTGAATAAAAATTCATCATCATCTGCATAGCCTTTTCCCAACTATATTGGGGTCGGCTTCCAGTCGAACCAGATGCAGCTAAATATCAGTATTTTACATGGAGCTACTGCCTATCGAACTTCCACAACCCAGTAACTGGGCAATACGATACCCCATGGTAAGACTGGTTGAATAAAAGTATAGAATTAAAATTATTTTTTCTGGGCCTTTGTGTTTGTCATTTAACGATCAGATTAGTATTGCATATGACCTGAAAAAAAAAACAATTTTGCTTATTGATTTGAAGTCTACATTATCTAAGAATTACTCACCATTATCAACACTAGTTTCCAGCTTCAACCCGGGCGAAGGGGTGAACCTGACCAACTTCAATGCCTGTGGGTGTCCCGACACAGTGAAAGTCGCCGGCGGAGTTAACAGCGACACTTTGGTCGTAGACAGTCGTATCTGAGGCAGGAGCAACACCTTCGTACACGCTCTGTGAGATCCCCACTCCGCACATAGTTCCACTTCTGAAGACTCCAGGACTGGCGTAGCTGGGATTATCTTGCAGCCCATTTGTCCTGAAAATTAAATAAAGCATATAGTTTTAACAGTACGAGATCAAACACCATAGGCAAAAGCGTATGGTGGAGCAGAAGTACATATAACTAAAATCACTAAAAGTCCACCAAGTAGTTGTTTGGTGTAGTCCAGTCGGAGTTGTTGTTTTCCAGGGCAGCGGTATCTTTTCAAGACGGTCTTGACATGATACACGTCAACCTTGTACTGACGTTGACGCTGTGGCCCAGCGATCGACTGATGCGATACATCTCGCAGGGAAAAAATGTCTGACCCACAAGTCATTTTCCAAGTCTGGCTGTTTGAGTATGGAGTTGAAATGTTTATGAACGCACCCACGACAAAGGAGAAAGGAGAATGGGCAATTTTGTATGGAGCTTGGGCGGTCAGCGGCCAAAAATGATTTTATCATATTTAAGTGTGCTTTAGTCCTACAATCATTGTGTAAAAGTTTTATCACTGTGGTGTACTTCTGAAACCGATAAAATACATTTTTGTTTTTGAACCCTTTTTTTATTATTTCACTCACTGTTTTGGCTTATATCCAATACAAAAGTAAAGTGAAACAACAAATCTAGATAGTTTTAAAGATGTTCATTAAAAATAATGAAAGTTTTATTAGTAAGGGCACGCCACAATTGCGGCGGTAAGACCCCTCTTTGAGGAAACGCTGGATAGGCGTCATTGCGTCCTGTCCTACTACCTAACGCAGGTCCTCACCGGACACGGAAGTTTCGGGAGGTACCTGTGTTGGATAAGGAGTGAAGAAACGCCTGGGTGTCACCACTACGAGGATCACCCAGAGGACACGGTGCAGGACTGCCCCGCTTGGGCAGAGCACCGCCGTGTCCTCACGACGGCGTTAAGCGGCGACCTCTCGCGCCCGGCACTAGTCGAGGTCATGCTGCGGGGCGAGAGGGAGTGGGAAGCGGTGGCCTCCTTCTGCGAAGCAGTCATGCTAGCAAAGGAGGAAGCGGTACGCGTGAGGGAAAGAACAGCATCCACCTCACAGCCCAGCCGCAGTGGTAGACGCCCACGGCGACGGAGGTCGCAAGGCGATCTCGAGCATGTGGGCGGCGAGTACTGGGCGACTCGCTGTCCTTGATCGGACAGTGGAAGTCGAACCATGTGGCATGACCGTTCTCATGAACAGCATAATGTATCGAGCATTTGCCTGTAGTATAGCAGAGCACCGCCGTGTCCCCACTGAAGCGATAGGCTGTGACCTCTCGTGTCCGGCATTGGTCGAGGCTATGCTACGGGGCGAGTCGAAGTGCGAAGCGGTCGCCTTCTTCTGCGGAGCAATCCTAGCGAAGGAGGAGGCGGGACATGTGAGGGAGAGGACTTCCACCTCACTAGCCACCGCGGGAGATGCGGAGTCGCGGGGTGATTTCCGCCTATGGACCGCATGCGGACGGCTAGTGATGGGCGACTCGCTGTCCGATCATGGGACCATGCCTGGGTCGAAGGCGCGTCGTGTTTCACGCGCGCCTCAAAGAGCTGTCAGCAATATGATATCAGGTAACCGAGGCTCGGGAACGTAGCGGACGAACACGTCCGCTACGTTCTTGTACTTGTGCTGATTAAAATCCATGGTGTCCTTCTATTGAAGGTAGGTAGGTTTAATCAGTACCCGTGTGACCTCCCGTTCTGCCCTGGGCGAAACTCATTCGATGATTTAAGTAAAATCTTATTGAACAAAAAAAAAAGGAACCGACTTCAAAAACACAAAAACGCGTAAAATAACTTTTTTGGGAAGTCGGTGGCTTTGTTTTTTATTTATTTAATCGACTTCCGAAAGAATACGAGATTCCCATAGTGATACATACAACACTGACGATCGTGCCTACACACGGCGAATTAACCGTAGATTTTCACGGCCGAAAAACGTGTGTGTACAAGAGGCTTTTTATATTAAAACCTTCTCCGAGATGTAACGAACACTTTCCTGAAAACCGCATCAAAATCGGTTCAGCCAAACGCGATATAATCGCGGACGAACATACATGCATACATATTATAGGTCGAACTAAGAACCTACTTTTTTTTTTGAAGTCGGTTTAAAAAAAGGCAATTTGCTGATAGATAATCCGCTAGCTACTAGATTGTGTCATTAGCAAAACAAAAAGAACAACAATATTGCATATGAACATAATTATTGTGCGATATTGCTATGCACTTAGGTTATATTGACCCTCAAATATTTTTTTTCCTAAATGAAATACAGAGTAACGCCCATAGTAAAAGTTATTCCTAAATAACAGTACTTTCATTTGACACTAAGTTAATTGATGGCCGCCGAACGCCCAGGACTGCCCATTCTCCTTTCTAGTATGGGGGAAAGTCCGACATCCAGTTGAAAACCAACGCCGGGCACTAGCGACCCGACGTTTTGATGAACTGGTGGCCTACCATGAACTCTTAACGCGATCCAGTTTAGGCTGTGGGAAAGAGATGGCGCTAGACGACTTGTATAGCTCTGTCGCTTTCCCACAGCCTAAACTTGCATTAAGAGCTCGTGGTAAAGCTCTTGATCCTATTTTGCGCATCCGTGGGACACAGCGTTATCTTTTTCTCTCTTTTCATTACAGCCTTATTTTAATTACCTATTTATAGTTTTTCCTTTTTAATAAGGATTTTTGAGGAAAATATCTTCTGGATAAGTATTTCCAGAGGCCTTACAAATTTGGATTTCGTAAAAATTTTCTTATTAATGTTTTGTTGCGTGAGTCAAATAAAGTTTCGTTTTTTAAATCTGTTAAAATATTTATCTGCCTTACCATTAATAACATGCAGCACTGGTACAGCAGTATGCGGCGCCTTAGTTCTGCAGGTGTACGGCAACTCGATGGCCGCGCCCTCCAGCGCGTACCGTTGTTGTTCAGTACATAGTAGAGGACCCGTCGTCAGGCTGGACGCGGTGAACGCTAGGGGTACTAGCGCTGATGGCCACTCACCGGGAAGGAACTCCATCTGAGGGTTACATTTTAGAGTTAGGGACTTTTTAATCCATGGCGCGATGCGATTCGTGCGATATCGAATCGATTGCCGATTTAGGGCGCACGTATTGGGCGCTTTTATAATTTACCGTGCCACGGCACGGCACGATATTACCGTGGACGTGAAGAAGAATTGTGTGGCCGTGGACGGCATGCCGTGCCGTAGGGTGCTTTTATAATTCGCCGTGAAATTATTACGGTTTGCGCGTTTTCAAAGTGCAGACATGTTCTCGAAGAGACAGCGACTACTTTTGCTCTATTTGTTATATTTAAGACGTTAAAAAAGACATATTACTAGAAAGTATTGGCAACATCCACTTTTAAAAGTAAAATATTTAGAAAGGTCATACTACACGCTATTTGATAAGCTCAAGGAAGACCTAAATAAGTTTTTCAATTATTTTCGTATGTCAACAAAATCGTTTTATCACATACTTTCTCCCTTACATACTCTCGCCCTGCCACCCGCGCCTCTTGGCTACGCACGCACACATACAAATTTCTTGTACGCACACACTACACTCTCAACAATGCCGTGACGATTTGACAGGGAGCGCGGTATGCTACGGCAACGGCACGGTAGATCGTTGACGTTCACGGCGTGCCGTTGCCGTGGACGGTAAATTAAAAGCGTTCGCATACAAATGCATACATTTTGCTTTCCTACTTTACCGTGACGATAAAAACGTGCCGTGCCGTGCCGTGGCACGGTAAATTATAAAAGCGCCCATTTACTAATGGAGCGATGCAATGAAATTCGACCGTGAACTTCAAAAATCCACCTTGCCACTAGAACATAAAGACGCGGGGTATTTCTGTCGCTAGAGTGACGCACCAGCTTTTGTCTCTTTCTGCGCCACTAGAATTCATTTCTTTATCAACAGTAACTTGCTGTCTCACTCCAAATCCCGGGACTCGGGGAATATCCATATTATTCTTACCTATGGCGAGTACAGTCATCATCATCTGTCTAGCCTTTTCTCAATTATGTTGGGGTCGGCTTCCAGTATAACCAGATGCAGCTGAATATCTGTATTTTACATGGAGCGACTGCCTATCGGACCTCCACAATCCAGTAACTGGGTAATACGATACCCCATGGTTAGACTGGTTGTCAGACTTTAGAGCTTCTGACTAACAGTAACGCTATGTCAGATGGTCACCCATCCACAGACCAACCTCGGCAAGGGTGGCTTAACCTGGAAGATCGACCTGTGGGGCTGTAATTATCTAGCCACGAGCTCCTCACCTATGGCAAGTACAGTCACAATCAATAATATGGACACATTAAGCAGTATTCAAAAGCGATGTTCTGCTACCATATTGGTTCGTTTTGCCTTTCCAAAATAGTGTTGAGGCAATAGTGGGGAGGCCTATGATCAGCAGTGGACGTCCTACGGCTGATTATAATGATGATGACTATCACGAAATAGGTCTTATTTCAAAGTGGAAACCAGTATTTCACGAGTAAATAGTTGCGTTTAAGTCTTTACATGATATTGCTCGTGACTGCACACAAAACAGCTCTACCTATTACCAGCTAAACCGGTGCATTGAAGAAATGATTCTAAAATGGCGGCTTGTACTTGCGTTGACAGATTGTACAGTCAACATATAAGATTTAAAAGTTTATAAAGTTTTTTTCAAATTAAAAATAATAAAAACAAGACTGGATCGCAATAATTTCTCAAACTTAACGTAACAATAAAACAAAATTAAAACAACAATAATCAACAGGTAACAACGGAAAAATAACAGAATACTATACTAAACATTCTTAAAAAAGATCACTGAGCGCGTCAAGACATCAAAACAAATTTTTTTTCTGCTTACGCTACGCGCGGAAGTGAGTAGAGACGGCACTAGTGTGCGAGCGAGAGAACACGATAAGCGCCGTCATTTAAGATTCCTTTCTTCAATGAACCGGGTTATACATGACACATACCTTGTCCAACTGTAGTTGATGCAGCGTGAACATGTTGTGTGGTCGGTCCAGCCGCAGCACGTGCGTGCCGGGCGCGTCCTGCGTCACCACGGCCAGCGACACGTCACTGCCCGCGAACACCGACACGCCGGCGGGAGACCTCCAGCCCACGCCGTCGAGGCACACTCCCCAGCTGCCCGTCACTGACAATTATACAATCAAACTTTAAATATCCTTCATCATCAACCTATAAACATTCCCACTGCTGGGACACAGGCCTCCTCTCTGTGAGAAGGAGTGGGCCATAATTTACCACGCGGGCCCAGTGCGGGTTAGTGGATGTCACATGTCTTCGATTTTTGGTTCTAGGACATGCCGGTTTCCTCACGATGTTTTCCTTCAGCGTTTTGTGAGCAGTGGTGATGAAATTAATTACACAAAGTAAAGCGCCTGGCGGGGTTCGAACCCACGACCTTACAACTCGTAAGTCGGGGCCGATACCACTGGGCCACCACAGCTCAAATATCCTTTTCACCTCACACGCTCGGAAAGATTCTATTTCACCTCACGCGCTCGGAAAGATTCTATTTCTCATTCAAAATCTGATTACAAAACTCCATTTTGTGCTCTAGAGCACAAAGTGTTGTTCAAAATTCGAACACGCTTTATTCAATTGTTTTCTACACTGGCAGGCGAGCCGCCCCCATTGCATTTCCTCGCTTAGTGAGGTGAAAAGTTGTGTGTTGCACTCGGCAGCAAAGTTTTTCTGCGTCTCGTACCTTTGAAAACTTTGCGTCGCTCAGGATTCTATATTTGAACCGCTCGTTTCTCTCGCGGTTCAATCTTAGAATCCTTCGCTCGCTCAGTTTTCAATTCAAGTACTCGCGCCAAAAATCAACTTTGCAGCCTTGCATAACAAATAACTATTTCACCTCACACGCTCGGAAAGATTCTATTTCTCATTCAAAATCTGAGCGCGAAACTCCATTTTGTGCTCTAGAGCACAAAGTGTTGTTCAAAATTCGAACACGCCTTGTATTCAATTGTTTTCTACACTGACAGGCGAGCCGCTCCCACTGCATTTCCTCGCTGTGTGAGGTGAAAAGTTGTGTGTTGCACTCGGCAGCAAAGTTTTTCTGCGTCTCGTAGCTTTGAAAACTTCGCATCGCTCAGGATTCTATATTTGAACCGCTCGTTTCTCTCGCGGTTCAATCGTGTCCGTTTCGACCGCGCGGCCATGACGTTTTTTTTAATTATAGACCATCCCAAGTTTTTGTAAAAAAATGTAAAAGTCGATTCCCAAAAACCATAAATTTGTCAAAGCAATGGTTAAAAAGTTATAAGGGTTTGAACGTGGCCGCGCCATCGAAACGCTCCGAACCGCGCGGCCATGGAGATCTTTAAAACTAAGAGTCGCAGAGACCTCAAATTTTGGGAAATAGTAGATTGAATTTGTAAACCAAATGTAAAAATATAGAAAAAAATCATGTGTTTGTATTTAGGAGTTGTAAGGATAAAACCTCATGGCCGCGCCATTGAAACGGTGACAAAAACATTATCACCGATATCTCGCTGAAAAAGCATCTCAGACGTCTGAAATTTTTTGTAAAACACAGATTTGCATTTGTCAAAACTAGTAAAAATACAACAAAAAATCCTAGGTTTATATTTCAGGAGCTGTAAGACTAAAACGCCATGGCCGCGCCATCGAAACGTTGAAAATTTAGTGTTTCGCCAATATCTCACTGAAAAAGCATCGCAAAGGTCTGAAGGTTTTTGTAAAACACAGATTTGAATTTGTCATAACTAGTAAAAAAAACTTTTTCAAAAAAAAATGTAACCGACTTCAAAACACCAACAAAAAAGTTCAAAATAACCTACAAAAAAACTTTTCTTTCGAAAGTCGGTGACTTTATTTTTTATGTTATTGACTTTTTGTCACCGACTTTCGAAAGAAAAGTTTTTTTGTAGGTTATTTTGAACTTTTTTGTTGGTGTTTTGAAGTCGGTTACATTTTTTTTTGAAAAAGTTTTTTATTTTATCCTTTTCAGTTTCACTATTCAACCCAAATTATTGTCAAATACATAATTTTCTTACATGTGCACTAAAATTTTGTGATCCGTAGCACCGGTAATAACAACGCCCATGTATGTATGTACTATGTACATAATGAGCTAAAAATAAAAACTACTGCACTAAACTAAATGAAAATTTGATGGGACCAAATGGCAGATATACTGTATCGAACAAAAAAAGAATCATCGAAATCGGACCAGAAACCTCGGAGTAATCGGTGTAGACAAAGTTGAAAACTTTTTAGATTTTTGATGATTTTTCAAAAAGGTGTAGTCCGATTTCGATGAAATTTTAATGGGACCATTTCGGAAGGATACCCTATCCAACAAAAAAAGAATTTTTCAAATCGGTTGTTAAACGACGGAGTTATGCCCGAACAAACATAAAAAAAAAAAAATACAAACATCCGAATTGAGAACCTCCTCCTTTTGGAAGTCGGTTAAAAATACAACAAAAAATCCTAGGTTTATATTTGAGGAGCTGTTGAACGAAATCTTCAATGCGTCTTGAATATGTCGATTAGGGTGACCACGGATCATTATTTACAGAGAAATTTCCACCTTTTTTATTAGAAATGATATCCCAAGGATTCGTCGAACAATGAGGAGCAAATATGGCTATATCTTTAAAAATCACATATATTAGAGATTGTTCGATGTTGAGTGCTCCATTTAAAGACAGGGCGGCTTTAAATGGAGCTTATTCTCACTATATAGTTTTTAAAATTCTCCTGTTTTATATCTTAATAGTCATCGATTAAACCATATGTTAAATTATGTATCGTCTTAACCTGACACTGACCTGAATTTTAAATTTAATAATGAATTTTTAAAAACATATACCAACAATCTCTAATTTATGTGATTTTTAAAGATATAGCCGTATTATTGCTCCTCATTGTTCGACGAATCCTTGGGATATCATTTCTAATAAATAAGGTGGAAATTTCTCTGTAAATAATAGTCAGTAAATAATAGTGGTCACCCTAATCGACATATTCAAGACGCATTGAAGATTTCGTTCAAAAGCTCCTTAAATATAAACCTAGGATTTTTCGTTGTATTTTTACTAGTTTTCACAAATTCAAATCTGTGTTTTACAAAAAACTTCAGACCTCTGCGATGCTTTTTCAGTGAGATATTGGCGAAACACTAAATTTTCAACGTTTCGATGGCGCGGCCATGGCGTTTTAGTCTTACAGCTCCTGAAATATGAACCTAGGATTTTTTGTTGTATTTTTACTAGTTTTGACAAATGCAAATCTGTGTTTTACAAAAAACTTCAGACGTCTGACATGCTTTTTCAGTGAGATATCGGTGATAATGTTTTTGTCACCGTTTCAATGGCGCGGCCATGAGGTTTTACCCTTACAACTCCTAAAATACAAACACAGGTTTTTTTTCTATATTTTTACATTTGGTTTACAAATTCAATCTACTATTTCCCAAAATTTCAGGTCTCTGCGACTCTTAGTTTTAAAGATCTCCATGGCCGCGCGGTTCGGAGCGTTTCGATGGCGCGGCCACGTTCAAACCCTTATAACTTTTTAACCATTGCTTTGACAAATTTATGGTTTTTGGGAATCGACTTTTACATTTTTTTACAAAAACATGGGATGGTTTTTATTTAAAAAAAACGTCATGGCCGCGCGGTCGAAACGGACACGTTCAATCTTAGAATCCTTCGCTAGCTCAGTTTTCAATTCAAGTACTCGCGCCAAAAATCAACTTTGCAGCCTTGCATAACAAATAACTATAGGCCGCTTAAAATCTGATCAGGGGCCGTATTATGACGACTTAAAACCAGGCTTGTTCCAGTGAGGGAACGAGATGTCGCTAGAAGACTTGTATAGCTCTGTCTCTTTCACTCACTGGAACAAGCCTGGTTTTAAGACATCGTAATACGGCCGCAGGTGGCATACCATGACGTTTTAAAGCGAGAGTAGTTCCACTGTGGGAGAGAGAGACAGAGCTATACAAGTCGTCTAGCTCCATCTCGATTCACTTTGGGAAAGAGATAGAGGTATGCAAGTCGTCTAGCTCCATCTCGTTCCTGTGTGGGAATGAGACAGAGCTATACAAGTCGTCTAGCTCCATCTCGTTTCACTATGGGAAAGAGATAGAGGTATGCAAGTCGTCTAGCTCCATCTCGTTCCTCTGTGGGAAAGAGATAGAGCTATACAAGTTGTCTAGCTTTATCTCGTTTCACTATGGGAAAGAGATAGAGGTGTGCAAGTCGTCTAGCCCCATCTCGTTCCTCTGTGGGAATGAGACAGAGCTATACAAGTCGTCTAGCTTCATCGCGTTTCACTATGGGAAAGAGACAGAGCTATACAAGTTGTCTAGCTCCATCTCGTTCCTCTGTGGGAAAGAGACAGAGCTATACAAGTCGTCTAGCTCCATCTAGTTCCCACCGTCGAAAAACTCTCGCTTTAAGATTTCGTGGTAGGCCCCCAGGTTCGCGATAGCATGCCACGATCGATGATAAACCTTTCACAACCTTGCCGCTGTGAGCGGTAGCTTAACGTGGGCCGGTGAGCAGTAAGATATAATGCGTGGAAACGTTTGAAGCACTCCGCGAGACCTTGCTCATAGTGAAAACGGGCGCGGTTTTCTCCGAGTAAATTGTTACAGCAGCGCGCGGAACTAAGAGCGGAACAAAAGTACATGCGAAATATTGCGATACCACGAAACAGTGCGATACGGAAAGCGATGAAGAGTCGTTTCCTGGTGCCAACCAGTACTGTGGGTAGACCGGTACTATGGAACCGCTCGCCGCGCAAGCAGCGCTTGAACAAATGAGCGGACAAGCTGCGTTATTTTCATGGCCATTTTTGCTAATGTCAATATTTTTGTTTTTTAATGCTAATAGAATGGAATATTCTGTGTGGAATTTTGTATAAATATATGGAATAGGTATTCTATTCCATTGCTCAAACTATAGAGTAGATAATTGATAACAAGAACAATTTTAGCAACATTGATTAGCAAGGCTGCTAAAGTGGTCATTTTAGGTCCTGTCAAAAAATAATAATCAAACTTACCAACAACCCTGTCAGCTCGTAGATCGGTGCCGGTGACCCAGACTTCATCTTTGAGAGTGACGCCGCTCACAGACCCTTGGAAGGTCATGAATGTTCCCGTCGCATCCAAGTTTGGTATCAATAGCTCGGTATCAAGAACACTGGGGAAGAAACGTTTAGGCATGATGGCAGCATGGTTCGTTCCATCGTCGATTTTGTCTCTTTCACGTCTGACTTAGACTTGGCAAGATACAGAATATGTCTAAAAAAACCGTCACTAAATTGCAATTTATTAAGACAGACTAAATAGATTTCTAATTTATTTATGCTTTTTTGAGTACTGAACAAGAATCGAAATAATGAAAAGAAAAATAAGAATGGACCAATTTTTGCTTTTTTAATCAATCAATATTGAAAAACATAAAACGCATCAAAACTCGGGAGTAGGGGAGGGGGGGCTCTTGACGACGTGACGATTTACGAATTTTAAAAGTGTAGAATTTTCGTTAAGTAACAAAATAAAAACAAACAACTCTGGCTACCTTGCCGTCGTCACATAGAAAAATAGATTCATGCATGCCATCCTCACCTGTCAGCCAACCGCTTGTGTCTCTCATGCGCGGCTATCGGCGCAAGCGCAGACACGTTAGCGTGCGGCGCTAGTAGCGCACGTCCCACTGTGTTCCTCATCACCAGCCGCACACTGGTCTCATGCTCAGAGCCTGTTGGCTCCGCAGTGCAGTATGTTGGTACTGCTACCTCTACGTGAATGGCCTGAGAAAAAATGGAAATGGAACTCTTAAAGCGTGAGTCTTTAGACTGTGGGAAAGAGATGGCGCTAGACGAATTGTATAGCTCTATCTCTTTCCCACAGCCTAAACTGGATCGCGTTAAGAGCTCGTGGTACAGCCTCTGGCCGTCATTGCCCAGAAGCTAACAGCTTCTCGTGATCAAAGTGGCGAGTTAAAAATTCTAGAAAATACTTATGCGTCTTTTTCACTGCATTAAGATCAGTCCACACACTGACGCGACTCGGCAAGACTCGACGATATGAAATATGTATCTTTGGTGTAGTAAATAAAGTTAGATTTTGAGTCGCTTGACACTTAGTGCTACCAAGTTTATTTCGGTCATAAACTAATTCACTCAATTCACGTAACTAAACAAGTGCTGTTGCAGTGCAGTTGCAGTTAAGTTTCGATCAAAACAACGCTTTTCCTATTCTCTACCGCTGTCAGACACGCTCGCGTCAAGTTCGCGTCACGCGAGCGCAATATCGGTATTCTACTGTTGCGCGTCCTTGGTGCATGTTTTGGATCGCAATATGATTATTCGGTATTCTACTATTCGTTTGACTTCTCAAAATAACAGCACACAAGTGTCATAATCATTGAAATGTAATCGATTCCATTCGATTCTTTATTGTACAATAATTTTTCTCTCCTGAGGCCACACTATGAGTAAGTTTTGTACAGTTTGGCTGTCGTACAGTTGACGTGCAGTTCAAAGATTACAAGAATGCCGTTTATCACTCGAACTTGAACTTAACTGCAACTGCACCACTACTTCATCGGCGCGTCATAAGATTACGTGAATTAGCCTTCTGGACTCATAGATTATAGGATCCGTGACCGGAATTGGTCAAGATTCCTTACCAGAGCGACCTTTAAAACTGCCTTAAAAACTGAACAACGTCTTAAACCAGGCTTGTTCTGGCGAGTGAAAGTGACAGAGCTACATAAGTCGTCTAGCGCCATCTCAAAATACCACCGGCGAAAATTGGACATCTTTTCGTCATGGGTGTCATTTTCATAGTTTTTGGGGTAGCTAATAAGGGATTTCGATATAATCATTAGAAGTCTAATAATTCAGAGGCATAATTCAATTATGCTTTGTTAATTAGTAGCAAAATTTTTCCAATTGAAAATGAATTATCTGTCACTGTGATAAAGTTGAAAATCTATTAAAGAAATTTGTCTGATTCCAGTTGCTTGATGTGTTACTGAATCATAATTATTAACAGAACCAAACAAAAAAAAAACAACTCACCGTCTCCCTATAAATATTATTCCTTTCATCCTTATGCTGTGCCACAATTACTCCATATCCTGGCCTAACAGCTGTCAGCTCACCACCAGCAGTTACAGTAAAGGCACCATCACCATATGCCTTCCAACTTCCTCGGGGCAAAGACTTCATCTTGACCACAGTGCTCACTGCTAGAGCAAGTCTATCTCCGGTAGATAACTCCTTGGTAAGACCTTCGACGGATGTTCTGATATCTGATACTCCAAGAATCTCGATTGTACTATCCCAGGAACGAGTTTCTGCTGCCTGGTAGGCAATGATATTCTAAGTAATAAAAGGTGTAGATACGTTATAAGCGCTCAGAAAGTGACGCGCTCAAATGTGGCTAATTGGCAAACCTTTACCTCAGTGCAATGTTGCCGGCGACAACAGACGCACGTCACGCAGTAAAAAGTAAAATTGACCCAAAAACACCGAAAATGCTGTCGTGTGTTATGAGATATTGTACAAATTAAATAAGCAAAATTTCTAAAAGTCAATAATCACATATCATTCGTAAATATACTATTTGTCTTAATATTTTCACAAATCAAACACTACGTTTCTAAAATATGGCGTCGAAAAAGAAAGAGGGCAACAGAGGTAGATGGTGACCTGTTACCGGTACCAGGTAACCGTAGCTCTGGTACGTAAAGGGCCATTGAAGGATCATAGTGGATTTTAGTCAGTTAAGTCTGACAGTCCCTCCCGTTCGACCCTGGGCGGGAGGACTCATTTGACGATTTTTCCACGATAAAAAAAAAGAGTGAGCGGTGCGTAGGGCGGCGCGCATAAAACATTAATTACTTTTTAAGTACGCGAATTCGGCACTACCGGCGCCTCGTAGTGTGTTTCAAACATTTCCATACATTTGATCTTAATAGCGCTCCCCAGCCCGCGCTAAGTTACCGCTCCCAGCGGCAAGGTCGCGAACGGTCCATAAGAGAGTAGAGATTGATTAGTGAATAATTAAAAAAGTAGATTTGGCTTAGAGCTTACAGCTTTCGCAATGCATTCTTGTATTTAATTTTAAAATTAAAAAGAGCCAAATTATCAAGCTAACAAAAAAAAACAAAACACGAGAAATAAGGGCTTGAAATGTTGTTTGGCGTACACGTTCTTAAAATGGTCTGTTAGTTGATGAAAATCTTTAGTCTTACCTGTCCCATGTTCCTCACTCTAACATCAATAGTGATGACTCCTGGCTTCAATGGTACCACTCGCACGGATAGACCCTCGGCTACAGATCTTTCAAGCATATCTGTAAACAAAAGTTTGGTTGTACTGTCTAGAAGTGCCGAATCCACCGTTCCGCTTATGGCAATCCAGAAATTAGTCAATGAATGTAAAAAATCGACAAAAATATCATCAGTGTTAAGGTAACTAAGGTGTTTTTGAAAGATTTATGATTTTTATCATCCCATTGCAGGATCTGTGTCATCGCCGCACTTACCAACATGTATCGCCCGCACTCAGTCCTCCGCCTCACTTACCATCAGCATGTGTAGTATAGAGCCGGGCCGCGGCGGGGTCCCGCAGCGTCCACGTGACGCGCGGCGACGGCTGCAGCGCGGCCAGTGCGCCCGCACTCAGTCCTCCGCCTCACTTACCATCAGCATGTGTAGTATAGAGCCGGGCCGCGGCGGGGTCCCGCAGCGTCCACGTGACGCGCGGCGACGGCTGCAGCGCGGCCAGTGCGCCCGCACTCAGTCCTCCGCCTCACTTACCATCAGCATGTGTACTATAGAGCCGGGCCGCGGCGGGGTCCCGCAGCGTCCACGTGACGCGCGGCGACGGCTGCAGCGCGGCCAGTGCGCCCGCACTCAGTCCTCCGCCTCACTTACCATCAGCATGTGTACTATAGAGCCGGGCCGCGGCGGGGTCCCGCAGCGTCCACGTGACGCGCGGCGACGGCTGCAGCGCGGCCAGTGCGCCCGCACTCAGTCCTCCGCCTCACTTACCATCAGCATGTGTACTATAGAGCCGGGCCGCGGCGGGGTCCCGCAGCGTCCACGTGACGCGCGGCGACGGCTGCAGCGCGGCCAGTGCGCCCGCACTCAGTCCTCCGCCTCACTTACCATCAGCATGTGTAGTATAGAGCCGGGCCGCGGCGGGGTCCCGCAGCGTCCACGTGACGCGCGGCGACGGCTGCAGCGCGGCCAGTGCGCCCGCACTCAGTCCTCCGCCTCACTTACCATCAGCATGTGTACTATAGAGCCGGGCCGCGGCGGGGTCCCGCAGCGTCCACGTGACGCGCGGCGACGGCTGCAGCGCGGCCAGTGCGCCCGCACTCAGTCCTCCGCCTCACTTACCATCAGCATGTGTACTATAGAGCCGGGCCGCGGCGGGGTCCCGCAGCGTCCACGTGACGCGCGGCGACGGCTGCAGCGCGGCCAGTGCGCCCGCACTCAGTCCTCCGCCTCACTTACCATCAGCATGTGTACTATAGAGCCGGGCCGCGGCGGGGTCCCGCAGCGTCCACGTGACGCGCGGCGACGGCTGCAGCGCGGCCAGTGCGCCCGCACTCAGTCCTCCGCCTCACTTACCATCAGCATGTGTACTATAGAGCCGGGCCGCGGCGGGGTCCCGCAGCGTCCACGTGACGCGCGGCGACGGCTGCAGCGCGGCCAGTGCGCCCGCACTCAGTCCTCCCGCCTCCAGCCACACCGGGCTGGGAGAACCCACCAGGAGGGTTTGTGTCGCTGCCTTTACGCGGATGCCCGATATCGGTATTACCTGTCAACAACAGTTAAAATGGTAAGCTAAAGCTTCAGATACATGTAACCTCCACTAGATTCCACATGTCCGCCATCAGAATAATACTAAAATTTTTACCTCAACTTCAGACTCAGCGCTCGCCATCTCAACATTGGCGATATCAGTGGCTACGAGCTTGATGCGGGAAGTACCGATTGATAAGCCGTGGACGGTACCCGATGATGTCACCTGTCAAAGAGAAGTTTAATTAATTGGAAAGTAAATTAATTAGGCCAGATACAAAAGCTAGGTTTCCGGTAATATCACACTCATAAAGTCCTCTTTGGAGCGTTACGAATATGTTTTCTGTATCTTCTGTGCCGCAGCTGCAGGCGCGGCCGGCGGGTCGCTTCATACATACCTCCACATGACTGAGTCCCGACGTAGCCTTGTAGTGCAGTGCGGCCAGCTGCGGCGGGGGCCCGCCCTGGTGCCGCAGCTGCAGGCGCGGCCGGCGGGTCGCTTCATACATACCTCCACATGACTGAGTCCCGACGTAGCCTTGTAGTGCAGTGCGGCCAGCTGCGGCGGGGGCCCGCCCTGGTGCCGCAGCTGCAGGCGCGGCCGGCGGGTCGCTTCATACATACCTCCACATGACTGAGTCCCGACGTAGCCTTGTAGTGCAGTGCGGCCAGCTGCGGCGGGGGCCCGCCCTGGTGCCGCAGCTGCAGGCGCGGCCGGCGGGTCGCTTCATACATACCTCCACATGACTGAGTCCCGACGTAGCCTTGTAGTGCAGTGCGGCCAGCTGCGGCGGGGGCCCGCCCTGGTGCCGCAGCTGCAGGCGCGGCCGGCGGGTCGCTTCATACATACCTCCACATGACTGAGTCCCGACGTAGCCTTGTAGTGCAGTGCGGCCAGCTGCGGCGGGGGCCCGCCCTGGTGCCGCAGCTGCAGGCGCGGCCGGCGGGTCGCTTCATACATACCTCCACATGACTGAGTCCCGACGTAGCCTTGTAGTGCAGTGCGGCCAGCTGCGGCGGGGGCCCGCCCTGGTGCCGCAGCTGCAGGCGCGGCCGGCGGGTCGCTTCATACATACCTCCACATGACTGAGTCCCGACGTAGCCTTGTAGTGCAGTGCGGCCAGCTGCGGCGGGGGCCCGCCCTGGTGCCGCAGCTGCAGGCGCGGCCGGCGGGTCGCTTCATACATACCTCCACATGACTGAGTCCCGACGTAGCCTTGTAGTGCAGTGCGGCCAGCTGCGGCGGGGGCCCGCCCTGGTGCCGCAGCTGCAGGCGCGGCCGGCGGGTCGCTTCATACATACCTCCACATGACTGAGTCCCGACGTAGCCTTGTAGTGCAGTGCGGCCAGCTGCGGCGGGGGCCCGCCCTGGTGCCGCAGCTGCAGGCGCGGCCGGCGGGTCGCTTCATACATACCTCCACATGACTGAGTCCCGACGTAGCCTTGTAGTGCAGTGCGGCCAGCTGCGGCGGGGGCCCGCCCTGGTGCCGCAGCTGCAGGCGCGGCCGGCGGGTCGCTTCATACATACCTCCACATGACTGAGTCCCGACGTAGCCTTGTAGTGCAGTGCGGCCAGCTGCGGCGGGGGCCCGCCCTGGTGCCGCAGCTGCAGGCGCGGCCGGCGGGTCGCTTCATACATACCTCCACATGACTGAGTCCCGACGTAGCCTTGTAGTGCAGTGCGGCCAGCTGCGGCGGGGGCCCGCCCTGGTGCCGCAGCTGCAGGCGCGGCCGGCGGGTCGCTTCATACATACCTCCACATGACTGAGTCCCGACGTAGCCTTGTAGTGCAGTGCGGCCAGCTGCGGCGGGGGCCCGCCCTGGTGCCGCAGCTGCAGGCGCGGCCGGCGGGTCGCTTCATACATACCTCCACATGACTGAGTCCCGACGTAGCCTTGTAGTGCAGTGCGGCCAGCTGCGGCGGGGGCCCGCCCTGGTGCCGCAGCTGCAGGCGCGGCCGGCGGGTCGCTTCATACATACCTCCACATGACTGAGTCCCGACGTAGCCTTGTAGTGCAGTGCGGCCAGCTGCGGCGGGGGCCCGCCCTGGTGCCGCAGCTGCAGGCGCGGCCGGCGGGTCGCTTCATACATACCTCCACATGACTGAGTCCCGACGTAGCCTTGTAGTGCAGTGCGGCCAGCTGCGGCGGGGGCCCGCCCTGGTGCCGCAGCTGCAGGCGCGGCCGGCGGGTCGCTTCATACATACCTCCACATGACTGAGTCCCGACGTAGCCTTGTAGTGCAGTGCGGCCAGCTGCGGCGGGGGCCCGCCCTGGTGCCGCAGCTGCAGGCGCGGCCGGCGGGTCGCTTCATACATACCTCCACATGACTGAGTCCCGACGTAGCCTTGTAGTGCAGTGCGGCCAGCTGCGGCGGGGGCCCGCCCTGGTGCCGCAGCTGCAGGCGCGGCCGGCGGGTCGCTTCATACATACCTCCACATGACTGAGTCCCGACGTAGCCTTGTAGTGCAGTGCGGCCAGCTGCGGCGGGGGCCCGCCCTGGTGCCGCAGCTGCAGGCGCGGCCGGCGGGTCGCTTCATACATACCTCCACATGACTGAGTCCCGACGTAGCCTTGTAGTGCAGTGCGGCCAGCTGCGGCGGGGGCCCGCCCTGGTGCCGCAGCTGCAGGCGCGGCCGGCGGGTCGCTTCATACATACCTCCACATGACTGAGTCCCGACGTAGCCTTGTAGTGCAGTGCGGCCAGCTGCGGCGGGGGCCCGCCCTGGTGCCGCAGCTGCAGGCGCGGCCGGCGGGTCGCTTCATACATACCTCCACATGACTGAGTCCCGACGTAGCCTTGTAGTGCAGTGCGGCCAGCTGCGGCGGGGGCCCGCCCTGGTGCCGCAGCTGCAGGCGCGGCCGGCGGGTCGCTTCATACATACCTCCACATGACTGAGTCCCGACGTAGCCTTGTAGTGCAGTGCGGCCAGCTGCGGCGGGGGCCCGCCCTGGTGCCGCAGCTGCAGGCGCGGCCGGCGGGTCGCTTCATACATACCTCCACATGACTGAGTCCCGACGTAGCCTTGTAGTGCAGTGCGGCCAGCTGCGGCGGGGGCCCGCCCTGGTGCCGCAGCTGCAGGCGCGGCCGGCGGGTCGCTTCATACATACCTCCACATGACTGAGTCCCGACGTAGCCTTGTAGTGCAGTGCGGCCAGCTGCGGCGGGGGCCCGCCCTGGTGCCGCAGCTGCAGGCGCGGCCGGCGGGTCGCTTCATACATACCTCCACATGACTGAGTCCCGACGTAGCCTTGTAGTGCAGTGCGGCCAGCTGCGGCGGGGGCCCGCCCTGGTGCCGCAGCTGCAGGCGCGGCCGGCGGGTCGCTTCATACATACCTCCACATGACTGAGTCCCGACGTAGCCTTGTAGTGCAGTGCGGCCAGCTGCGGCGGGGGCCCGCCCTGGTGCCGCAGCTGCAGGCGCGGCCGGCGGGTCGCTTCATACATACCTCCACATGACTGAGTCCCGACGTAGCCTTGTAGTGCAGTGCGGCCAGCTGCGGCGGGGGCCCGCCCTGGTGCCGCAGCTGCAGGCGCGGCCGGCGGGTCGCTTCATACATACCTCCACATGACTGAGTCCCGACGTAGCCTTGTAGTGCAGTGCGGCCAGCTGCGGCGGGGGCCCGCCCTGGTGCCGCAGCTGCAGGCGCGGCCGGCGGGTCGCTTCATACATACCTCCACATGACTGAGTCCCGACGTAGCCTTGTAGTGCAGTGCGGCCAGCTGCGGCGGGGGCCCGCCCTGGTGCCGCAGCTGCAGGCGCGGCCGGCGGGTCGCTTCATACATACCTCCACATGACTGAGTCCCGACGTAGCCTTGTAGTGCAGTGCGGCCAGCTGCGGCGGGGGCCCGCCCTGGTGCCGCAGCTGCAGGCGCGGCCGGCGGGTCGCTTCATACATACCTCCACATGACTGAGTCCCGACGTAGCCTTGTAGTGCAGTGCGGCCAGCTGCGGCGGGGGCCCGCCCTGGTGCCGCAGCTGCAGGCGCGGCCGGCGGGTCGCTTCATACATACCTCCACATGACTGAGTCCCGACGTAGCCTTGTAGTGCAGTGCGGCCAGCTGCGGCGGGGGCCCGCCCTGGTGCCGCAGCTGCAGGCGCGGCCGGCGGGTCGCTTCATACATACCTCCACATGACTGAGTCCCGACGTAGCCTTGTAGTGCAGTGCGGCCAGCTGCGGCGGGGGCCCGCCCTGGTGCCGCAGCTGCAGGCGCGGCCGGCGGGTCGCTTCATACATACCTCCACATGACTGAGTCCCGACGTAGCCTTGTAGTGCAGTGCGGCCAGCTGCGGCGGGGGCCCGCCCTGGTGCCGCAGCTGCAGGCGCGGCCGGCGGGTCGCTTCATACATACCTCCACATGACTGAGTCCCGACGTAGCCTTGTAGTGCAGTGCGGCCAGCTGCGGCGGGGGCCCGCCCTGGTGCCGCAGCTGCAGGCGCGGCCGGCGGGTCGCTTCATACATACCTCCACATGACTGAGTCCCGACGTAGCCTTGTAGTGCAGTGCGGCCAGCTGCGGCGGGGGCCCGCCCTGGTGCCGCAGCTGCAGGCGCGGCCGGCGGGTCGCTTCATACATACCTCCACATGACTGAGTCCCGACGTAGCCTTGTAGTGCAGTGCGGCCAGCTGCGGCGGGGGCCCGCCCTGGTGCCGCAGCTGCAGGCGCGGCCGGCGGGTCGCTTCATACATACCTCCACATGACTGAGTCCCGACGTAGCCTTGTAGTGCAGTGCGGCCAGCTGCGGCGGGGGCCCGCCCTGGTGCCGCAGCTGCAGGCGCGGCCGGCGGGTCGCTTCATACATACCTCCACATGACTGAGTCCCGACGTAGCCTTGTAGTGCAGTGCGGCCAGCTGCGGCGGGGGCCCGCCCTGGTGCCGCAGCTGCAGGCGCGGCCGGCGGGTCGCTTCATACATACCTCCACATGACTGAGTCCCGACGTAGCCTTGTAGTGCAGTGCGGCCAGCTGCGGCGGGGGCCCGCCCTGGTGCCGCAGCTGCAGGCGCGGCCGGCGGGTCGCTTCATACATACCTCCACATGACTGAGTCCCGACGTAGCCTTGTAGTGCAGTGCGGCCAGCTGCGGCGGGGGCCCGCCCTGGTGCCGCAGCTGCAGGCGCGGCCGGCGGGTCGCTTCATACATACCTCCACATGACTGAGTCCCGACGTAGCCTTGTAGTGCAGTGCGGCCAGCTGCGGCGGGGGCCCGCCCTGGTGCCGCAGCTGCAGGCGCGGCCGGCGGGTCGCTTCATACATACCTCCACATGACTGAGTCCCGACGTAGCCTTGTAGTGCAGTGCGGCCAGCTGCGGCGGGGGCCCGCCCTGGTGCCGCAGCTGCAGGCGCGGCCGGCGGGTCGCTTCATACATACCTCCACATGACTGAGTCCCGACGTAGCCTTGTAGTGCAGTGCGGCCAGCTGCGGCGGGGGCCCGCCCTGGTGCCGCAGCTGCAGGCGCGCGCCGGCGGGTCGCTTCATACATACCTCCACATGACTAAGTCCCGACGTAGCCTTGTAGTGCAGTGCGGCCAGCTGCGGCGGGGGCCCGCCCTGGTGCCGCAGCTGCAGGCGCGCGCCGGCGGGTCGCTTCATACATACCTCCACATGACTAAGTCCCGACGTAGCCTTGTAGTGCAGTGCGGCCAGCTGCGGCGGGGGCCCGCCCTGGTGCCGCAGCTGCAGGCGCGCGCCGGGCGGGACCAGGGCGCGGGACGGGACCACGCGTAGGGGCGGGAATACTAGCACCTGGGGAAACATGTTCGTGTTCAACAGGGAGCTCGACGTGACGCGTTGGCGGTGCGTGACTCACCACGCCAGCCGCTCACATGACAATGGACAGGGCGGCTGAAGCACGGCGTTACGTTTTCTACCAGAAATCATGAACAGAATGTTGGCGCGATGCGATATGCTGACCGGACCGAGCCTGTGGCGTTTTTTCTACAGTGTGAATATCACGCCGCTCGCCGGAATCGGGTCACGCTACCGCCAAGCTCGCTGTTTATCAAAGCCTTAGAGCGGTTTCGCACTATGTCCGATCCGAATCCCATCCCAACCCGTGAAAATACGGTCCGTCGTAGCCGTAGAACTATTTCTATGGTAATTTACGCACTAGAATCGATCTCCGTCATCCGATTTCTTTCCGTCATTATAGAATCTCCATTTCGGATAAGATTTTTGACGGATCGAAGTAGCCATAGTTTTATTTGTATGAAGAATATTTGTTCTTGTAAATATTTGTTCGAAGATCGTTCGAATTTCATAACACCATCGTTCGAATTTCAAAATAAAATATAAGGTCAAGATCGCCTCTTACCACGATACGTTGCTTTGGGTTCTACGACATTTTCTTTACATTTTTTCGAATGGTTTTGAAATATTGCAATATATTGGTACACGGGGGTCAACGTATTTTACTCCACACTTATCTGGCGAAAACTATAGGATAACTTTTTTCGTTTCGTTGATAGTCGTTAACGTTAACGTTGATCGACTAAAACAAAATTTAAAAATAAAATAGAATCATAACTCACCTCAACCTCAGGACTCCAAATCCCTCCAAACAGCGCCCTCACCCTCCCGGTGCCCTCCCTCAGCCCGCACAGCCCTCCGTCCCTCACGCTCACGTCTCCCGCGGCGCGGTACTCGGGCGCGCGGCCCGCTGACAGGTAGCGGTGGGACACGCCCTTCACTAGCGCTGAGATAGGCACACATGCACCTACGCCGACTGCGCGAGATGTTGATACTTCAACGCTTAGAACTTCTTCGATATGAACCTGTGAGAAATGATAATAACAGAAATAAAATGACGTTTATTGACGCAGGCGTGGCTTGTCCTTGGCGTACTTACTTACCATGAAAGTATATTTAAGTACTCACATAAGACACGGCACGCTAGCGCCGACGTTCACAGGGACAGGGATCACATACACTAAAGCCTCTTGTACACGGGTAAAATATTCGGTAGAGTACTAACTATCCCACTAACTATACTGATGTAGACAGCATTGGTAGAGTAGAGTACTAAAATTTGGTAGAGTAGAGCAGCTAGCACCGGGGGCAAGCTACTCTACCACTTTCCTTCCCCCACCCCGGTGTCCACTCTACTCTACCGTACACTTTACCGCCTAGTCGACGCATGTAAATGGTTAGTAGAGTAGCAAGTTCAGACTTGTTTACAGCACGCACGTGTCATTGTTTATGTTGTTTGCTAAGTTTTTATTTTGGTAGTTATTTATGCAAATAAATAACATGAAGTGGACTGATTCAGAAACTATAAAGCTATTGGAGCTTTACGTCCCCGTAAAGCTCCGTTTCCGAGTATCTGCGATATAAGCCATCGTGATTATTAAAGACAAAAATAAAAGAATAGCTAATTTATATTCTTTAACATCCTCTTCAGCCAACTCTTTCAAAAGTAGTGCTGAAGCCCCTCGGGCATCTCTTCTTAAAATCCAATCTCTCGTCCAAATTCTCTTTTTCCTATTTGGTTCCTCTTCGAGAGTCTTTGTTAAGTACCTTCTTCAATAATAAATCAGTTAAGTTTTCTTGAGTGACGTTCATGATGTTCTACTTCTATTATACTATCATGTGTATATAAACCAGACACAATAGTTAAACAATTGACATATAGCTCATTGAGTCGTAGTAACGATTAAGAGGTCAAAATGTAAATTTACGTGTAGACAGTTACTCTACTAAAACTGGTAGAGTACTTGGAACTGGTAGATTAGTGTGCTAGTTGACTCTACCGCATACTCTACCCGTGTACAAGAGGCTTAAGGACATACCACGCCAAAGTCGTGGCATGTCCTTAGTAGTTATTTGTCGATTTTGATTTATGCATACCACCGGGTTCTTTATAAGGCCTGTCGAGTTTTACAAGAACCTAAAGTCTTCGTGCAGATGCAAGTCACCGTTTCCACGTCACGACGTTTTGCAGACTTAACATACATTTCACCGGAGGTATACGTCAAGGGCAACTTCAAGAACAGTCGTTTATAATTAATGATAAACGAATAGTTTTTTTTTTTTTTTTTTTGAGGCTGGAGTGGGAAATTCCCGCGGACACCTCGGCTGTCTCACCATCTCACGGAGACCATGAGACAGTCGAGGTAGTGTGGGACTCGAACCCACTAAAACCCACTCCTGCCCTGCTAGTGTCCCTCTGCTGTGATAAGGCAGAGACCTTCATATCTTGTTTAGTTTGAGGCGCCCCGAGGCGGTCGGAGGGACACATTCAGTGCGGTCAGATAATGACGATTTGCGTATTTGTTAATTTTAAATTATCAATCCTTGAATGATAACCCACCTCAATGAGCTGCCTCTCTCCCCGCACACACAGGTCCGTGACCAGCAGGTCGTATGTCCCCGGGCCGGGCACGCTGGCCGCGAGCGCGCCGTCCTCCACCTCCGCCGCGACCCCCGCGGGTGCCTCCACCGCGTACCGCCCGCTGCCGCCTGACACCGTCGCTATGTTGCTCACTGTCTCACTTTCCCAGGCTATGTTCACCTGGGAAACAAAATTGGTTTAATTGGAACTTCCCCGATTCCAACTACAAGTGAAAATCATCTTTACCACTACGACATAATATATGAAATAAAACGTGCGGTTGTCTACGGATAGATGAAAAACAAAAGACGCTCGCCACGATGACGCGACGTCAAGTCAATCGAATTGTATCATTATTTATCGTAGTAACAAGGACGATTTTCAATTTTAGTTACTAGAAATTGCTGAAACATGCAAGGAATTTATTTTTCTTTATTAGGGTCAATTTTTTTTGCCCAAAAAATTGGGCATTTATTAATCTCTCACTTTACATTGTTTTTTTTTTACATTATTTTTTACAAGTTTTTATTCCTTTTAACAAAAAATTAAAGAGATTATTATTCATTTTAATTTGGTACCCCTCTGCTCAATCCTTCGGGGTTCAGGTCTAGCAAAACATATCATTATTCTTGCATTTTCGGAAATCAACAAATGTATGAAAATCACGAATCTTCGAACTTGGCCGAGAGCAATCCTACAACTTTTTGTGCCATAGTAACATTTGATCCAAATGACTAGTACTACCCGTAGTGGGTACCATTTTTTTCGTTGGCAGACTATCAGAAAAAGCCCAATTTATGGAGTGTGAATAATGTCCTTTTTTACCTTGATAGGGTCGCATTTCAACGGAGCGACGACTCTCGCCTGAATAGATGCAGTCGCATCAGGAATGCTTGCCTTCAACACGCCAGTCCATCCAATAGCTAAATCATCTGCTACCACTACCTGAAAATAAATAGATAATTATAAAGTTTGCAAAATATGTAATGCGTATGAGAGTACGACTACTAGGTTATACGACTACGCTTAGGGAGTGCGCACACTTATAGAGCTCTTTTCAGCTTATGTCCATATAAAACAACGAGTTGCGCAACGGCGTCCTCACCTTCCGCTTGACGCAGGTCCGGACACGGAAGTTTCGAGAGATACCTGTGTTGGATAGGCAAGGAACAAACGTCTGGGGTGTCACCACTGCTCAGGCCGCCCGGAGGACACGGTGGAGCATACGGTGCAGGACTGCCCCGCGCGCGGCAGAGCACCGCCGTGTCTAGTCAGCTCTCCGCGTCTATTCAGCTTTCACAGCAAACAAGTTAGTATAAAATGAGGAGAAATTCTCACGACGCTGTAGGCGACTGATAAAAGCGGAGCTGTATAAGTGTGACCAAAAACGGTCAGAAAAACGCGCAGGAGTTGAATAACTGTGCGTACTCCCTTAAAGAGAGTCAAGGTGATTAAGTAATGCAATTTGGGAGAGGGGTAATCTTGTATAACGCAGGGTTGGCGGTTTTGTCCGTAAGACTCTAGGAAATCTCCCAAGTTGACCAGCATTTTCCGGCAGAATCTTTCGATCAGCGTAGAAAGAAAATAAGAGACGAAGAAAAATAGAAGAGAGAATAAATTAGCACTGCTGACTCACGATATCATGGTATGAAGGCACAGCTGTAAATTTTAATATTTTGAACCATATTTCTATGAAATTAAAGTACTTACTTGATAATACTTAAACGGTACCGGCACAGGCACATATTCAGGGTGAGTTTCAACAAACAACCTGTTAGTTGCCTTGTACTGTAAGCCGGGGTGGTGAGGTTCAATTTCCCATGACATTTTAGGACCATTCTCGTCGAGAAGTTCGCGACCTATCGCGTCTAGGAGTGTCACTTTCACTGATAACTCTTGACCAGGACGGAGCCAGATTCTGTAACAAAATATTAGTTTTATTTCTAGTTTTTTCGTTTTATTTTTTGGTTGTCAGATTGCTGACAGCTCTTTGAAGTGCGCGTGAAACACGACACGCCGTCGACCCGGGCATTGTCCATGATCGGACGGCAAGTCACCCATTACTCGTCGTCGGCATGCCCGCGCCTAAGGTAGGAAATCGCCTCGCAACGTCCGATGCCGTGGGCGTCTCCCGCGGTGGCTGGAGCCGGTGGTGGCGACCAATGGCAGGAGCGAGAGGTCTCCTACGGCAACGTCGCAAATGGCTGTCAAATATTTACAAGTTTTGATTAATTTTACAAATTTTCTGTATGAAAATAAGAAATATGGCTCTGTAGTGCACTAAAAAATTGATTAAGAAATTCAATAATTAATATCGTAACACCGAATATATAGTTTTAGACGTAAAAAAAGCATTTGGAAACATTCCAAATGCCTTAAATACACCTGAAACGGTTACAACATCAAATTCAGTGTTTTAATTACATTCCTATATCAGTTTTTTAGTGCACTACAGAGCCATATTTCTTATTTCCACACAGTAGCATTGCTAAATTAGTTAAAACTTGTATATATTTGACAGCTATTAGCGACGTTGCCAACTTTCTGGTTATGCGGCCTTAATACATACTTGTGTGGTATGGAGCAGTTCCCGGGCGTGTCCGGCGGCTCCAGCCTCACGCGCGACACGTGCGGCGCACACCGCGCCTCCAGCGACACTGACTCACGTTCTTCGTCTGTTTGTGATGTTAACTCCAGACGGGCCTCGCCTTTCTGTGGACAAGAAGGACAGTTTCAGGCTGTAAAGTACTTAGCTTTTATAGTAGTCAGTGCTCCTCATTACATGACCCATCTTATGCAGCAGAATACGGGGGAAGGTGGATCAAGTAATGCCAACCACTGACCGACAAGCTTATCAAGCTGAGAGCAAAATTATCGGATGCATCCGTCAGCTGCGGCTTAGCGATGTACACGGTAGTTTGGACACACCGGCCGCAAACGCAAAAACATGCAACCAGCTTGATTTTATTCGGACGTCCGCGCGTTCAAGGATGGCTCAAGGTCACTTCCACTTCCTACGACCGACAGTTTGCACAGTATAGTATTAAATGTACTGGCTAGATATCAAACCGCGTCTCTCAGCCGCGGCTGACGGACGCGTCCAATAGTTTGTTCTCAGCTTTACACATGTTTCAGTCATCGATCGAGAGTCTAAAAAGAACGAAATAGTAATAGCTTCTTCCCGCAACATCAAACTCAAAGGATTACTTTCCATCTCCCAACCGCGCTTCTCCTTTTTCGACTTGCTAGACAAAAATTTTGATGGCTCGGTTAATATGCATGATATGAATAATTAAGTAAAATAACCTATTCCTACTCAGAAATAATGTAAATTCTTATCAGACTTACTTTTTATTTTTTAGAATTGGATCATAGTTTCCAAGATTAACACCTACATAAGAGCCTATGCACACCACGTCTTTTAAACGCGCCGGTGCAGCGCGTTTGACGCGATACGCACGTAAGTCAGACGCAGCCTAAAAAAACGACAACAAACTATGATGAAAACGCACCGTCGACGCGCGTTTCTAAAACGCGCTGCACCGGCGCGTCTAAAAAACGGGTTGTACATAGGCTCTAAAACACAAATAAGAAAAACATACAAATAAAGTTCACGAGCTGTCTGTAGGTACTATTTCAATAAAAATCACTTACCCTACGACACTTGAAGGTGAACAGTTGAACATCGGGGTACTTGTGAGGTGGTGCTCCATCTCGCTTGTTTATCTCTGCGATCCGAGTGTCGTGGGACATAGGGACCAGTGCTTCGCCCTCTGCTAGAACCTGGGAAAAATAAGTTTGTTTAGTACATCTCAGTAAATGAGGCTGAATAGAAAACCAGTATAAAATGTACTTGATGTAACAGGTTATGAGCTAAGACGGAGCGAGCTCAACAAGAAGGAACTCCTGCGCTTCTGCAAAACTTTTTGGCGTTACGCCAACAGGATGGTGGTATGGTTCTGGTGCAGCCTAACACCACCACTGAGATCGGCAAGGTAAATTTTTATTCAACATCAAGAGTTATAAAGGATGTTGAAGACAGTCTGTTAGAGTCAACGTTATTGTTGTCCCTATCCATCTGAGACATCTGTTTTGATGTTATATTATCAGGTTGCGTCGTAGGGCGTCTAATGGGTGGATACAGAGGGCTTTATGCTGAAAGTCATATCAACTATACGTCTGCGACTCCCGTAAAACTTACCGGGAGTGTAGCGCCAGGCAAGGCAGCAGCGTTCTGTGGCCACAGTAGAGTGGGAGCCGCGCGCACTGCCACACGAGTGGTGTGATACGACCGCGAGACACATGGAACTTACCGGGAGTGTAGCGCCAGGCAAGGCAGCAGCGTTCTGTGGCCACAGTAGAGTGGGAGCCGCGCGCACTGCCACACGAGTGGTGTGATACGACCGCGAGACACATGGAACTTACCGGGAGTGTAGCGCCAGGCAAGGCAGCAGCGTTCTGTGGCCACAGTAGAGTGGGAGCCGCGCGCACTGCCACACGAGTGGTGTGATACGACCGCGAGACACATGGAACTTACCGGGAGTGTAGCGCCAGGCAAGGCAGCAGCGTTCTGTGGCCACAGTAGAGTGGGAGCCGCGCGCACTGCCACACGAGTGGTGTGATACGACCGCGAGACACATGGAACTTACCGGGAGTGTAGCGCCAGGCAAGGCAGCAGCGTTCTGTGGCCACAGTAGAGTGGGAGCCGCGCGCACTGCCACACGAGTGGTGTGATACGACCGCGAGACACATGGAACTTACCGGGAGTGTAGCGCCAGGCAAGGCAGCAGCGTTCTGTGGCCACAGTAGAGTGGGAGCCGCGCGCACTGCCACACGAGTGGTGTGATACGACCGCGAGACACATGGAACTTACCGGGAGTGTAGCGCCAGGCAAGGCAGCAGCGTTCTGTGGCCACAGTAGAGTGGGAGCCGCGCGCACTGCCACACGAGTGGTGTGATACGACCGCGAGACACATGGAACTTACCGGGAGTGTAGCGCCAGGCAAGGCAGCAGCGTTCTGTGGCCACAGTAGAGTGGGAGCCGCGCGCACTGCCACACGAGTGGTGTGATACGACCGCGAGACACATGGAACTTACCGGGAGTGTAGCGCCAGGCAAGGCAGCAGCGTTCTGTGGCCACAGTAGAGTGGGAGCCGCGCGCACTGCCACACGAGTGGTGTGATACGACCGCGAGACACATGGAACTTACCGGGAGTGTAGCGCCAGGCAAGGCAGCAGCGTTCTGTGGCCACAGTAGAGTGGGAGCCGCGCGCACTGCCACACGAGTGGTGTGATACGACCGCGAGACACATGGAACTTACCGGGAGTGTAGCGCCAGGCAAGGCAGCAGCGTTCTGTGGCCACAGTAGAGTGGGAGCCGCGCGCACTGCCACACGAGTGGTGTCGCCGATACGACCGCGAGACACACGCACTGTGGAAATACCGCGGGTACTCCATGCACATTCTATGACGCAGCACGCACCATCTGCAGTAAGAAAAATATGTTGAAATAGAGTAAAGATAGAATGAAGATCGTAAATCATGTATGGTGTATAGTGGTATCGAGTGAACTGGCTTCGACGAGCGCTGTGCATCTAACAGCTCTTTCACGACAATGCCGCTGTGTGCGGTGACTTCGCGCATAGCAAGCGGTAAGATGAAATCTATAGAAATATTTTTGGCGAATTCGCGAATACAATTATGCGAATACACCATTATAAACAAGAAACTAGTTATTATTGAGCCATATGCAATAAAATTTCGTTTCTCGGGGTGTTGAGATTAAAATATCAGAACGTCTTGAAATGGAACTAATCTTTTTGTTTGCTGACAACGTTTTAAAATCTTTGATATTTGATATAAAAAAAGAATGCAGGTTTGTTAGATTTATTGTTGTGCCATAAAACTAACGTAATAATTGAAAAAAAAAACATTCAAAGTGCTGTTAGCGAGAGCACAGTGGCAACTTCCGGTTTTCTACTCTAATTTGCCAAGCTGTAGTTAATTTTTTTTCAAGCCAATTGGACTCGACTAACGAATCACAAAAGAAAAATAACAAATATACAATTCCTCGAACAATGTCACGTAAAATTCCAAGAGACATAAAAGTGGTCATACTAACCTATCGGTTGCACCCAGTTTGCTGCAGTAACATTCTGTGGTTCGGGACCTTCTAGCAACGTTACAGCGAACGCTCCACAGTTGCACCTGCGAAACCAAATTGTAATTTAGCGCGCTTGCTCCGGACGTGATGCTATGTTATTCGACAGTTAAAGACTGCTGAGCGATAGCAAACGGAACGAACAGAAAAGCTCTTTGTTATCTTTAATAGATATTCAACTTTATTTACTAGGGTTTAAAGTTGAAATCGTATTAGATATCAAAAGTTCCCCGAACTCATAATTCCCTATGACAATATACAAACCGCAAGCCGCAGACTGCTGAGTGTTCACCTTTATTGCTTGCCGTTTGGCTACAGGGCCAGACTTGCCACGGCGACTCAAGTTAGTCGAATTGCATCATTGTGTCGTAGTAGCAAGGACGATTTTCCTTTAAAGTTAGTAAGAATGGCAAATCGAATTGCGTCATGTGCAAGGGCGTTTTATTTTTATCGTTGTATTTGTGACAGTGTTGTCTTGCAGTTGTTTCATTGTAATTTAATCTTTATGTCCATGGCTATTAAACTTATTTTGCTTTACTTACGTATGAAAGTTGAACAGTTCACCAGTTTCAGGGTTGGTAGCTGTTAGCGCTATGTGCAGGTGATGAGGCTTGCCGACGCGAGCGAATCCAGAACTTGATACTTGTAGTAATTCGAATGGTGTTGCTAGTACTCTGCAAAGAACATATGAGTTAATGTACACTATACCTTCAAGATTTTAACTTTGGTTACTTAAAAAATTACTGCCCAGCAAAGTCTTGTAAAAATTTATTTGCAATGATGAAATTTCAAAATATTTATAGTACTTAGTTGATTAAAATATAGTAGAAAACCATTTGGCAGTGAATAATTCCGCAGTGGAAGAAATGTTTGAAACATATTTTTACGAACTTTAAAAATTGCCAATATGTCACAAGCAAGTAATGTTTTTACTTGCTTCTGACGTCACGTCATTCTCGAATTTTGACGCGTTATATCTTTGATATTTACAAATATATTACGCATCAAAATTCATTCATTGGACAAAAGAAGAAATACGTATCCATTATTATTCAAAACTCTTACTGACGGACTAATTTAATTTGCAATTTTTTGATAATGCATGTATATTTCTAATAAAAAACTTTTGGAAAAAAACGGGAACCGACTTCCAAACACAAAAAAAAACTGTAAATAACTTTTCTTTCGGAAGTCGGTGGCCATAGTCAATGAAATAAAAAACAAAGCGACCGACTTTCCCTTTTTTTTAAGAAGTTTTTTATTTTACCCTTTTTAGTTTAGATATTCAAAAATCTTCATATAATCGGCGTCTTTGAAAATCTACAATCCTAGTAAGCAACAAAAACGGATCTATGCGGGCAACTTCACGAGATATCCATTATTGTTATATACTTCCCCAGAATGTAACGAACACTTTTCTGAAAACCGCATCAAAATCGGTTCAGCCAAACGCGAGATAATCGCGGACATACATTTTTGAAGTCGGTTAAAAAACTATAACGATCGACTTACTTTCCAATGGCCTTCACATGAGGGTAGTTCTTCAATTGCACTCTAACTCCCACCTCGCCGGTCCCTCGGATCGTCACAACGCCGTCGGTCGTTAGAGAGAGAGGACCTGGTGCTATCTCGCTCTCTATCTCCGACCACACGACGGGGTCGTCGCCTCCACCAATGTGTTTGAGTTTGATTTCTCTGGAAATAAAATACTCATTAAATCTTACTTCTATGTTGTCTGTATGCGTAGAACTTTCACACTCAGAATCATCATCTGCCTAGCCTTTTCCCAAAAACGATTACTTACTGCACTGTATCTGTCCATGCTACATAAGTATGTGGTGGTACTATTTCTAAAGGATCCACTGCAACCGCTGTGACTTGACCTTCCACCTGCAAAGAATATTATTACCATTTCAAATTCTAATAAGCTGCTACTGATGTTGCAGCACTTTATTAGATGCGTAGGAGCCCTAAAATAAATACCTACTTTTCACAATTTTTAATTTACCCTACAACAACTGTTTTTTAGGGAATTCGACTCATCCAACTAAAAGTGAAAATCAACCTTACCACTACGACATGTGACATAAAACACGTTGGTATCTACTGGTAGATGAAAAACAAAACACGATCGCCATGACGACATCAAAACAATCGAATTGCTTCATTATTTCTGAGTAACAAGGTTGATTTTCACTTTTAGTTGGAATCGGTCGAATTCCCAAAAAAACAGTTGTTGCAGGGTAAATAAAAAATTGTGAAATGTAGGTATTTATTTTCGTCGAATTGCAATCGCGTCGCGCCACGGGGATAGTCCCTTAGTGTGAATTTAACTCAAGATTTGCTGAGATTTTCGTTTTCATTCATAGATATAATAATATGATTTCGTCAGGGTAAAAATAATTTGGTAAGATAGACTTTATTATGATAGATTTAGAACTTAGAACTTACTTAGGCTTTGTCATAATAGATGTTGGGGTGGCATTTGTCTGTCCAAGATCATGAAATACATACCTTCTTTGAAATAGTCCTCCCAGCTATAGAATACAACCTCGCTGTGATAGTCAAAGACCCTGCATTCTGTGCAACCGCATCAGTCAAAGTTCCATTCTCCGTAGACCGCAACAGATCAACATTAGCTTCCCCTTCTACTGCCAATCTTATCAGTATTTGATCACCAGCAGTCAATGCATGTCCTTTATCATCTAGTACGATACAATTTACTATAAACGGTTCTCCTCTTATTAGTAAGTTTGAAGGACGTAATGTAACACGGATGCTGTGTGCCTCTGCAACGGTTAGCGTTGCTGTAGCAACCTCTGTTGCTCCGGACATGAGATACACGTTGGTGGTACCTATGTCTGTGCCTCGGACCAAGCTTACAGAGTCTTCAAGGAGGGCTATGTCGTTGTCTGGTACTTTTAAGTAGTACATAGTGTCGGATATGTCTTGAACGGTAAGACGGCCTGCGCGTGCGCGTACGACTCTGTGGAAGAAATTGTTTTAATGATATTTTACTATGAGGTAGTATTTTTAAGTTTCATGATGAGATTGGGTTATAATCCATATAACTCAACTATTAGACGTGTAAAAAGACTGCGCGAGCAGATGCGCGAAGCAGCCGCACGAGACAAAAACTAGTGATGGGTTTTTGCCCGGGAATTTTCCCGAGCTGGGAAAATTCCCGATAGTTTCCCATTTCTTCCCGGGAATATTCCCAAATGACGGGAAAATATTTTTCGTATAAAATTATGCAATTTAATTTATTTTTTACAAAGTTTTGCATTTGTGTGAGTCTGTGCATGCATGTGAGTGGTTGAAAAAAAAGACATTCATTGTAAAAGTATGGTTACAGCATAAAAGTAAGGGATTTTATGTATGGAAATGTTTGTTGATACGTATTTATTTAAAAAGACTTAAAATCAACTTCGAACAAGTCTCAAAAGTATCACACCGATCTTTTTCTGATTATTAGGTTGTTTTTTGAATATTAGTTTTGCTATAAATGCGGCTTTATACCTATAATAGTAATCAGCTGACTTTGAAGATAAATCTATTACTTGGTGCGCTGAAAAGTGGGTGTTGTACGTATAAACAGCCACATAATCATAGCTCTAATCTAACAATTTATATTTTTTTTAGTATTGCTCTGTAGGCAAATGGCAAACGTAAACTCTCGAGACTCTAACAGATTTTCAACGTAATAAATATGGCCTTAAAAATTAACTGCAAGAATTTAGTGTGCTTACTCGTATCAATAACCAAGTACATTCCAAAAAAAAATGCATTTTTTTTTCAGAAATCATCAATTTTTGTTTCAAAAAATATTTTTTTCAAGCATTTTTATTTTGGCCTATTAATATGGCCAATAAAATAAGTTATTTGTAAGTATTTCGATGAATTGCCAGTTCAAAGTCTGCAAAATGTGATGGAAACATTGGAATCAGCTGTGAACGCTACACACGGGTGAACGAACTCAAACAGAAATCAAATTCATTAATACGGTCAAAAATGCTTGAAAAGACGCGCGTGGAACACAACGCGCCGTTGACCCGGGCATGGTCCATGGTCGGACAGCGAGTCGCCCATTACTCGCCGCCCGCATGCCCGCGCCTACGGTGGCTGGAGCCGTCTGCCGAAGTCCGGCGCCGTGGGCGTCTACCACTGCGGCTGGGGTGGACGGACGCTGACGCTGTCCTCTCTCTCACTCGGCCCATGCATGACTGCTTCGCAGAAGAAGTCCACCGCATCCCACACCGTCTCGCCTCGAAGCATGGCTTCGACCAAAGCCGGGCGCGAGAGGTCTCTGCCTATTGCCGTGAGGACACGGCGGTGCTCTGCTCAAGCGGGGCAGTCCTGCACCGTATGCTCCACCGTGTCCTCCGGGCGGTCCTCGCAGTGGTGACACCCAGGCGTTTCCTGCTTCCCCATCCGACACATGTACCTCATGAAACTTCCGTGTCCGGTGAGGACCTGCGTCATGCGGTAGGTCAGGACGCCGAGCCGCCTATCCAGCCACTCCTCTAAGAGAGGGTGTTACCGCCGCGATTGTAGCGTACCCGGACCTCTGTTGCGACCGTCGCTCCCTCCATGCTGCCCTGAGATCGCGACGGAGCTCTTCCGGCAGCGCGTGCATATCGCAGTGTCATATTGCCACTTTCGAGAACTGGGTCGAGCACATACCTGTAGTACGGCACTTCTGATTCCACAAGGTTGTATTTTAGAGCAAGTTGATGGATTATTCTGGCTACAGGGTTGTGTCTATGCAAATATTCTCCGTTAGCGAGACGAGAAAACCCGGAGAAAATGTGATAGATTGATTTGCCTGGACACGGTGCCATGCCCCACATAATATGTCAGCCCTGCTATCCTTCACAATAAATCTCCTGTAGTTTAAGTCATCATAACTTCATCCATTATTGCTCTGACAAAACCTTTGGTTTCTCCAAAAGAGTCTCCAGATCGTAGTCAGGCTACCGACCCAGATATGTCTACATCTGCATCAGGCCTATGTACGGCCCGGAAAAAACGTCCGTGAAGCTCCTTGTTCTGTCATATTTCCATGCGACCATTAGTGTCAAGCACTGCAGGTTTGCGCCAGTTCTCTTTAGCCCAGGAGAGTGGGGTAAGGCCCTTGTCCACCGCTACTACATCTCGATGCATTCCCACGTCGGCTTTTAGGAAATATTCACTGAGATTGCATATCTCACGATTGTGGAAAGTCTTAACGTTTAGAAAATCTCAACCTCGAATATACAATCTCATAACCGAAGACCGTGAGTGATGCATTCGATATGCAGTAAGCAATGTACGGACCCTCCTATCACCTTGGATACGAGTGAGTATGTCAAAAGAGTACCTACATCAATACTGGCATGACCCAGCCGTTACAGGCCTTACTACCACCTTATTACCACCTAATACAATAATTATTTAAATATTTTTAACATTGTTATTGGTTCAATATTTATTTTCCCGTCGTTTGGGAAAATTCCGGGAATTTATTTTATTTTCCCATATTTTCCCAATCTTTTTTTTCCCTCCCATTTTTTTCTTCCCTCCGGCCCATCACTAACAAAAACACGCACCTGAACATGTCGCCTGAGCGCATAATGCTGACTCAGCCTTACCGAAGCTCGGCTTAGGCGCGTTCGACAGACTCTTGCAAGAAATCTAGAGACCTAGGCTCGCGCGGCAAACATTCGAGACTGCCTCGCGATGCTGCTCGCTCATGCGGTCAGTGCGCAACAATTTACTATCTATTATTGCGAGACAATAACTAATAAATAGTTCTAAATAAATTACAGAGAGGATTTAAAGTTTATTCTTATTTTATGTTAATTGCCATTTCTTAAATAAATATTAACTTACCTATATTTGAGAGTATCACCCGGCGCAATACTTGCCGTAGCAGGCATCAACACAACACTAGCTATGACTTGCAAGTTGAAATTCGTGCATATGACGTCATCAAGACACGCAGTGACGCGCGACTCGCCCATGGCCTGACCATAGAGAAGAACGGAGTGCGAGCGAAGACCTCGCGCTTCGAGTTCCGTGATACCGCGGGGTGCTTCATAGTCTGTGTCCCGCCATCTGACTAGCCTGTGAGTAAGAATAGAGTAAGAGAAGTAGCACTAGAACCCATACTGCGCTAGATTCTGGAATTAACACAATGATTACACACAAATTATGCAGGACATCATCATCCTTCATTGTAGCTCAGTAGATTAGATAGTCTCTTGGACTCTGAATTGAAATTAATGATTTCTTTATTTGCAAGAAAGTTTGTTCCAGTGGGGATGTAATTAATAGTACACCTACATTTAGTCAGTTATTTTTAAGTCCCATGTTATGTAAGGCAATGTATTATATCTGTAGAATTTTGCTTATTTTCTTCAATTTGGGGCATTATTATTAAATTCCCACAATGTAAGAGATTCTATTGAAAAAAAAATGATTGACAGGCAGTCAATTAGCATATATACATAAATTACAATGAAGGAGCAGAAACTGACACAAAAATACTAACCATGGCTAAATGCCAGAAGATTCTATAAAGAAATGAAATATGTACTTACGTAACCAGAGGATCTTCACCAGCATTGCTGCCAAGATTCTCTATAGTCCATGTGAAGGTTATACCTTCCAGAGTTGAAAATGTATTTCCTGGTAAAACAGAATATTTGAAACAGTTAATTAATTCAACTATATTGTATAACTTGCTATTGCCTGTGGCTTGCTCACCCCCACCCTTCAATAGCTTGTTACCATCTCCCGGATCCCATAATTCCATACCAAATTCATCATAATCAGTTTAACCTTTTTATTAACTTTTTAACACTTTCAATCACAGTATTGTAAAATCAACTACTGTCAGCCTTCCATGATAAGCCTTGCCAGAAGCCTGTGGAGTTCATATAAGTAGGTGTCATAGCTATCTCTGACACAATAGAATGAACATACCCTTACAAGAAAAAGACTACAGCTCTTGAAAACCAAACTCTTAAAACAGTAAGCTATTTTAAAACACTGAAACATACCTTGGTCATCATAGGCAACAATGTCAAAAGCTTCTGGGGCTTCCTCTAGAAACAGGTTCCAAGTTGTACTCATCACTTTTATGGACCTTATCTTGTCTATGTCTACATCTCCTCGCAGAATCTGGAGAAAAGAAAAATAAAACATTCACATCCAATCTTTGTTTTAGAAGCTACTAAAAATTGCAAAATTTAACCATCATTAAAAATCTATGTAACCAGCTTGTTGAAGAATTTTTGTTTTCATATACAGTGTAAACTCCATGTAACGTCACTCTATTTAACGACAAACTCTCTTAAGCGTCGATATCAATTGGCTTTGGTTGGTTTAGCTTGTTTTTCATACAATGTTTCACTCTATATAGCATTACACCCACTCTCAATAACGACAACAATTAAGTAATAAAAAGTACCTTTTAAGTTGCTAAAATTAGTAAAAACTGCGCAGCTGTGTACGATCTATTGTCGCTTTATTATCCTAGCCCGCAATAAACTCGACTGTCGGCATCATGCATATCGAACTTTCTAAGAAATTCATTCTTTTGTTTACAAATTGGGATTGCTTGCACGTGTAGACTGTTGTTGACCATGACTCATAACTAGGAGTCATGGATTATCTATACCTTATCATATTCTTAGTTGCTCACAAACTTGCAAACTGTAAACATAGCTACTAAAAGAAAATCACTGTGTATTGACGAAAAAGTTTTACTGATACGCGCAATAGAAACGGGAGAGAAGATAAGCTCCATTTAACGACAACTCTCTATAACGCCATAAAATGCACAGTCCCTTCAGTGTCGCTATATAGAGTTTACACTGTATTTACTAAGCAAACCCAGATCCATAGAAGTGGATAATTTAATAATAAATTCCAATTTATTATCTGGCTATTCAAAAAAACTAAAGACTACATAACATGAGCATCACAACAGAATTATCAGCTTTTTGTAAGCCACACTTTGAAATATATACCGTAAATGTATCTGATAAGGTGACAATTTAATAATCCTATGTAAACAATAGTTTCCAACGAAAATAGGATGTAGTTTCCCGCCTTTTCAAGAACTCGTACTTTACCTCGCCTGAGTTGACTTCCTCGGCGAGAATGATGACTGAGCCAGGTGGTACACATGACTTGGAGACCGAAACTCGAGCCGCCCGGGAACAGTGGCCTATAGCATCGTCGTACAGCGGCTCCAAATCTATGATGTCATCGCGAGACAAACTCCTACAAAAAAACACCTTCCTGTTATCTTACTAGACAACAAACTAAAGACAAGTAACATTTAATAAGTTTTCTGCTTAGACTTACCATGTGTAACAGCCTCCCTCAATGATTTCGAAGGTAAAATTGATATACAAATCTTCAAACCAAGGTAACAACACCCTTGGCGTGTTTATTTTAGCACCATCACATGTGCACGCAAGTAAACACAGTAGCGATAAGAAAACAGCAGTCTTCCTAGTCTCCATGATACTATTTGACTAAATACATCAGCAAATAATCAAAATAATATCACTATTTTGAAAATCTAACCTATTCCTAGATCGGCAAAACGCGCATTTCATTCAAAATTTTGACAGTAGTCTATGGCAGTTTTTTTTTGTCGAACTTTAAAATCAGAGTAAAACTACAAAATATCGACTATTGTCTATTGAAAATCGACTTTTTTGACTACAGTGTGCACGGAACACTGACTTCCGAAAGAAAAGTAATTTTTCAGTTTAATGTGGTGGTTTTTGAAGTCGGTAATTTTTTTTTAAGTTTATTATTACTGTTCAAATAATGCAAACCCAAATCTTATCAAGATACGTTATTTTCTTACATGTGCACTAGAATTTGGAATGCGTAGTCTCCCGGTAGGTAACATTATTAAAGCTTTTTCGTGCTTTCCGAATCAATGAGGAAACTCGCTATGACAGATAGTCATCTACCGATGTACCATAGTAGGCTACCTTGATAGTTGAAAGAACTCTGCGCTGCGGCTGTTATTATTACTAGGCTAGGAGTGGCCATGAAGGTATAGATAAAACTGGAGCCCAGACTTCGAATACCTACTTGAAGCTAAAATAATGTATCGCTATCTCGCTCTCTATGGTCTCACTATCTTTTTCTAAGTAGGATGACCCCTATTTCATTTTTCCCAGGACATCACTAAATAATAAATGAACATACAATGGTGTGACGTCCCGGTACTGGCGTCACAGGGGTAAGTAAAACAAACACTGGATTTCCAAGTGAACGTGCCGCACGCACGTCCGTCTAGGCCGACGGCTGAGTAACGAATGCCCGTGCGCCACGACCTAGTTTATTAGTATACGTCACACCTCTCCTTTCTTAACAAAATCACAATTATTGTATTGTCGTGCACGGTTCGCGTTAGTAGATTCCATGGAGAAGAACCGGCAAGAAACTCCATGGTTACTCTTTTGAAATGGGTATTAGTTGTTTACAAAATCATATTTTTACAGAGTACAAATAGGTAAATTATCGTGATAGAACACATTACGTATGACAGGAAGACATTAAATGACGAACATGTCCAAAATTCTGATTTTATACAAATATGAGCATTTTGAATTTAAGTTACAATTTTCTAAATTACAAATCTAGGCCTAAAATAGAAATTAAAATCTAATCACTATCTGACCTAACTCGCTTGTTTTTCGGACTCAGAATTTTAGTATCTTCGCACACTTTCCATTGTCCCTCCAACCATTTGAGGTGGATTATATTCCTTCACCATATTCTTTCCAAATACTTTTTCACCAATTCCTATATTCATATTTGCGGCTTTCCTATTTCTGTCCTCATACTCTTTCCCCTTTTCATTCGTTATTTTATCTTTGTACCTAAATTCTGAAATAAAATGATTAGCATCTTTGTCTGGGATGGTATTATATCTCTGAGATACTAACTGGTGAACCAAATCTTTCCGCCGAGTGCAGCACACAAATCCCCACCTCAGTAAGCGAGGAAATGCAGTGCGGCTCACCTGTCAGTGCAGAAAACAATTTAGCACAAGGCGTGTTCGAACACTAAAAGACAATTTGCGCCCCAGCGCGCAAAGTGGCGCCCCGCGCCCAGATTCCGAATGAGAAACAGAATCCCTCCGAGCGTGTGAGGCGAAAAATCTATTTCGATATCTACCCAAGCCTGTGAGGACATACTTACGACGCTTACCAAAATACAACCCTTGCAACATTTAACAAATTTTTCGGCGTCGCATCAATTTTAGCCCACCATACTTTGGCACGTAGACACGCTTTCATCGCCAACTCCAACATCCTCTCAACAAAAGTCACCGTGGGTCCTGTCTGGAGTTTTGTCTGGAATATTCTAAAGTAATATCTTAAATTTTGGAATAGGTAGCGACATGCTTGCTAAAAATTTCAGTATTAATGTAAGGCTTAAGGCCATAAGGTTGAAAAAAGGCTTTCCCTACTTTTCCAAATACCTCTAGTTGTCCAGTCACTAAATATAAATTTCGGGCAATTATTCTTTGTTTTCTTTTCATTTTTAATTCACTGAACTATTGAAAATAAATATTCTTATTGATTGTCATTCATTTCGTCTATATTAGGACTTATTACACTTAACTTGTTGTCTAAGGAACTATTAAATCTATTTAATTTAAGTATTTGTCGTTATTGGTCTAAATTTAATCTGATCTTGTTGCTCAATTTTGCTACACTTAGAAGTTACCGTCTGTCCACTGTGATCCGACGGCAAACAACTTACTATCATCATCATCATCAGCCTATAATGTTCCCACTGCTGGGACACAGGCCTCCTCTCTTGTGAGAGGGAGTGGGCCATAATCCACCACGCGGGCCCAATGCGGGTTGGCAGATGTCACATGTCTTCGAATTTTTGGTTCTAGGACATGCCGGTTTCCTCACGATGTTTTCCTTCACCGTTTTGAGAGCAGTGGTGATGAAACAAATTACACAAAGTAATGCGCCTGGCGGGGTTCGAACCCACGACCTACAACTTGTAAGTCGGGACCGATACCACTGGGCCACCACTGCTCCCTACTTACTATGGTTTTATCAAAATAATCACAATTTCAGAAAATATTATCAATACAAGTAGCACATGTTTGAGTAACTCTAGTAGGTTCTGCAAAGAAATTTGTTATTTAAGAAGATTTAATAACCTACTACTATTACAGTTTTTTTTTTTTCCAAAATATTGACATTTAAATCACCACAATTAATTGCTGTTTTATTGCTTACTGAAACCTTAGCCAGAACATCTTCCATTATTGATTTAAATTAGGAAAAAGTTTGCTAGTTAGGGGGTCTATAAGCACACACATGCTTATCTAGCTCTTTTTTTAACGAATTAGGTTTTTTGCTAGAGGATACACTGTTACTTGTGGATGTTAAATTTCGACTGGTATCTTCTGTTGTCCTACTGACTAGTTTAAAGGACTATTATCCGGAGTGAGCCAGAATAGATGCCATCACCAGGCAAAATAACCTACTACCAGTAGTCTCACGTTGTGATTGAGAATCCTCCATGGCGACACATGGATCCTTCTTTGCACTACTGATACTACAGCTAATAGGTACTACAATTACTCCTACTATAAATATGTGAACACGATGAAAACATATTACTTATGTCCGAGTAAATCTTCACCAGTCTAGCCTTTTCCCAACTATACTGGGGTCGGCTTCCAGTCAACCAGACGCTGAAACGACTGCTTATCGGACCTCCACAACCCAGTTACTGGGTAATACGATACCCCTGGTTGTCAGACTTTAGTTTGTCGCTATATGACTTGCCAAAAAATGTACATGCTTATTCAGCATGTCTAACTGTTTTTCTATCAGACATTTTTCAAAATATTGAAAAACACACAAAATAATTTTATTATAATCTAATTCCAACAACTTTGGTATTTAAGTACACTATGTACAGTGAGTTATGTCTTGTTTACTAATCTTGGAACTATTTCCAATAAATACAGTAATGGTAGTATTGGAACAACACACATTTTTAGTGAGTGATGTCATTTCCAACCAGCAAAACTAGGCTTACAACTATCTCAAGACTACTGTTTTGTTGCTCTTACATCACTCCTATATAATGATATAAGCCTGGATTTGGGCAGTGCCGTAACTTGAAAAGTGCCGTAACTTTAGTATAAGAGTAAAAGTAGTTATAAGGTAAATAATCGTATTGGAATTTATTATTTACTGTTAATTAGACCTCGTTTTATACTTCAAAATTCATGCGCCTTGTTAAATAAGGTATTTTCTGTTTTCGTTTAATTATTTTATTTGTCAATTTATATTGATAGTGTCGCCATTAGTATAGCTGCATTTTACAAGCGCACTATAAAACCAATGTAAGATTGTTTACTCTAATTTTAGCATTCGGTACTTATACTAAAGATAACTCCATATTGGAATAAATTAGGGTTTCATTGTACTTCTTTACAATTTTCCTCCTGTAGTTTTAGTTTCTTTAAAGTTTTCATAATTACCATTTATACATTTTCCAGTTTTTTGTAACCCATTATTACTATTTTTAAAACTTAAAATAAAATATGGCCCGCAAAATTACTCTTAAAACTATTAAAATTAGTTATTCCCAAAATCGATCAAAGATCAAACGCTCTTATATGGGTCTTGCCTTTTGTATTGCAAATATAAAATATGTTGAACTAAAATCACTCCAATATCACACTCATCCAGCGGTATTGATCTCATATTAGTTCCAGACAAGATCAGAAATGCACGTACTCACAGTACTCTTATGCTATGCTGATATTAGTCTGACATCTTACAATAGCATTTAGCAAGTCTAAAATAAAATCAAACGAGCTTAGAAAATACCGATACAAGAGCAAGTCTTTTTTCAAGTGCAACTAGTCTTAGTAAATGCTCCTATATATGCATCCACATATATGAGACTTGGTTATGAGACTGAGCATTCTTGAGGCCATACCGGCCTATCCAAAAGTGATATAGGATCGATGGTATGATCAAAACAAATATAAGAGCGCATTAAGTCTACTACTCTTAGAAAGTGCGAGTTCTGAGACTGTTTTGCTAGTTATCTGTTTGTAATTTGAACCGGGCATACAATAATTTTGAGTATTTACAATAACTCATTTGATTACCTATTAAACCACCAAACCCTCTACCTATGTTTACTGTTAGAAAACATAACTGACGAACACTCATCATGATTATAAGAAATAAAACTATTGCTACCGCATGTTATTCTTTCGTATAACGTCAGGTATTACTTCCTAGCTGGTGATACAGTCCTGAGCACTAACAGCTTGGAACGGGTCCTCCGTTGCCTGAAGCTGAAGGAAACTGCACCAGGTTCCCTCTGATAGGAACCGAACATCGAGTGTTGCCGAGAGTCAGCAACACCGAGTGTTGTTGAGAGTCAGCAAGTCCATTTTGTCCACCAACTCATTAAGAATAATTTTGTTCTTTGATTTGATTTTTTAGAGCTTTTATATTTATTGGTTATAGATTTAGGTGACTGATTCAATACCTGTATCAGACTGTACTTTTACTGTTTTTTTTTTTACTTTGGTCTTGCTTCGTTCCTCTTTTTTCTCTTTTTTTTTTCTTTTAAACCCTTCAAAGGTGAAATATGTGACATTTTGGGTGACCTATAACAACAGTTTTTAGTACCAACCGACAGATCCACATCAGTTTACTACTTTTTTTTTTTTTGCTAGTACCAACTGACAAATTATGTCAGTTTACTACTTAATGTACCTAAATGTAACATTACATTGTTACTTTTGTGATTCCATTGATTCACATTAAATTTTATTGTTAGTACGAACTGACAAATTATGTCAGTTTACTACTTAGGTATTTAAATGTAACACTACATTGTTACTTTTGTGATTCCATTGATTCACATTTTTTTATTGTTAGTACCAACTGACAAATCATGTCAGTTTACTACTTAGGTATTTAAATGTAACACTATATTGTTACTTTTGTGATTCCATTGATTCACATTAAATTTTATTGTTAGTACCAACTGAACACTATGTCAGTTTACTACTTAATGTACCCAAATGTAACATTATGTTGTTACTTTTGTGATTCCATTGATTCACATTAAATTTTATTGTTAGTACCAACTGACAAATTATGTCAGTTTACTACTTAGGTATTTAAATGTAACACTATATTGTTACTTTTGTGATTCCATTGATTCACATTAAATTTTATTGTTAGTACCAACTGAACACTATGTCAGTTTACTACTTGGGTACTTAAATGTAACACTACATTGTTACTTTTGTGATTCCATTGATTCACATTTTTTTATTGTTAGTACCAACTGACAAATTATGTCAGTTTACTACTTAGGTATTTAAATGTAACACTACCTACACTGCTACTTTTGTGATTCTTTGATTCACATTTCGTTAGCACCAACTGACATTATCATGTCAGTTTACTACTTTCAGACCCCATTGTTACTTTTGATTTCTTTGATTCACTTAAGTAGGTACCACCCAAATCTGTTTACTGCTTCATATATAATTTCCAAAGAATTTGGAATCAAAATCATGATAGTATCAACCGACAAAATTGGTTGATACTACCCAAGATAAATACTTTAGTTTCGAGAATACCACCCCGACACTACTAAGTAAGTACATATACGTCACAACTGTAACATATACGTCACCCAGTTTAAATCCAGACTCCATGCTACTGAGAATTCCTAATGGAATAGTCAACAACACTGCTCGACCCGAGAATTGAACCCGAGACCCCAAACTTAACAGTTACGCTTGCAACTGCTAGACCGAGGCAGTCAAATCTAATATTATGATTAGGGTGGGTACCTTTTTCCATCTTAGAAATGTTAGTTGAACCAACATATTTTTTTTTTTTTTTTTTGGGAGGTATTCTGTTTATTATACTATAAGTAGGACTTAACGTCTGCATAAACTTTGTTTACTTGCGAACAAATTATGTTCATTTTTAGATTGTGATATAACAATGTAGGCAGTCCCACACCTATTCCCAACACTAATACCCGTAGGTATCTTGTTTTTTTTTTTTTTTTTTCAATGACATTTTAACAAAATTACGGTTTATCTATTACTTTTAGTGCTTAAAAGTAACAAACTCTTTAGTGCCGGTTATCGATCAACCTACTACTGGAATTATTATGGAATAGGAATTAGGAATTAATCATTCTTTTGGAATGCGTAGGTATCATAATATTATGATTTGATAACATCTTCGTGCCCCGGGTACATTACAATTTGTATATCATAATCGTCGTACGGTCTAACAGACAAACAAAACAAAATGTAGTATATATCTTAATCTAAAATAGGTAACTAATTACATATGCAAAGTTCATTTAAATTATTTGTATAAGTACGTCTTATTTTTTTTTATTTTTTTTTGCAATGTACCTTCGAGTTTACGCACATTTCTTATCCTTTCCTTCCCATAATAATTATTATGATAGATCAGGTGCTTACCTACCCGTAGACTCGTCGCCACTTGTGACGTCCCGGTACTGGCGTCACAGGGGTAAGTAAAACAAACACTGGATTTCCAAGTGGTCGTGCCGCACGCACGTCCGTCTAGGCCGACGGCTGAGTAACGAATGCCCGTGCGCCACGACCTAGTTTATTAGTATACGTCACAAATGGTTAATTCAAATAATTAGATATTCTACTGACCTGCAGTGCTATTCTCTATAAAACAGCCTATTCACGGCTCGGCCGCAGCGCTCACACTAGTCACACTACCAGCTCACAACACTCAACACTCGCGTTATCGAAGAAATCGAAGAGCACATTGTAGATTCCGGCGATGAGATTTCTTACAGAGAATAGCTTAGCTGTGAACTTCTAAAACCTAACCCCAATTTTTTATAATTATGTCGTATTCAGGAAACTAAAAATAAAAACAAATACTTTCTGTTATAAAAATATTTAGTATCTTTTACACAATATGACTGAATATCTTTGCTCTGTGAAGTTTTTGTCTCTTGCCACGTAAATCACCTAGTATATTTTCGGTAAGTCTTTAAATGAGCTCGTATTCGCATTTAAAAAAATGAATTAGCTATATTCTTAAGTATAATATGTATGCGGCGGTAAGACCCCTCTTTGATGCGGCGGTAAGACCCCTCTTTGAGGAGTGGCTGGAGAGAAGTCATGGCGTCCTGACCTACCGCTTGACGCAGGTCCTCACCGGACACGGAAGTTTCGGGAGGTACCTGTGTCTGATGCGAAAGGAGGAGACGCCTGGGTGTCACCACTGCGAAGATCGCCCGGAGGACACGGTGGAGCATACGGTGCAAGACTGCCCAGCTTGGGCAGAGCACCGACGTGTCCTCACGGCTGCGATAGGCGGAGACCTCTCGCGCCCAGCATTGGTCGCGGCCATGCTGCGGGGCGAGACGGAGTGGGAAGCGGTCGCCTCCTTCTGCGAGGCAGTAATGCTCGTGAAGGAGGAGGCGGGCCGCGAGCGAGAGAGGACAGAGTCCTCCCTCCGCCCCATCCGCGGTAGTAGACGCCCACGGCGACGGACGTCGCTAGATAATCTCCGGCCACCGTAGGCGCGGGCATGCGGGCAGCGAGTAAAGGGCAACTCGCTGCCCGACCAAGGACCATGCCCGGGTCGACGGCGCGTTGTGTCCCACGCGCGCCTCAAAGAGCGTCAGCATAATGACGGGGCCCCCCTCTCAGAGGGCCAAAGCCTGCCGGGGTCGCGGGATTATTTCCTTACCGTGACCCTGGAACAGAAAGGGCTATTGAAGGACACCGTGGATTTTAGTCAGTAAAAGTCTGACAGTCCCTCCCGCCCTGCCCGGGGTTGGAGGACTCATTTGATGATTTTACCACGCTAAAAAAAAAAAAAAAAAAAAAAAAAAAAAAAAAAAAAAAAAAAAAAAAAAGTATAATATGTAGTTTCATGCAAATCATTGCAATAAATTGAGTCCGTGACAGGATGGTTAAACATTTCTTGCAGCAGAGGAGTAAAATGTTGTGATACGACATTATTTAACATGTTCTCGATGTTATTTGCCCTAAGTTGGCTGGCCCACTAAATTAGCTTGTTGAACAACTTTGTCACAATGTTTTACAATTTTATAGGTTGCTACCGAAGAAAAACAAAGTTTGCCTCGGTTAACAAATGCAGAAAAGTCTTAGCAGGAACATTATCTTCACTGCTGACCTAAGAACACAAGAAAACATTGTGAAATAAGTACAGCTTGGCAAAAAACAACTGTAGAAACCCGGAAGTCGCCACTGTGCTCTCGCTACCAGCACTTTCAATGATTTTATTTTATTTATTCTCAGTTAATACGTTAGTTTTATGGCACAATAATAAATCTAACAAACCTGCGTCTTTGTTTACATCAAATATCAAAGATTTTAAAACGTTGTCAGCAAACAAAAATATTAGTTCCGTTTCAAGACGTTCTGGCCAAGCTGTACAACATTTTAAAACTACGAATTCATTTAGTCGATTCACTAAAAAAAGATTCAGTCGCATTGAGAACCTCCTCCTTTTTTACAAGTCGCACATTCCCCTACTCCTTTTGGATTGTAGCAATAGATTAATATAATTATAAAGTAATTTAATCCTTTCAACTAAATAAGCGTCATAAAGCCTACAATCCAGATATTCATCTCCTATATGTTTATAATATGATTAAGAAACGTATAATTAGCTAATGTCCCACAGACAGTCCCAGAAATTTTGTCAATGTGGTCACACTACTTCAAAATGGCTTCATGTAAACAAAAAAGTTAAAAAAATGCAATAAGTCCATGAAATTCAATGTAAAATCTATTTTGACTTCAGATTGTGATCAGAATATTCATTTACTATTATGTTGCTAACATTTGATATTATGCGTTTTGCCAACTAATTATTTGTAAAAACAAAGGAATGTGTTTACGATTATTTAATGTAAGAAATGACGATTTAAACACTTACGCGTGAAAACAATTATATCACCTCCTGGACACCACGTACTGCCGCAACCACGCACAATACATGTTTGCACCATTTCTTTTATTATAAAGCTATTATAAGACAATAAAAACGTTTTCAAAAAAAATGTAACCGCCTTCAAAAACAACCACAAAAAAGGGTAAAATAACCTTCAAAACTTTCTTTCAGAAGTCGGTGACTTTTTTTTATTAATTTCATTGTCTTTTTGCCACCGCCTTCCGAAAGAAAGTTTTGAAGGTTATTTTACCCTTTTTTGTGGTTGTTTTTGAAGGCGGTTACATTTTTTTTGAAAAAGTTTTTATTTTACTCTTTTTAGTTTAAATATTCAACCACAATTTTTGCCAAATACGAGTACATCATTTTGTTACATGAGCACTAGAATTTTGTAATCCGTAACACCGGTAATAACATCGTTAAAATCTCTTACATTCATAATTCCCTATCTCAAAAACTACTGAACCGATTTTGATGAAACTTGCAATATTCCCTAATTTGAACAATACCTAGTACAACAAAAAAAAAATACTTAAATCGGACTTTTAGTTCCGGAGATATGCGAACACAAACATAATTTCGTCGGCCTAATTCGTTAAACTGCTAAGTCCATTTTTGGCAAAATTGACTTTTTGATGCAGTTAGAAAATTCAGCCTAATATCTACCTTAGCATTTAAGAAATAGCAGCGATATCAGCCTAAAAAGGTGTAAAAAGCTATGCACGAAAAACTGCTTTCTTACCACTAGCCACTCTCCACAACGCAAACCTGCTAAATCCTGTTGCGGCCTCAGTTTTGCACTGAAAACGTTCCCAAACTCACGTGCCGTTTGGGAAAATTGTTTATTTTAATTTATTGTTATAATAATTAATTGATTGTGATACAGTAGCAGTAGTAAAACAATATTTAATAGCTGTCATTAATAATAGTAAAATACTTAGGAGTACAACACGTACTACAAGACAGACAACACATTATAATAACGTATATTATAACGATTACTGATTGTTTATGAAGAGTTTACCATTTTTTAATCGTGGTAAAATCATCAAATGAGTCCTCCCACTCAAGACAGGGCAGGAGGGAATGTCAGACTTGTACTGACTAAAATCCACGGTGTCCTTCAATAGCCTTTACGTTCCGGGGTCACGATTTATACGTAAGACCCGACACCAGCAGGCTTTGGCCCTCTAAGGGGGACGTCATTGTGCTGACACTCTTTGAGGCGTGTGTGGAACACAACGCGCCATCGACCTGGACATGGTCGATGGTCGGACAGCCGACTCGTCCATTACTCGGAGCCCGCATGCCCGCACCTACGGTGACCGGAAATCGTCTTACGACGTCCAACGCAGTGGGCGTCTACCACTGCGGCTGGGCTGTGAGGTGGACGCAGCCACGTCCTCACCTTTACGCGTCCCGCCTCCTCCTTCGCTAGCATAACTGCTTCGCAGAAGGAGCTGACCGCTTCCCACTCCGTCTCGCCCCGCAGCATGGCCTCGAGCAATGCCGGGCGTGAGAGGTCGCATAATATCCTATCGCCGTCGTGAGGAACGCGGCGGTGCTCTGCCCAAGCGGGGCAGTCCTGCACCATATGCTCCACCGTGTCCTCCGGGTGATCCTCGCAATGGTGACACCCAGGCCTTTCTTCCTTCCCTATCCGACACAGGTACCTCCTGAAACTTTCGTGTCCGATGAGGACCTGCGTCAGGCGGTAGGTCAGGACGCCGCCGTGACGCCTATCCAGCCACTCTTCAAAGAGGGGTCTCCGTCGCGATTGCGGCGTGCCCGGATCTCGGTTGCGACAGTCGCTCCCTCCATACTGCCCTGAGATCGCGCCGGAGCTCTTCCCGCCGCGCCTCGAGAAGGCGAGGCAGCGGGGATTCGCCCCGGCGGGCGGTAGGCAGCGCTGCGCCTCCACGCGCCACTCATAGACGCGTTGGAGAGCAGTTGCATTCAGATCCTAAGGCAGCATCCGGCAAGGAGGTTGGCTGATTCACCGGCGATCGTGCGGTATCCTCGGATCATCCGCATAGCCATGACCTTCTGGTAGGAGGCGTTTGGCCGGCTGAGACTGAGCAGGAGTCGCCTGAGGGCGGTTGCTGCCCGGTTTAGCTTTGGGGCCAAACGCAGGAAGTGTTCCCTGAAGTTCCACGGGCTGTCGAGGACGAATCTCAAGTACTTCATTGTTTTCCCAACGCCGCCGCCGCCCCAATGCGAACCCCTCACACCGATGCGATAAGAGTTTAGTTTAGATATTTTAACCCTGTTTCCTATTAAAGAGGGACTGATTTGTAAATTTTCAATAATAAACAATTATTTTGATTACTAATTGAATTCGTTTAACTGCACTATTCAATTATCTATACACCATACCAAAAAGATAAAAACTGCTAAGTCCTCAAGCAAATTGAAATTTCACCTCGAATAACTGCTAAATAAAAGTTTTCCTCATTTTTGAAAAATCTGTTTAGGTTTTTTTAAATGTTATGTTTTTAAAATATCAAGAAAAAATATAGAAGTCAACGGGATTTTCAAAATTTTGATTGCTAAACTAATAAAGATATTATTCAGTTTTTTGTTCGTCCTGTAAACCTTGCAAAAATGCACTTAGCAGGTTAACGAATTAGGCCGACGATTTACTAAATCAGTCGATGCCAAGTCCTTACTAGAGGAGTTGTACCTTCCATCATCAGCTCAGCTACATGAGATGATGATTACCATACGCAAATACTTAAATTACTTCATAAAATTTGCGAAAAACGATGTGTAGGCCTATAAAATTTGTGGGTTGGCCTCAATTTCTCCAGGATCCAATCATCAGATCCTGAAATGGTGACAATGGGAACCTCGCACACTCACCCGCATCGCAGTAACCGCAGAAGCGGTAAGAAAACGATGACTGCGGGGACTGCGGAGACTGCGGTGCGGCTAGGTCTGCGTTCACCTTAAGTCCACACTAGAAAGAGAGGTTAGACCACAGAAAGCGAGATAGAAGGTTTGTAGGTATTTGACTCAAACTTTTGTCCCGAGTCTTGTCTCCAGTTTTATCTATACCTTCATGGGAGTGGCTACACAAGGTCCTCAATGAAAATCGACTAAAAGTTTTTTCTGTTCTGAAACTGTGGACCTGCACTGAAAAAAAAGGACAAATCACAAATGTCAAAATGTTAAATATGGCTGCTGTGTATTCGTCATGTTTTGTGTCGTATTTTACATTAATTTAATAAATAAATGGCAAAATGAGTACGATTAGTAATTAAAGTGAGACAATATAAACGTTCTTAAGTATTAATAAACTATTGAAATAGCGCTCAAGTGTCAGAAATCATGATGTCTTCAGAAAAGGCTACTGAAATAAAAGGCAACGAGATCGATAAAAGCAAACGTCGTCATAAAACTGACGACACTGTTATTGCGACAGCGGCAACAAACGGCGTTGAAGATACAGTGCAATTCGCGAAGATGGAGTGCGCGGACGAAAGCGCGGGCAAGCCCACAGAGCTGTGTCTTCAAGGCAACACTCACTTGATATCTAGTACAACGAGTAGTTTGGCCGATACGCCCGGTGATTCTGGTGTTTTGTGTTTAGATAGTGAAGCCTCGGAGGCCACGAGCCAAGCACTCATGTCGCACAGTCTCATAGGTGCCGAGGAATTAGCGTGTGACAGCGTTTACGATGCCCCGCCGTCCTGCTCTCAGGACATGATCAAGAGTACCACCAGTAGCATCATGACCCGCAGTGACATCGACAACCAGAACATTGGTGTGCCTGATGACATTGTACCAGAACTCATAGTTGAGTCACATAAGAAACCCTATGAAAACTTGCCAGATTTAGTTTTAAAAGCTTTAGAAAGTGAAAAAGGTGCTGAAGAATCCCGAAAGCCTGCTTTGAGGAATGAACCAAAGAAGTCTCTCTCGGAGGATATTGTTTACAGAAGAAGATGTCGGAAAAAGTCACAAAGTGGAGCAAGTTCTCAGAAGAAAAGAGTTTCATTCCATGAAGACATATTAAACAATACCAAAACAGACAACATTCACATTGAAAGAGGTTTTGTATCATATGGACCTGATAGTTCATACTGTGATAGGTTTAGGCAAAAGAATAACATTGTGACGGACAGGTTCTCATGGTGTGCCTCAGGGGACAGGACACCAAAGTATGCTGCTGATGTAGCTCAACAGACTATGTCAGATATCCTTACTTATGGTGACTCTAAAAATGACCGGAGTGGTATTTTTGAATACTGTCAGAATTATAAGCAAGAAAACCAGGACAATAATAATGATAAAGACAACAATAATGAGCCCCGGCCTTCTGGGAAGCTGTACGGATGTGACTCAAACAGCTCTGATTCTAATTTCAGCTGCGACTCTGAAACATCATCCAGTGACTCATCCTCATCCCATTCAAACAAAACTGAAACTTCAATGTTGCACAGAAAATGTGACAAAGCTCAGAAATCCTACTCCTGTGATGCATTTGAAAACAATGGCCATGTTGCATTTATGAGGAAAACATATTTTTCTGAAGCTGATATTGACCAGTCTACTGATAGAATGAAAATGCCTCTTGAAGTGTCCCATAGTCCAAACACAGTGAAATCTGTGTTGAAGAAGAAACGCTACATAACTACTAGTATTGTTGAAGAAAGGAAATCACATAACAAAGTATTAAACCTGCTGGATGCTAACAATATCATAGACTCTTTGAAGAACTTTTACAAAAATTTCAATTTCAACTTTGCTCCAGAAAAAGGTTTGCCTGAAAACAGTTTGGAATTGAACAATGTTGTTGAAGCTTTGCCTTGTGATGTTAATCATAATCAAAAGCTATCTAAGAGCTTAGATTCTGGTTTCCAGGCTGAGGATGAAGATGACTTTGTTGAAATCAATCTGAATGGTCAACCATTAGATACTGCAAAATCTAAAGAAATTACTACACCATCAAAGACTGCTGTGGCAGGTGATAGGACTCCCAATGAAGGATCTCCAAGGCATAAGCTCACACTGAACATGAAAGCTCAACTTGATAAGAAATCTAACAAAGCTGATCTCCCACCACTTAGCAAGTATGTTGTAAACTGTGAGAGTACTGTATATGAACACAAGGGAGTCTCCTACAGCTATGTCCATGATACATTCCAAACTGCTTTTGATGCACCCAAAGAGACTTTTGTCCCAATCCCTGAGACAACACCGGTAAAGGAGCTGGTCACTAGCACAAGTAAAGTCGACCTCAACAAATCTACTGATACTGACTCTTCAAGCAAGACTTCCACACCCAAGAGACAATTTAATAAAAATATTCAAGACGAGACTGAAGCTAAAAATGGCATTTCCAAGCATTTGTCCTCACCTAAGAAGCAGAATGTAAACAGATACAGTCGTAAGTCGGCGTCGACAGTGCAGAAAGTGAACGACGAACCGCCGCCACAAGTGAACAGCGACAACTGTTCAAACACCGACAACTCGACCTTGAAGGGAGCTGAAGACTTTAACGACGACTTTTTTGACAGTCCCGGGAACCAAAAGCTACAATCTAACAAGTCGGCGCTTTTGAACCGATATTTAAAGAATGTGTGTCAAAGGAAAGACCTTGAACTCAAAATCAAGAACAATAAGTTCTTTCAATTCAAGCTTAGAATGGAGAAACATTTTCCGAGCATAATAATTCCACTGAAAGAGGTGTCGGATACATTTCACTTGTCTGCGGAGAGGATGTCGAGGCTCATAGACAAAGAGGTGATAGAAAACAAAAGGTTGTCTGTGAGGCTGCTGACAGCGGACGAGCCGTCCTACTTCGATAGTTTCGAAGATAACGTGGCCATTGAGTGCAATGAAAAGCTCAGGCTACAAATATTCTCGTATCCCAACGAAACTTTAAATAGGGTAATTATGTTTGATTACTAAATCGCGCGGCAATTTCGTTCACCGTAATACGACCTTGATTACGCGATGTTTTGTACAAGGTACTAATTTGGCGAAAAAGTTTTGAAAACCATTTTAATCATCGGTCGAAAGGTCAATTTAACGGTTGAAGTGTATATTTGAAGTATATTTAGCCTTTTTCTTTTGACCTTCATTCATTCTTTGATGTACTTTCAGATGATGAAAGTGAAGTCACCTTACAGCATGGAGGATGGATCTTGGACACCTTTATTGGTTTTCATAACTGACTACGCGCTGTATGTCGCGAGCGTGAAGCCTGGCGGTACGGAGTACGACATGTTGTGCCGGCTACCTCATAACGAACTGGATGCCATTGTTGTGAGTGGTTTATTTACGTACTTACCTACTTACAAGAATTGAAATAACGAGTTCAAAAGAGCCAAGTGATGTTTCTCGGCGCTTCCAAATCGACGGCTATGTGTGCAAAAGAAGGAAACTGCAAATATTTCTTAATTTTGCGGAAGCAAGCCATAATCCATATGCATATCAAAACCATTACACTGCTCTAAATGCATTTATACCTTGAGAAAATGTACCTAGTTGTTTATGCAATTACAGACGTAACTAAAGCTGGGTCAATAATATCTTAACAATTTAAATAATTCATTTAAATAACGACTTGATAATATTCCAGACGTATTAGCTCATACTGGATCATAATATTCTTGACTTTATGATACGCAAAGTTGTTTATAAATATTCAAATCAATGCCCCTCGTAAAGCAGGCAACTGCATACTAATTGTTATGTCTTTTGAATTTTTGATTAAGTTAGTTATTTGTTTGTTTGTTTTTTAACCAATATGATTTTCGAGATGATAGATGGTTCTTTGCAGTGATCAGGATCACACCTCAGATGAGTCTTTTTCACAAAATCTCCGATACTTTTTTTTTTTTTTTTTTTTTTTAGGTGGTAAAATCATCAAATGAGTTCTCCCGCCCTGGGTGGGGCGGAAGGGACTGTCAGACTCTTACTGACTAAAATCCACCCGTGTTCCTTCTTATACCCTTTACGTTCCGGGGCCACGGTAACCTGGGTTAAGAAAAAACCCGCGACCCCAGCAGGCATTTGGCGCGAAACACGACGCGCCACCGACCCGGGCTTGGTCCTTGGTCGGACGGCGAGCTACCCATAACTCACCGTCCGCAAGCCCGCTCCACCGCTGTGCCCTCTGCTAATCAGAGGGACACGCGTTGGAGCGTCTACACGACAGGCTATTCGCATACGGGCAAAGAGACCCCTTAGGCACACAGTGCCTAAGGAAGAGTTTTTGCCCGCATCCCAGGGTGCACCGGCCCGAAAAACTGGTCTTCCCCCCGGACGTATCCGAGAGGGAACTCCAGTCCACGGGCGCACGTGGAGGTTTCCTGTCATAGCACCCCAAAATCTCCGATACTTGGAAAAACAGTGAAATCTCGACTGGTTTTTCTAGGTCTGTGACAATCGTTACGGGTACTTTCGGAGTTCGAACGTCTGACAAGCAGTCTTACCAAGTATAGAAAGTAGTATCGTCTATCACAGCTTATCAACCCCAATTTAGCTAGGAAAGGACTGACTATGAGGAATCAATAGGACTTAGAGCCTATGCACGACTCGTTTTTTAAACGCGTTGTGGTAATAGGACATTTCACCTAAGGAGGTGAAATGTATTCTGCCATTCAAGTCTACTGAAATTCACAAAGATCATCGCTATATTTGACCCTGCGAAATAGCGCGATTTTACGGATGACATTTAACATGGTACTCGTACCTCTGCCCTTTGCCCGACCTTTGATCGTGCGACTCGTTGAGCAAATACAAAAATAGTTATTACAAAAGCTGCGCCCACGGAAACAAAACAACTTTGAGTATCGCAATCCATTGCTAGGCGTAGAACTCACCGCGCTAGGACGAAAAACGGGCGGGTGTCGATGTGGTCGGTCGCGTATTACTGCGACGGTGTGTTACGTGACTTTTTCTCACTAAAATACGCGCGACCTACGTCAGCGTAACAGGATTTCAAGCCTTATGGTAGTATTCCAACAAAATATAGTTTGCTAGCTAGGATCGCGTTTAGCCTCTGTGTCCACCGACAAAGCTATGATTAACTTTTATTCTCGCACAGTGCAGCACATTTAATTTTGTGTGCGACTTTTTCACCGAACTGAGGGTAGCAAGCAATGTGCACGAACATTTTTAAAATATTGTTTGAAATGTACCGCATAATGCCGCACACCGGTGGAATAACGTAATGTAACTCAGACGTTCGAAAAATGCAAATTTTCAATGACTTGATTTTGCAACAAAGCCCTTTCCTCGTTTCACTACTTTCCTCTCGTAAAATAACATCTTGTACGGAACTTCTTGCTGATTTCTTACCAGCTTATTTCTTTACATCAACAGGTAGGCCCAGAAGCGCAGTACATCCAAATCTTAGACATTGCGGGGAACATAGCCTGTTCGATCATCACTGGGGAGGCTACTCTCGGAGCTCGATTCGCGTCCTCTCTCGAGTGGAGTGCACGGACGTCTCCGCTGAGGATCCAACGACCACCAGCCATGATCCCTCTTGGATGCAGGGAGTTAGCAGCTGCGGTAGCTAGGAAGAGGCACGAGAAGAGGGTATGTATCTTATTTTTGTTCTAGCCAGCATGCATAGCATAACCATTCGTTAGAGATAGAATTGTTTAGAATATTATAAAAAGTTGACAGAGTATGGCACGAATCGTAACAGACTGAAAAGTATAAACATTTTTTTCTACTTTGTAAACAACTATTATTTGCCCATATACGACGACAGAAGTATTCTATACGCTTCTACGATGTCATGTTACGCGTGCAGCTAAAAAGATACTGTTATGTTTGGACTTTTTGTAAGTTGACCTTATTAATTGAAGAATATAGTGCCCAAAAATCGTAAAAATGGTATGGCTAACTAAAGTCAGATTTGGCAGCGATAAAAAAATAAGAAGGAACTGGTTGGTCAGAGCGGGAGTAGGACTCACAATATGTGATGGATGAAATGCTGGGTACATGAGTGTTTTTATTACTGACGATTTCAAACAATGAGTAGTACCAAATACTACAACTATTGATTGATAGTATTTGTTTTCATTTATTTGAATAAATATTTTTTTTCAATTGTTCTCTTGTTCATCAACATGAGTTTTAAACAATTTTAAAAGGTAGTCGACCTGATAAATGATTGTTTAAATGAACTTTGTTTTTGCTTGACCTCTGACTATGATACAATATGTTGATAATAAATGTTATCACAATAAATAAGTGACCGAAAAACGTGTTTTTTAGGGTTTATCGGTTATTGGATGTATGTTAGTTACGTTGCTAGCCAAATAAAAAAGATGTGATGTGCTAATAAAGATGTTTCAATAGTCTTTCACTTAAATACACCACGGATTTAGATAAAATTTGGCATACAGAATACTCTATAACCTGGATTAACATAATAGGATACTTTAACCCGCTATGACATTCCTGTTAGATAATCACATCGAAGCTAACGCGGGCAACGCCGCGGGCTTAAGTTAATACGCTAACATCACCAATCACGCTTCCAACATAACGTTGACGTGACCCCGGAAAGTAAAGGGCTATTGAAGGACACCGTAGATTTTAGTCCGTACAAGTCTGACAGTCCCTACCGTTCTTACCATGATTTAAAAAAAAAGTGTCGAATAGTCCTTCAAAAACACTAATCTATGGAATGAAAATAAAAACTGTATTACCAATATTATGTACCTTGTTCTAGATACCACAAATCCTATTCTACGGGCGAGTGTGTTCGGGCGACGCAGGCGACCGACTCATCGAAGCGCCTGGAGCCTTCGCCCCGCCGTTGGAAGGGTACCTCATGTGTAGAACGGACAGAAGCCGGCGGTTCGAGCCTTGTTATTTCTTGCTCAGGTAAATAGTCTTTTGTTCATTCATATTTATGATAATAAAACATATAATATGGTAGAACCTTAGATTATAGAATGCCCAGATTCATAATTGGCCACTGAGAATTGAAAGAAAAACAAGGAAGAAAAATAACCCCGGTCGTTCGATTCCTACGTAAAACAAGTGAATATCTCCAAGGAAAACATTAAATGTGTGTGCGGCACTCACTCACACATTTATAAAAAACACACGGACACGGAATCTAGACATAATTGTAATCTAAGGGTACAGAAATCGATATATGCTCTATTCCTATCTCCTTTACTCGCTGCCCGCATGCTCGTAACAAAAGGGGTTAGTGAAACTTGTCAAACGCTGTTTTGAAGATTTAAAAAAAAAACACGAAGTTATTATTTAAGTGATTAAAACACTGTTTATTGTCTTTCTATATGTTTACTTTATACCAAAAAACATTGCACTTGTCATTCACTGTTTGACATATTCCCCTTTTGTTGCGTTTACATGGTAGCGCTGGTGTCGTGCACGTTCCCAATATCGATTTCTGTACCCTTAGAATTGCAAGACTACACTTTTACACCGAATTGTCTTTCTTCCTCAGAGCCGGCGTCCTCCACTGGGGCCCTCACTCCCCGGACGGCACCTCCCCCCTCCCGCACAACATCGCCCTTCGCTCCGTCCTAGGAGTCCGAAGACACCTGGACTCCTCCAGAAGGCCGCATTGCTTCGAGATCGCCTTAGCTGACAACAGTAGACTCCTACTAGCTGCCCCTGATGATGCTACCGCGTCCTCGTGGCTGCAGAGCCTGTTGTTACATGCTGCTCAGGTAATTAATCCTTGAAAATAAACTAACGGCCTTTGTGACTTTGGTCTAAGTGTTAAGCGGTGCGAGTAAGACATTAGTTACTTTGTAAGTACGCGAATTGTTTTTTTTTTTTTAAGACAAAAAACACAATAAATAAAATTGCCATTTGCCAAAGATCAATGGAAAAGAGCATGCTAGGAGTAAGAAGAAGAGAAGGGATACATTAAGAAACATTAAAATTAGGAAAAAGACGAAGATACAGGACGTTACCCTAAAAATAAAAAGGCAAAAATGGAAGTGGTCGGGCCACATGATTAGAGGAAAGGACAAGTGGAGTAAGTTAGTAACACAATGGTACCCAAGAGAAGGTAAAAGGAAAAGAGGTATAACCTGGGTCAATGAAGAAAGGATTCTAAAATGGCGGCGCTTATCGTGTCTTCTCGCTCGCACTCTAGTGCCGTCTATACTCACTCCCGCGTGCAGTGTAAGCAAAAAAAAAATTGTCTTGATGTGTCATGACGCGCTCAGTGATATTTTTTAAGAATATTTTTTATAGTTTTCTGTTATTTTTCCGTTGTTACCTGTTGATTATTGTTGTCGAATTTTGTTTTATTGTTAGATTAAGTTTGAGAATTATTTTGATCCAGTCTTGTTTTTTTTTTATTTTCAATATCAAAAAAACTTTAATTTGAAATCTTATATGCTGACTGTACTATCTGTCAACGCAAGTACAAGCCGCCATTTTAGAATCCTTTCTTCAATGCTCCAGCTTATAGACAACAAAAAAGATGGGACGATGATATCACGCAGGTTGCAGGCTTAACATGGAGTAGAGTGGCCCAAGAGAGACATGAATGAAATAGGTTGGAGGAGGCCTTTGCCAACTGGCAAACGGACCTACAAAAAATAAAGAAACATAATACATTACGTGAACAATTTTAATTATATAAGGAAAGTGTATGTAGGTAATAGTGTATGGAAACGAAATTGTAAATTTACTGTCCGAATAAAAGGCTTTATTATTATTATAAGTACGCGAATTCGCCACTGGCAGCGCCACGTAGCGTGTTTCAGACATTTCTATACATTTGAACTAACCACTCCGCGCTAAGTCATGGCTCATAGCGGCAAGGTCGTGCACAGGCCGTTACTTCTTACTAATATTATAAATACGAAAGTTTGAAGATGGATGGATGTTTGTTACTCTTTCACGCAAAATTTATTGAACGGATTTGGATGAAATTTTGTATATTTGGCGTCCTTAATTCTCTAGATAAGCTCCTAATCCCATAGGCAACAGGGCAGAAATCCAAAATACGGGCAGCTATTTAAATATTCATGTTGGGGTAACCTACAGCTTGGCAAAAAACAGTAGAAAACCGGAAGTCACCACTGTGCTCTCGCTACCAGCACTTTGCATGATTTTATTTTATTTATTTTCACTTATTACGTTAGTTTTAACGCACAATAATAAATCTAACAAACCTGCGTCTTTGTTTACATCAAAATCAAAGATTTTAAAACGTTGTCAGCAAACAAAAAGATTAGTTCCGTTTCAAGACGTTCTGGCCAAGCTGTAATTTGGGATGTCCCAGTCTCAGTTGGGATATCTGATTATCACAGACTCTTCGTGCGGCACAAATGTTCGCTCTGATCGACTCAAACAAGCAAACACGAAAAAATTGTGCGTTAACATTCTAAAAATTTTTGCGCATAACCTCTACCGCATATTTGTGCGCGCACATTGTTAAGCTCAGTTAAGTGAAACTGTTCGCGTACAAATACATCCTTAACTTATCCATTGGCCTAAAAAATGATTATAAACACAGAATATATAATAATACCTAATTATAAATAACTTACATCTATCTTTCTCTTCCAGGCTCTTGAAGAAAAGGACGGCGCTAAGAAGTCGTGCGAGCGTTCCGGTCCTCCGCCCGCGTGCACCGTGCTGGTGACACCCACTGAGGTCATCAGTGTGCGGGACACGCTGGACCTGGCCTTTGTGACCGGGGCTGCTGCGTATCTGAAGGATAGGGGATCTGAAGCGCTGCTGAAAGGTATGAGAACATAATATATTCAGCCTTACTACAAAAACTTAAATATCCATGCCCACTTGCCCAGGCCCATGGCAGAACGTTTGGGAAACACTGGCCTATACTATTCCCAGGTCGGCGGCGAGTAATGGGCGACTCGCTGTCCGATCATGAACCATGCCCGGGTCGACGGCGCGTCGTGTTCCATATGCGCCTCAAAGAGCAGTCAGCATTATGACGGGGCCCCTAAGAAGGCCAAAGCCTGCCGGGGTCACGGGACTAACGAGCTACCGTCACCCCGGAACGTAAAGTTCTATTGAAGGACACCGTGGGTTTTAGTCAGTACAAGTCTGACTGTCCCTCCTGCCCTGCCCTGAATGGTAGGACTCAAATAAAAAAGGTCGACGGCGCTTCTGAAAAACTGGTCTGTAACCGATACTGATATTTTGCGTTGAACTGAAAATAAATGTTTTCATGTAGGTAAATAATTTGTTTCAGAATACATAGAAGAGATGCGGACAGACATCGAGATCCTAGCGTGCGGGTCCATCAAGAACTTGACTGCTTTCAAAATACCCGATACTGACGAAAATTGGTGCTGCTTGGTAAGTGTTTTTTTTTATCACTTTTTCTTCGCAAGTGTGATAAGGAATAACAGTGTAGTTTTAGTCGCTACGAATATAACAGACAAAACTGTATTTCCTAGTCAACTTCTCTCAGTATGTACCTCTTGCTTGCACAGTATTAGTACCTACCTTAAAATTCTAAAATTTTCACTAAATTTTAGGAGTGGAGTGTATGCGAAGCCCGTGAGCGTGGCGCAGGTCTGGCACTGGTACTAGCTAGCAGTGCAGAGCTTGAACGATTCATAGCGGCCGTCGAACAGGCCTTCTGTGCACTCACTGTAAGTTACCTTTTTCATATTCAATGGTCTAATGGCCGAAAAAGCAACCTACTGAGCATAAAATACTGGTCTCTATTTCCAAGTTGTACTACATGGTGTTGAGTTATTTTATAAGGAATACTCGACAGTAGCTTCCACTTGTTTTTTTTTTTTAATTTTATTATTATTATATCAGGCTATAGTGTCCCACCATTGGGCAAAGGCCTTCCTCCACTCTTTCTACTTCTCACGGCTTTCTGCGACTGTGGTCTAGTCCTTCATAAAGCGGTCCAAGTCATCTCGCCATCTTCGCTTGGGCCTGCCACGACGTCGAGTTCTCTCTTTTGGCACCCAATCTGGAATACACAAACACCCAGACCCGAACCTACTAACTTGGGGACTTAGAAGTCCTCCAATCCACCGGAATAACTATTTGGAGGCTCCAAAGAGATGCGGGGATCAATTTATGAATCGTAAAATTTTATATTACAGTGCGAGCCATTCCCGTTATCCGTGGTAGAGGCCACGAAATCCGCGTGTAGTTCAGCGCACACAAAATATGAAGCCGCCTGGTCGCATATGTTACCACAGCAGTAACGCGACTTTACATTGAAACTACATCACTAGTGGTAAGATTACAGCACTAGAAATGAGCTAGGGATGTGTGAATGGTATCGATGAAAATGTATGAAGTTTAGGAGTATGGTAATGAAAAGAGGTAGTACTTATTTTTGTTAAGACTTCAAGCAAAAGCCATAATTCACCATGACATCATGACCGTACAGCCTTAACACAAGTTTTTTTTTGTATTTTATTAACAGCGTACTTGAAGTATTACAGCGTTTAAATGGGAAAATGAAAAAGAGCATCTAGTGTACGAACGAGAAAGTCATTCTTTCCTTTAAATTAAAGTCTAAAGTTCCAGTTTACGTCACAAAACCGGGAAAATGTTATGCTAAGGCCTTTAGTCGTTGCCACCAACAAATGTATACAACTCTTTAGAGGCTATCTCACTTGGTTGCGCAACCGAACATACATTTTATTGCCAGCATGACAATCTCCCCTAGCGAAGTCGCAAACGATAGCCGTAAACGCTCGGTAGTCTCCAATCGATTTTCGACTCTAAACCCAAGAACATAAAGTTGAAAATCTGTTTAAGATGTTCATTGCGATTTCGTTCGTTCCGGTCGCTAACGCTCAGTAGTGTTTAATAGATTTTCAACTTTATTCTCTAAAGCACAAAATTGAAAATATAGCCTACTGAGCGTTAGCGTTTATCATTTGTTACTTAACCTCTTAGGTCCCGATATACCGTAAGTGGTTCGAAAACGTCAGTTGCCGTTGAGCCCCGTAATACCGTATGTGGTATCGCGCGTACAAGCCAACTTCAACCTTATTTATATAATACACTATGGCTCAGAATCGCTTGAAAAAATTCATCCATAGAGCTACATTTTATTCGATTATTATGGTACCAAATTTTTACTGAAATCAACTGGGTGTCATTATAAAAAAAAAAAGCATCGCATCTTTGTCGATGTCAAAATGTCAAGTTGTCAACCACTTGATATGTTGTTTATGTCTTATTTTTTCCATGATAGGACTATAAGTGTACTGAAATTGATAAAGTATCGTGTTTATGTTAGATTTCAACTAAAATTTTAATTGGAAAACGTAAATTATCGAGTAGAAATAGGTTTTTGTCCCTCCTATAGGCCAATTCGGTTGTCAACAATGTATTTCTAATACCATGGAATTTCCGTTGTTTATTTTTTCGATTCAAGGTTAGTAATCAGTTGAAGAAGGTTTATGTAGTATCCTAAAAAACATTTTATAGTGATACCTGTTCATAATAACACGGATGATCGTTTACAAAGTCGTGCATTGAACTGCGCATGGAAAAATTACAGCTCCTCCTAAATAAATGAATTTTAGAGTTGGAATCTTATAGGAATAGTGTATGTGAGAATTTTTTTATTAGAATACTTATGTATTCGTTATATTAGTTCTAAAGTTTCGTGTAAATTGATTCAGTAGTTTTATCAAAAATAAATAAGGTACGTCAACAGGTCTAGTTACGGCTGTGGTTACGGCGAGAACTTTTATCTACAGGATATTTTAATTCCGAAGTACTTATACAAGAGGTGTTTATATTGAAATACAAAGTCTCGTTACTAAGGAACACGAAACTTTTTACCGTTTGAGATAAGAGTCATTGTATCTCGAGTGATTACAATTATTGTGAGCGTCGGCCAGTGTTGACAGTCGCGCAATATTGACAAATAATAGCTCCACGTAAGTTGAATTTTGAGTTGGAATCTTTTAACATTATATGTTGGAATTTTCTTATTAGATTACTTATATATTCGTTATATTAGTTCTAAAGTTTCGTGTAAATTGATTCAGTAGTTTTATCAAAAATAAATAAGATACGTCAACGGGTCTAGTTACGGCGAGATCTCTCCTATCTATGGGATATTTATAATACCAAAGTAGTCATACAAGAATTGTTTATGTTGTAATACAAAGACTCTTTATCAACGAATACGAAACTGTTTACAGTTTGTAATTTGAGTCATTCTAACTAGAGCGATAACGGCTAATGTAAGCGGCCGCCACTTGACGCGCGCGATGATGTAAGCGCTCGTAAATGTCAAGGACGGGACGGAGTTAACGATACGCGAGCGCGGTACCTGAGAGGTTAACAAGAGGTGCTGGTTTCGCGGCCATTCTGCCTTGGTGAAATAGAGCTTTAACGAAGAAGGGTGTATGTGTATGTGGAAGCAATATATTTGAGTCAAATCCGAAATGAAATTTTGATATTATATTGCTGCAAGTATTAAAATGAGGCATCGAGTATTGAAAATACTGGTAGGTAGATACAAATCGTTACTGGTACTCCAATCTTACCACTAGTATGTAGTTAGGGCAGTTTTAGACTTAACATTAATAGGAAATGTGAATTTTTAGTTGTTAGTTATAAGCGCTTTTTTGCCTCTTTCTACTCAATATAGAGGATTTAGTGGAATAATTATGGAGGACATAAAAAATAATAATATTCTATCTATTTTAACAACACCATACATGGAGCCTTTGAAATAAACATAACTGGCCATTCTACAGCACTGCTATTAAAACTAGGGTAGCCATATTTGCGCTGAAATCGTAAATACAGCATACATGACAATCGTTTTATTACAGATATCTTCGATAAACATTGCTAGTATCAGCTTCATATAGCGTTATCTCTGTCGCACGAAGTTATAACCAAACACAATGAGCTTGCGACGAACGTCACATTGGTGTGTGACAGAGACAGCGCTCTACGACACCGAACCGATTATCTCTCTCTAAAGGCCGATTGGGCATACTGCTGGTATCTGTAATGCCGATATTTCTCGAGTTGTCAACGACATCATTTCAGTCCAAGATGACCCGATGCTGGGTTTTGCTGGTTGCATTTCTGTCGTATTTCTCGGTTCTATGCGTCCCTCACCACTATGTTTCCCTCTACTTTAAGCGTATCATTCTTTCGAGTCTAATCGTTAGTCGATCGACTCGAGTATGGTCGATCGAGTCGAATATAGTCGATCGAGTCGAGTATAGTCGATCGATTCAGGTATGGTCGGTCTAGTCGAGTATGGTCGATCGAGTCGAGTATAGTCTATCGAGTCGAGTATGGTCGATCGAGTCGAATATAGTCTATCGAGTCGAGTATAGTCTATAGAGTCGAGTATGGTCGATCGAGTCGAGTATAGTCGATCGAGTCGAATATAGTCGATCGAGTCAAGTATGGTCGGTCGAGTCGAGTATGGTCGGTCGAGTCGAGTATGGTCGATCGAGTCGAATATGGTTGATCGAGTCGAGCAAAGTTGATCCAGTTAAATATAGTTGACGATAATGTAGTCATCAACGTCATCCTATCTTATCGGTGTACGGTGTTGTTAAAATATCGTTAGAAAAATCTTAAATACTCAGTTTAAACTTAGAAACAACAATTTCCTGTGTGAGACAGAAAAGCGTCCTGCGAGCACAATTTAGTTAAATTGTAAAATATAAATACGCTTCCACGTTAAAGTTTCCGTTCGTATATAGCTAATTTCGTTGATTTTAGAAGGAAACGGCGATATAAATCTATCCTAAAACGATTTCTTGAAAAATATTGCAAAATAAGTTTAAAAATTACATTCCATACATCCAGCTTCAATGGCTTACCAAAGACAATTAAAAAAGGTTGTAACATCGTCGTTTGCTTCAAAAACAATTTAATAATAAGTATTATTGAAGTGAAAACTTCTTTAGCGGCGTTGTACACTTTTTCTGTAATGGGTAAAAAATTTAAAACTCGCGTCAGGGTCACGTGACCCTGATCGAAAATGAGTAAGACGTCATTCAAATTAGTTAATTTCATATCTGTACTACTCCAGTTTTAAAATAAAACATAGTAACAAAAAAGTTTTCACTTCTACCGGCACTCCTGGAGTGCAACCTTTTTACGGTTATTGTTTATCTATGGTTCTTAATAAATTATGTATTGATGATATTATTATAATTAATATAATTATCGATTCCAGTTTGTATACTGCTATTACGTAGTTACATGTTCTCACGTTTAATAATAATAATAGGTCACAATACTCCACTATGATATTAATAAATTAGTGTTTATATTTATGCTATAAAACATAAGAAAATCAAGTCTTAACCACAAGGGTATAGTCGCGTTGAAAAGTGAGTTAACGAAAGGTACTTATTCAAATGACGTTCGCTAAATCTTGCCCGTATTTCATATTTTTATTAAGTTTTCACACTTTTCCTCTTGATTGTACCTTAGGAACAATAATATAATTTTTAGCATCAATATAAACACGAAAAATAATTATATCAAATCGAATATTATAATGTAATATGTAGCTATAAAAGAAAATAATAATCATTATATTTTAAAATCGGCCAGAGTTAATCGTTAAAGCGCTGATACTTTGAAAATTGTATTTAAAAATAATCATAATTGTATTTATAATTTTTTCTGGTCACATTTCCCAAATGTATATGTAATTATATTTTGTATATCTATTTGTATACTTGTTTAGAAGAGGCACTAAAATTAGTTTTTAGTGCGATCTCCGAACAAAGTACGCTCTTGTTAGTAATATGAAGGGAACAGTAGAGGGAGCGAGAGTATTGGCTAAGTGTACTGTGGATTCGCGCTATTCTGAAACTTGATCCGCGAAACTACATCCTAATCGATAATCGAGCACTCGTTAATCGATTAAAAATGGATATCGATTACAAGTTTACAGAATAAGTATGCTTTGTGTGACGGCTTAGTAGATTTTTTATGAGGGAAAATTTATAGTTTTTTTTACTACAAACCTTTAGTAGCTTTATTATTTTAAAGCTAATTTTAACGGTTTTGTTTTAAAAATTGTTTCGTTTTTCAAAAAAGGAATGTTCCCGGGGTTCGTTGGATGGTGTTATAAGCTTTAATATTTCGTTGAAAAAGGTCTCAAAAATGTTATTTATGCTACTTATTAGAACAATTTTCCTGACGGTTGTCCGCTATTACCAAATATATCAATCGTATATCATTTCGTATGTGTATTAGGCCGCTGTATGGCCGTGTGATATTAATGTATATTTAGGGTAGGTATTAGCGCATCGTGAATCACGTACGTTTTATTTCTATGACGTATTCAAACAGCTACATTATTAATACTGTTTGTTTTTTAAATATATTCTGGCTTTAAATGAGTAACCAGCCCAAGTAACCAAAAATATAATATAACCGTAGAAGTTGGTAATTCCTTTGAACATTATTCAACAAGGAAATAATGAAATTGTGTTTGTTTCGTACGCAATATGTGTAATAGAAATAAAATTACGTGGCGTCATGAAACATACTAATATAACAGCAAATTTAAATTCCAATAATATACTTTTACATAAGAATATTCGAATACATAAAATAATACATAATTATGATAATGAATAAATATTGTAACTTTCGGCACTTTACATTTATTTTTTATGTATTTTTGTTCCATATTTAATTCTTGTATCGTCTTGTATAGCTTTATTTATTATTTGTAATTTTCTCGATATGTAAACTTATTTCCTATATTATTGTTGTGTATGTGATTGCGCTTATACTAAAGGCTATTTTTACTTCAAATTGGGGTAATAACATCGATAAGAATGGGTCAAAATGTATTTTTATCGGCTCCGTCTGTTGGTTTGAAACCAAAGAGGATGTTTCTTTAATCTACGGTGCTGGCACCGCAACTGCTTAAAATTCGATCTGACCATAGATAATTTGTATATTCTATACCATAGTTGTTTTTACAAGGTTTGTTTGCATGCATTCTCTTTGCTATTATCCTCATTTAAATGTAAAAATAGTCTGCACTCTATTTGCTACGTAACTGTGATTTGTGTTGTTTACCATTAAGTTTGTTGTTTACGCATAATATTAGATCAATGTTTTTAGCTTTTAGTATTAGATAATTATTTCAATTTATTAATAAACAAGAATAATCAATAGAACTTATAATAGGTAAATAAATACAGACATTTAGAACCTCACGTGATACATACAAGCCTGGTTTTAGAGACACCTAAATTAATGTCTAAATTGCATTGTTGTTGAAAATTCAACTCTCTGTGCTCAGCATAGCGTAGAATCTTCAACAGAACAGTATAATTAGGCATACATTTTAGATGTGCCTTTGTTTAAGAGAAACAAGTATAATTCTCTTTGTTTTACTAATTTCTTGTTGAAATACTGTAATTAGGATGATATTGTAACATTTTGTTACAATAAAAAAAAACTAAGTCACATTTTTCAAAAATTAATTTTATATTTGTTCCAAATTATTAAAAAAAAAATCTTTTTGTCGAATTGGCTATGATTAATAGTATTGGTTATTTATTTTTGTTAAATTATTTTTATTAGTATGGATATCACGACTAGTATCTTCCGTTTGTACGATGTCTGAATTACAGATTATGTTATTTTTGCTTGTAGTGAACGCATCTGGTCTTTGTTGTATAGTCTAATAGCTTCAATAAATGTCTCCTGTGAAAAACTCAATAAACTTGTAATTTGTGAAAATGTTAAAAAGTATGTATACTCATTATTAACCCATTGAATTGAACAGATTATTTTCTTTTTTATTCCTAAATGTTTATTTTTCATCAAATAAGGGGATGCGCCCTTATTTGATGAAGAAAAGCAACTTTTTTGTGAAAATAACCTAAATTGGGCACCATTGCAAGTGCCATGATTAGTAACGTAAGTGTACCGTTTTATGTTTTATTGGTAGTGTTACTAGCCAAGTCAGTTAAAAGAAACTTGTATGCTGTATATATCACAAAGTCCAGATGCGTCCTCGCAAAATAACTTGCCTTCCCCTTCCGGTAGATACACTAAGTATTATTAAGAACAATAATAATGTTAATGCTGTATAATGTAGAAGCTATCTTACTATTGTAATGTAATTTGTATCGTTACGGTCTATCCTTCTTGTCATAGGCGAGTGTCTCTTCAAAGAATTTCTTTGATTGCTGATCTTGCCAGAATTATGTAGGTATCAATATCAATTAGTAAATATATAAGTTTAAGCATGTTTGGCTCAATATTTAACTAATTCATGTCTTGTTTACATTATTATTTTTACTTAACAATGGTCTGATACACACTTCCAGACATTTACTTATTGGTCCAATTATCTAGCGGATATTATCACGATTTTTTTTCCTTTACTGAATTCAACCAGTATAATTCTTTTGAATTTTGAAGAACAAATAATTAAGATCGCTTAATTTGTATTATCCTCATTTTCGGGTGAAATGTATTCTGGAATTTCGGGGTACGGCAGTGCCTCGGCCAAGTCAAATTAAAAAACACTCATATCATTCTTTTTTTGAAGCGATTCAACACATTTTCGACCTTCTCTAACTTCGTCATTGAAAATTGTAACTTATAGCTTTATCTGTAAATCTAAATTTTCGGTGACTATCTACTTCTTCCTTCATGACCCGTCTCACGAATCGTTATCGCTGGCGATAAATGACTAATGTGCATTACCAAATTGTTTTACCTACAGAAAAATCAATCCCAAAGAATTTTGAAAAAAAATCTATTTTGTAGATATTTCTAGCAATTCTCGAAGAGACACATCGCAACATAACCATTGTAGAATATCAGTATAGAAATGTCCTAAACTCACTTAAATAAAATAGGCAATTCGAATTTAATATCGCTTGACATTATTGTTCATATAAACAATATTATAATAAATATTTGCGGAAGAAAATTTTATTGTTTTTATTATTCCAGTTTTCCTTTAATAGTTTCTATTCCATGACAGTAATTAAAAAACAGCTAAGAGGTCACTTACACGGTTAGTATCATCATAATTGATATAGGTTTTGCTTGAGCAATAGAATAGAATTTTCCATTTTATGATTTTTATCGCATATCCTGCCATGATTCTTCAAGAGTAATCTTTTTTGATTTTGGTTGCGATGCAGGGTTCCTTTACATTATTATTCATTCACGGGCTTGAGAAATTCTCCGCTTTGTGGAAACCGACTCGTAACCGGGTCTTAGTTTGGATTCTCGGCTCAGGCATCGGTGTTATTGGGTTTTTAACTGGAATATCCCTGTCTCCGTGGCAACCACAAACTATATATGGTACTTAAACATAACTACATAGTAACCTTAGTTACATTTTTTTTCCTTTTTTTTGTTTATAGATTAATTTGTTTTTTTTCCTTAACATACCTAACAATCACGCTTGTAATCCACGCCAATTTAGGCAATTTAGCCTTTTTTTTTACGGCGGGAGGGACTGTCAGACTTCTACTGACTAAAATCCACGGTGTCCTTCAATAGCCCTTTCTGTTCCGGGGTCACGGTAAGGAAATAATCCCGCGACCCCGGCAGGCTTTGGCCCTCTGAGAGGGGGGCCCCGTCATTATGCTGACGCTCTTTGAGGCGCGCGTGGGACACAACGCGCCGTCGACCCGGGCATGGTCCTTGGTCGGGCAGCGAGTTGCCCTTTACTCGCTGCCCGCATGCCCGCGCCTACGGTGGCCGGAGATCATCAAGCGACGTCCGTCGCCGTGGGCGTCTACCACCGCGGGTGGGGCGGAGGGAGGACTCTGTCCTCTCTCGCTCGCGGCCCGCCTCCTCCTTTGCGAGCATTACTGCTTCGCAGAAGGAGGCGACCGCTTCCCACTCCGTCTCGCCCCACAGCATGGCCGCGACCAATGCTGGGCGCGAGAGGTCTCCGCCTATCGCAGCCGTGAGGACACGTCGGTGCTCTGCCCAAGCTGGGCAGTCTTGCACCGTATGCTTCACCGTGTCCTCCGGGCGATCTTCGCAGTGGTGACACCCAGGCGTCTCCTCCTTTCGCATCAGACACAGTTACCTCCCGAAACTTCCGTGTCCGGTGAGGACCTGCGTCAAGCGGTAGGTCAGGACGCCATGACTTCTCTCCAGCCACTCCTCAAAGAGGGGTCTTACCGCCGCAATTGCGGCGTGCCCGAGGCAATTTAGCCTAATAAAAATACACCTACTTACTGTCGCCAGTATTTTTTTATGTTCAACTAGCTGTTACCCATCGTTTGAACCCAGCTGCTCGGCACCTATTGATCGCAGCGTGATGTTATATTACAGCCTTCCTCGATAAATGGAATATCCAACAATCAATATAATTTTTCAGTTCTTGAGATTAGCGCATTCAACAAAACAAACTTCATTTTCATAATTTAAATTACTAGCTTTCCGCCTGTTTCAATCGCTGCTCAGTTCCTATTGTCCTTAGCGCAATGTTGTATAGCCCATGGCCTTCCTTTATAAATATACTAGGCAACACAAAAATATAATTTGTATTCGAACCAGTTTCTGAGATTAGCGCAGTCAACCAAACAAAATATTTAGCTTTGTAAGTAATAAAATTGTCCCTATAATAGAGGGCGAGCCTGCCAAATATAGTTTTCGTCTAAAATTGCATTATTTTTCTTAAACTAAATAGGTATACCTATTACACAATACTAAGCAACATTTTAATAAAGTAAATACGTATGCTATACTTAATTGCTTTTCTTGCTTCCATAAAACGGGATTTACAAGCAGCTAAAGACCGGTGGTATGGTAAACCTGTTCCTATAATATTATACCTACTTACATAATACCGGTAAACACACCTCCTTGGTGCGATGTTATTGAAACAAATTGAATATAATCAATATTCTAGGTATTCTATTGAGAATCAGTAGCTGTTTTTTTAGAAAAAAAACTAATGGTGTTTATTAATTACATTCGAATTCACTTCTGCTTTTAACATTTGCATGAATCGCAAGAGCGGCTTCGCTATTAAAGGCTGCTGACCGACGGACCGAATTTCAACTGCAATCCAACCGCAAATTGCAGTTTATAGACTAGACTGGTTTCTAGACTTGTTCTGACTAAAATCCATAGTGTCCTTCAATAGCCCTTTACGTTCCGGGGTCACGGTAGCTCGTAAGTCCCGCGACCCCGGCAGGCAGACAAAGACATTAAAATATATACGAGCTTCAAGTGCTTTTCACTACTATGACTGCTCAAGCAGTCGATACCTATACAAAGTCTGTGTGTGGCCGGCCTTACAGTCCAGTACAGTAGCTACTACCTACCTACAAGCTAATGTCAGTTAACCTAAATTGGTTACCAACTGCGATATCAAATAAGCTCAGCCCATAGAATACCTAATACCTTACCTACGAGTATAATCTCGTAAGTATTAGGTATTCTATGGGCTGAGCGATCGACTGGTGCGCAGCGCGACACAAGTTCGATCTCTGCACGGAACAATTGTATGATCTACATCTACAAGAAGTTATTCCAGGTCTAAGTGTTTCCGAGGTCGCGGGACTCACGAATTACCGTGAACCCGGAACGTAAAGGGCTATTGAAGGACACCGTGGATTTCAACGAGTCTGACAGTCCCTGCCGCTCTGTCCTGGGAGGACTCATTTGATGATTTTACCACGCTAAAAAAAAGGTCTGGGTTTGTTAATGTGAGTTTCTATGTTTGTAAACGCACCACGATACACAAGATTACAAGAAATTACTTACGTGGCAGTGTTAAAAAAAAAAGTGTATAATTGTTCTACCTACCATACCTATGTTCCGTTTTCACGACCTAAGTTGAAAACGGCTGAATCGATTTTAACAAATTTTGGTACAAAGATACATGGGACCCTGGAGACGGGCCAGAATTGAGACGGATAGATTTTTTACTTTTGATTTTTTTTATTTTTTAGTGTTTGTTACTTTTGCACACAAAAACAACTGACCGGATTTCGATGAAATTTGGTACACGAGAACCTGGATTAGCACAGGATACTTCGAAGCGAAGTTTAGAAGTTTTTCATTTGCCAGGCGTCCATCGGCAGCTCACTTTTTTTTAAACAATGACAAAACAGTTTCTATCACAAAAAATAAATATTTAACAAAACAAAAAACCCGACTGCGTAAAAAAACTAAAAAGAAAGAAACAAGCCCAGTAGTTTAGAATTCACTCATTCACACTCACAGTCGGGGCCCATTCAAATTATACCAATCAAATCTTCCCAAGGGGCCCCGACTGTGAGTGTGAATGAGGGGCGCGCCAAAGTTCACCTAAAATTTAAACTCCGATCATCGGAAACCCGAAAATTGTATTCCTAACATTTTTAATCCTAATGATCACAACTCCTAATTGCACTGTCACTAATATTCGTAATTCCGAATCATTCGACTTCATAATGTCGGTAGCAATAAACATCTATTATACTATTATTTGTTTTCCTATATTTTCTCAACGTAACCTTCTTTTACACTATTATTCAAAGTCATATCTTTTTTGTTTAGATTTATTTTTATTTTGTTGGCATATTAGCACGTACCTATACTTGAGGGAGTGCTTGCTTCGCACTCACTAATTATATGAATTGTTTTTTTTTTTAGTTAAAGCGTCTTCTTTAATTTTATTTAAAGCGGTGTGTACCTGAAATGATATCCATACGTTAGGTTAGGTTAGAACTGTGATCAGCTACTCGCGAGTCTAGCGAGCAAAGCGAGCGGTGCCGCGGCAGCGGCCGGCGAGCGCAACCTTGAAATTTGTCGCCAGTATTTTTTTCATAGTGCCCCCAAGACGACACTCTGACTAAAAACGACTGTGGGCACCCCGACTCGGACAGGTTAGGTTAGAAGGGGATGGCGGGGTCTGAAAGACCCCGCCATCCCCTTCGTGGTTATTTTTTTTAAACCACCCAGAAGTAGGAGCACCGCGAAGCGGTGCTCCGTCGAATTTTCTCGACATTTTACTTTATTTAGTTTGACTAAATTGTCGACATTTTACTGGATTTAGTTTGACTAAATCCAGTAAAATGACTAAATAAAAATATCACCGTAATAATGTTTAGGGATAAAAACGTTATGATAAAAAACAGCAGGAGTTTCAATAGGTATATTTACAACTAGCTGTGCCCGCGACTTCGTTCGCGTGGATGTCGGAATTTAACAATGTATTTTTTAGTGCAAAGCGCTTAATTCTCGCCACTTTTTTTATAAATCATATCGTTTTCATATAATCCCTATTTAGAATTTATTTAGATATTTCAAGAATATTTGACGTGTTTGTAATAAACGCCCTCTGTCGTTCAAAGGCAGTACCATTCAATAGCTACTGGATTAGGGCACCCATTCCATCTCATTCCATCCCACTCCATCCCACTCCATCCGACTTCATCCAACTCCATCCGACTCCATCCCACTCCATCCCATTCCATCCCACTCCGTCCCACTCCATCCCACTCCGTCCCACTCCATCCCACTCCGTCTCACTCCGTCCCACTCCATCCCACTCCGTCCCACTCTATCGCACTCCATCGCACTCCATCCCATTCCAGCCCGCTCCACCCGACTCCATCCGACTCCATCCCACTCCATACTACTCCGTCCCGCTCCATCCCACTCCATCCCACTCCATCGGACACCTTTCGACTCCATCCCACACAGTCCCACTCCATCCCACTCCGTCCCACTCTATCCCACTCCATCCCACTCCGTCCCACTCCATCCCACTCCGTCCCACTCCATCGCACTCCATCGCACTCCATCCCACTCCATCTCATTCCATCCCACTCCAGCCCACTCCATCCGACTCCATCCGACTCCATCCCACTCCATCCCGCTCCATCCCACTCCATCCCAATCCGTCCCGCTACATCCCACTCCATAGTCCATACCACTCCATTCCACTCCATCACACTCCATCCCACACCATCCCACTCCATCCCACTCCATCGCACTCCATCCCACTCCATCCCACTCCATCCGACTCCATCCGACACCTTTCGACTCTATCCAACTCCATCCCATTCCATCCCACTCCATCCCTCTCCATCCCACTCCATCCGACTACATCCCACACAGTCCCACTCCATCCCACTCCGTCCCACTCCGTCCCACTCCATCGCACTCCATCCCACTCCATCCCAGTCCATCCCATTCCATCCTCTTTTCTTTTGTTTCTTTCTTTCTTTCCATTCCATCATTCTATTCCATTCCAATCTACTATACTCTACTCCACTCCAAACCACTCCACTCCAGTTCACACCATAATTATTTGAATACGTATGTAGTTTTTCCATTCGAAGCTAGATCGCGCTACTGAACTGCGCGTCTCGGTGTAAACTGACCGTAATTTTACTTCTGGAACACTTTAAATTCAAATATCTTTTGATAGACTGATCCGATTTCAATGAAACAAAAACTAAATGTTACTTCAAGTTACGGTCAGTCGTTGTGTATTAAAGTTATCTACATAGCTTTCGTACATTTTACGTGATGCCCGAACAAATAAACATACAAACAGACATACAGACAAACAGACAAACAGACAAAAATTCTAAAAATGCTAGAAATGGGTTCTATTGGTTATCCTTTAACACGCTGGCTATATTTTTTTAGTTTTTTTTTAATGTACAAAAATTATTTTTCTACAGTTTTATTATATGTATAGATAACGATATTATTGATAACAATTTTCGGAAAAATGAGTGTTATGAACATCGCCGGTAGCACTACAAAAAGTATGAATAAAAACTTTAGGATGAAAAATTTTAAGAAGAGTGATGGGTAGTTCTACAGAGACAAAATTTTCGATGTCTGTGGGTATATTTCTGTAACCAACTAACAAAACGGTATGTAATATTTTTTTCTGTACAGTTTAGCTTTAGCTCTACCTGGGACAAATTATGATTTTTTAATAGTAGCTATCTAGATACAAAATAAAAAAATTTGAAGTCTGTTCTCCTGATTCATATAGGGCGTCCGTTTCCCATTTTCCGGAACAAAATGGTCGATGTCGCATTTTCCTTTTGATTCATCAATATAAATTAAAGTTATATCGAAAGGTAATTAATTGACCTCTTACAAAAAAAATTCATATTAGATATAACTACGTTAGTGTGTTTTTAATTAAGTAAATAAGAAGTGTCCGGCGTATAATACTGATTCATGTGGAGTAAGCTTCGCTTGACTGTACTTGGTCGAGGAATAATGATGAGAGTCTGGGATCCCACGTGGGGGGAAACCTGTCGTACAACGGACATGCTAGAAGGCGGACGTGAGGCTGGTTGGCTTAGAACCTGGTGAAACAAAGGTAAATGTCTGATTCATCTGTGCTTGGTTTAGGTACCTTGCTGATTACAATGCCTAATTTATTAATTTTATTTTGCTGTTTTAAGACTTTAATCTGAGTTTCGTGTGATGCTTTTGGGTTACAGATTCGTGTAGAAAAATGATAATACTGAAGTCTGTATGAATGATGAGTTAAGCATGATTTTAGGCAAAATCATGATTCATCTGTGCCTGATTCATATGTTCAAAAACCCATATGAATCTGAAAATAAATTAGTTTTCCTCTTTTTCAGCCAGAAAGGAGCACTTTTGTTACGTTATTTTACTTTTCCATGTCAGTAGAGTGTGTGTGAGATAATTTTGACATTATTTTTCGGTATTTATTCATAAGTCAAACTCTATCTATTTTATTTTATTTTAAATTGCTGTTCACAACAATGCCACTATCAATAGTAGAAAAGATGGAAAAAAATACATTTATGAGAAAAAGAGACTCACAGAACGTACGAATTTTTCATCCTTCTAAGATGGAAAATAAGAAAAGATCCAGACAAGTATGCTGCGTGGAAATTAAAAATGAAAGAATTATATTTGAAAAAATAGAGAGAAAAAACAAAAGTAAACAGAGAGAATATTATAACGTAGCATTAAAATAACTATCTAGTACCTATTTATAACAAAATTCTCGCTTTTCTGTAAGTATTTATTTCTGTAATTGTTAGTTTAAAAACAAGAATTTTATTGTTGAATTGACCAGATTTTTTCCTTGATAATAATAATATATGATCACGGTTAATAAATTAATTGTTTTATAAAAAAATATTATTGTTGTTATAATATTATGATTATTTTCTTAATACAAAGCCCATTTTTATTTAAAGTTTTCCATTATTATTTCTGTTCCTGATTCATCTGTAAAAAATTCTGATTCATCTGGGCACAAAATTTTTAAACGTCGATATCATAAAAACTACTTTGTAAAAAGAAGTCCCTCAAACAAATAAATGTTATTTGGAATATCTATTTTCATATGAACATGTGTTACTGAGCTGAAAGTGAAATTAAAATTTGACCATATGAATCAGTCAAAGAATCAAATTTCGAAGAACTACCCTGATCATTCGGATTACAAATCGTTAGGAAGAACAATTTCGGGTAAACAACTTTAGGTGAGCCAATATGGACCCGTGAATGAGTGAATTCTAAACTACTGGGCTTGTTTCTTTCTTTTTAGCTTTTTTACGCAGTCGGGTTTTTTTGTTTTTTTAAATATTTATTTTATTTTACTATTTTTAGTTTTTGTTAGCATTTATCAGTCCAAATTAAATTGAAACATATAAGTTATATATATTTTGGTAAACCATTTTTAAAATCCTTTAATTTGATACCCCACTTGATAGAATGTGAGAGATTTTAAAAAAATATTTTTAGTTCGGAACCCTTTGCACACGAGTTCGACTCGCACTTGGCCAGTTTTATGTACCCAATGACACTCACGTTTAAGACGAATCTAACGACACCTCTCAAGTTAAAATCCATCAAGCCGTTTAGGCTGCAGAGCAACACACAGAAACATACATACATACACTCGAAAAACATAACCCTCCTGGCGCAGTCGGATAATAATAATATTATTTACCAAGTTATCTGTATCTCAATATACATAAATGCCATTCTTTATCATAAATAAACCGGCTACATTTGCATAGCAGTCGACTCGGTTGTAAACAACAAGACGTCGACATGCTGGACCAGTCTGTACTCAGAGTTGATACGTTTATCTCGTCAGGGATTCTAAGATGGAAGAATTGAAGGTAAGAAATTGTTATTTTTATTTTCATTGTAGGATTTAAATAGCGGTCTAATATGATTGCGAAGGCATTAACCGAAAAAACCAAATCAAGAGAAAGAACAAGATTTCTGTATTTTATTTACAGCGTCTTGAAGTACCTATAAAATGCGTTTATTGTATGGAAAATAGAAAAAGCGCCTCTAGTGTTCTAAAGAGGAACTAAATTTTCCATCAAATCAATCACAAGAACTGCAAAAGTCATGGTAGGATTAAATAGGATAAAATTAAAAGTTATGCGGTTTTATGGTCCAAACTGACTCAGTTTAAAGTTTGAAATTGCAGAACATTGGACATAAGAACGTAGTACCTACATATACAGTAACATAGCGTCATGGGATTAACCTCATTAAAAAAAAAAAACATTTTTGAATATTATTGGCGCGAAATGTCATAAAGCCATCGATAAAAGAAGTGATGGAACGCAACTTGTGTGAAAGTACGAGACAGCTTTAACTTTGTTGTACTTATTTTTAAAAAAAGTTTGTCATCACCAGTGTGAAACCGGTTTAGTACAACTAGTTTTTAGTTGACTTTGAGTAAAAATAGGATAATGTGAAGTTGATATCCTAGTGACTTACTTTACGAGATTAATTAATGGTGTCGGAACTCATTTCTTTTCGAAGCCTATTTGATTGGGTGCCCGCGCAAAAGATCGTAATAGGTAATGAAGTCACCGCGGATATTTTGCTAATAAAGTAAGACTTCGCTGTCTGTCTGTCCGTCTGTCACCAGGCTGTTTCTCATGAAAAGCGATATGACAGTTGGCACAGTCTGACAGTTCCTTCCGCTGTACCCAGTGCAAAATCAAAAAAACTAAATGTCATTCGTTTAAAATCAGTCAAATGAATGACATTTAGTTTTCAAATATTATGTCTAATAACACCTATGCATTCTTATAAGTGCCACAACAAGGGGTAAATAAACGGCACCTTTCCTCCATCCTTTTTTTAACGTGGTAAAATCATCAAATGAGTCCTCCCACCCCGGGCAGGGCAGAAGAGACTGTCAGACTTGTACTGACTAAAATCAACGGTGTCCTTCAATCGCCCTTTACGTTCCGGGGTCGCGGTATTCGTTAGTCCCGCGACCCCGGCAGGCTTAATTTGGACTTCTAAGGGCGGCCCCGCCATTGTGCTGAGACTCTTTTGAGTGAGGCGCGCGTGGAACACATCGATCGATGGGTCGATCAACGAGTGGCCCAAAACGGCACTCCTTAGCATTGAGTTTAGATTTGAACAAAATCCCATATTTTATTGCCACAATTCGTAAGACTTTATTAATTTCCTGCGTCGTCTTTCACAGTACCTCTCAGGTTTCGGCTCTGAGTTCTCGTCGGAGGACCCTCGCAGGCCTGGCGCCCTCCCTGAAGGTCAGAACAACCCTCAGCGATGCCCCTACGGACTGTATGCTGAGCAGCTTTCAGGCACCGCCTTCACTGTGCCAAGGCATGAGAACAAACGATCTTGGCTTTACAGGTAATACTTTCAGTAAATGACAGATGCGATTCCACTCTGGTGTGCGGCACTGCTAAAGTGCGTACTCCAAAATGCATTTTACCTATAAATTGAGATTCTGTTGTAGAAATCTGAATTTCATATAATTATTTTCATTTTATTATTTCAGAATTCGTCCGTCCGTGATTCACAAGCCCTTCCAGAAGATAAATATCGCCAAGCATCTTACTCACAAGTGGGATGAGCAGGAACCTGATCCTAACCAGGTATGTGGATCACCCATCATCATCAGCCCATAAGTGTTCCCACTGCTGGGACACAGGCCTCCACTCTGTGAGAGAGAATGGGTTATAATCCACCACGCGGGCCCATGGTTGGTAGATGTCACATGTCTTCGAATTTGTGGTACTAAGACATTCCGTCTCCTGACGATGTTTTCCTTCACCGTTTGGAGAGCAAAGGTGCTGAAATAAATTACACAAAGTAATGCGCCTGGTTGGGTTCGAACCCACGAACCTACAACCACAGAACACTTAATAGTACCTACAACTCGTAAGTCAGGGCCGATACCGCTGGGCCACCACCGCTCCAGTGTGTGGGTATGTGGGTACCTAATACCTGTGCCAATACCTACCTATTCAGTTAATATTATATCGTCTTTAGTAGTCGTCTCGTCTAGAATGACGATAAAAAGCATAGCTACTTTATGGCGTTTTTGCTGTAACATCTCGTCAGTACATAGATAGTTAAATAACTAATCAATAAAAATATCGACACGTAGGAAATTCGCTATGCGTTGTCTACACATGGACATAAATTATGACTATGAGTTGTAACAATAAAATGAAATTACCAAATAAGTACAAAGGCGTTTGAATCATCATCATCATCAGCCGGAAGACGTCCACTGCTGAACATAGGCCTCCCCCTTACACCGCCACGCCGAACGACAATTCGCCACTTGCATTCATCGGTTGCCCGCGACCCTCACGATGTCGTCGGTCCTCACGATGTCGTCGGTCAAAGGCGTTTGAATATAATATAGAAAAAGGAGTATACATATTATACACCGCGACTTTTTAGTCGCCTTACAAAAGGGGTCTACTTAATGTATGTATCCGACCTAAAATACCTCTAGGCAAGTTTTTTTTTTTACGTTAATAATAATTTTTATTTTTAATAAATAGGTACATTAGAAATATGAAACACCCTGATAAAATGTTTACGTATCAAGCTGTAGAGTATACCTACCCAGCGCAATAGTCGGGCAGATCATTTTCCATCTCCATTTTCTATGAGACAAGGGTGTTTCTAACTACGTCTTGCGTCATAATAACGTATTAAAATTTTATTTTTAAAATTTTCAAATCTCTTAAATACCTATTTTTTTATTATAAACGTGTTCTAGTCATTGGATAGGTACATGAACTGGGCTGCTTTTGTAAGACGACTAAAAAGTCACGGTGTATAATGATGGGACACTGAAGCTTGAGTTCATTAAGTGTTGTGTATTCACTGCAAACTAGCAAAATGAAGCTTACTTTTATAATCTTAACCATCCTCGCTGTGGCTACGTCCAGGCGTTTGGGCGTGGGAAACGACAGGCACTCCTCAAGAATTCAGAAATTAGGAAGTTTGGAACGAGCATCCAAATCTCGAAATCTGACCAACGAATTGGCGAAAACTGTGAAGGAACACAAAGATACGCAACAAAAAGTGGCCCCAAAAAACTTGGACTCAACAAATAGACACTTAATCGAAGTCAGTCAATCAAAACGCAAAAATCAAGCATAATATAACAAGAAAACAGAAGGTGTACACGGTGAATTTCCTGAAGAAGCAAAGGAATTCGGCGATTTTGATTTTGAAGAAATTAATCAAGAAAACTATGGCGTATTTACATTAGGTCGGTCACCGAAGGCGGCGGCCGCATTCGGTTTAACTGAGCTGCGGGCTGCAGGCGGCGGGCAACGGGCGGGCCACGGCGTACTCGACACAGACAATGGGCTCGACCGAATACGGCCAAACCGAATACGGTCTAACCGACTAATGTAAATGCGCCACTATGAACGCGATTTTCAGTCACATGGCAAACTTGAATCATACAAGAAATCGCGCTCACCGGCTCACGTAAACCACAGCAAAAGCCTAGCGTCAGAGAACGTGCGATTCACGTTCTTGATGGTGTTAACCGTTTAACCGACAAGTTGAGTAGATTTCTCAAAATTATCGGTAACAATGATGATGAAGCCTTAGAGTTAGAGGATTTAGAAAGTGGAGGAGATGAATATGCTGTCACTGAGAGTAAGCCAAAGTGGTACTGGCCTTTTTGAAGTTCCGTATAGCTAAAACCTTTATAACTTCGTAATGTCCATCTTATTTGCACTGCCGAATTATATTTTACTTCAAGACTATTGTCACTTTTTATACAATTCACCCTGTTTTGTACAAATCAGTTTTTTTAAACCCGTACCATGAAACTGAGAGTCAGGAACCATCACACGATGAAAACACGTTTGTTGTATTGGAGCCCCCTTAAATATTGTTTTTTTTTTTTGTATTTATTGTTATAAGCGATATAAGACAGGCCGCACTATAAGAAAGCTTTAGTCTGTAATTATTGAATTCATAATTTATACTTTCAAATATAACAGCCATTATGTTAGGATGGCCTTTATTAATTTTATTATCCTGCTTTTAATTAATTGTACTCATTGTTGAATGGATTATTATCATGATTTAATTACATGTTTTTGTCAATTAAACTCTCAAATTATAAGTTCATATTATTTGTGTTTTTGATTTTCCTTGTACCTATTTTGTGTGGTTAATATCCGGATCATAATACAACTAAGGTCGAGTCTCACAATCACTTGCTCCACCCAACGCGGATGCGGACTCTGAGAATTTAACCAAAACCAACCCGTTCTTCCATAACATTTGTAATCTTGGCATTACGTACTTATTGCTCACAGTCCCGCTGGCTTCCCTTCGATATTCCACCTTCAAGTGAGTCCGTGGACTTCGTGGCTGGTCTGCACACCGTCTGTGGCGCGGGAGATCCTCGGTCACGCAATGGACTTGCCATTCATGTCTACTTGTGCAACTCATCTATGGAAAAGAGCGCATTTTACAGCAGTGATGGGGATCTGCTGATTGGTAATTGATTGTAAAATGTTTTGTAATCCGGAGTATGTTTTTTTACCTTATCGAAATAATATTACCATTACATAAATTGAAGTATTGGACAAATTTTTCCAAGGTGCCTGAAACACTTTTCCAAAAATAGCACGTAATAGTTGTTCTCCAGCTATTGTCAATATTCATCAATATAGGGAAACTAAAAATATGTGTTCACCAATTTTTCATGCTGATAGACTTAATAGATTGATGATGATTCATTGATGCGTGGAAACTAGCCAAATCTGTTTGAGATAAAATCACATACTCCCCGGTCTTATTCTCAAAGACCACCGCCTTTTTGAAGATATCGATATGAAAAAAAAAATGTTCTTGTTGAACCTGATATCTTTCAACTTTATCTGAGGGTCTAAAAGTGTAATGTCTTAGCAATATCTCAAATGATTGACCTTCGTGAAAAAATAGCCAATGTCGTTGCGGGAAATGCCGGGTCAAACGGAGTGAATAGGGATGGGGGTGAATCGGGACAAAACGTTGAAAGGGATTTTAGGGATATACTCGTATAATTGCCAACAAGGTCTCGAAATAATGAAGTATTAATTCAATAAATAAAATTGAGTAGTTGTTGGTAACCTATCAAATCAATACAATATTAAAATCCCTGTTAAACTTTTGTGATTTTGTCCCTATTCACCCCTGCGTCCCTATTCACCCCGTTTGACTGCACGAACTTTTTATTTCCCGCAACGCCATAGCTATACATTCACGAAGATGAATCTTTAGGATATTGCTAAGTGGCCGTTTTAGACATCCTGATGATGCTATTTGATGTTTTCAGTTCCCCAGCAAGGTACACTGAAGATCACGACAGAGTTCGGGATCATGACGGTAGCTCCCAACGAGATCGCAGTAGTCCAGCTAGGCATGAGGTTCGCAGTGGCTGTAGATGGACCTACCAGGTAGATAATACTTTATGCTTTAGATGCCTACCAGGTAAATGAGACTTTATGCTTCAGAAGGGCACCCCTCGTCTTTGGAACCAATGTAGCTGTTAAAATGCCACATAACGTCACATGTTATGTGGATCAATGATTTTCAGCTCAAATTGTATACATTATAAAATATTACGGGTCTCTGTGAGTGGGCATGGGCCATAGTCTACCACGCAGGCCCAGTGCGGATTGACACATCATTGAATATTTGGTTCTACGACATGCCAGTTCCTTCACGATGTTTTACTTCACCGTTTTGAGTGCGTTGGTTGTGATGAAATAAATTACACAGAGTAATGCGCCTGCGGACCCGGGTACGTCCTTAAACTACGTCCAGCCACCGAAGGACGGGCAGCAGCGTCCTTTGCAAACTTACGGTGACCCTACTGCGATCCCCAAGCCGCCTGCCAAGCGTGGGGATTATGGCAACCCCCCCCCCCCATTATGATTGACAATAATAGCATACGGCCCCCAGTCCCCGGCAGCTCCGCTATTCCTGGTCTGGGTAGCGGATCGGGTAACGGCGGAGCAGGGGGTGCTAAGAATCCCCGGCAGATGCCCCGCTACCACCCCCAACGGACTTTGGCCCTGGCAACACACAACATCCGCACACTGAGGACCGATGAGAAGATTATCGAGCTGGAGGAAGAATTGAGCAAAATGCGATGGGATATCTTGGGATTATCTGAAATCCGAAGAGAGGGTCAGGATACGATAGTTCTAGATTCCGGCAACATGCTCTTCTACCGGGAAGGAGACCGTAAATATCAGGGTGGTGTTGGATTTCTCGTCCGCAGGTCCCTCATCAACAACGTTGTGAAAGTCGACAGTGTGTCGAGTAGAGTAGCATACCTTATACTCAGAATAACCAACCGGTATTCGTTGAAGGTCATACAGGTATATGCGCCGACCTCGACACATTCTGATGATGAAGTAGAGGCATTGTATGAGGAGATATCCGAGGCCATACATGCCTCCAAAACATACTTCACCGTTGTTATGGGGGACTTCAAAGCGAGGGTGGGCGCACGGAATGGCGATGAGTTGAGAGTGGGGCCATTTGGGTATGGGCAGCGAAACCATAGGGGCCAGCGACTGGTCGACTTCATGGAAAAGGAAGAACTTCATTTAATGAACTCCTATTTCTAGAAGCGGCCATCCAGGAAGTGGACGTGGATGAGCCCCGATGGTACTACCAGAAATGAGATCGACTTCATCATGACGACCAAGAAGCGAATATTCAGTGATGTCTCTGTGATCGCTAAGGTAAAAACCGGTAGCGATCACCGAATTGTCAGAGGCACACTGAATATCAATGTCAAGCTTGAAAGGTCTCGTCTGGTGAAGTCCACGCTCCGACCTGGTCCTGCCCACATCCGGAACCCCGAAGACTTTCAACTCGAACTGCACAATCGCTTCCAGTGCCTAACCGAATGCGAAACTGTGGACGAAATCAACAATGGGTTGGTGGAAACTGTCCAAGCTGTGGGGTCCAAGTTCTTTAAGACCCCGCGCCGCAATAAGCCTCAAAAGCTCTCGAACGGAACCATCAAGTTGATGCAAGACCGGTCCGAGATGAGGCTGCAATCTTCAGCTGATATGTCGGAATATGGCAAACTCAATAGACGAATCTCTAAATCAATGCGACGTGACCTGCGTTCCTTTAGTGCGGCACGGATCAAAGAGGCAATCGAGCGGAACCAGGGCTCAAAAGTCTTCGCAAAGAATTCGTCTATTGGGCAGAGCCAAATGACTAAGCTGAAGATTAACGACGGCAGCATCATTTCGTCGAAACCGGAGATCCTAAGAGAGCTTGAGAGGTTTTACGGACAGTTATACACATCAACACGACAACCCAGTGTCGGTACAGCTCGAGACGCAAGAGCTAAACTGACTCGACACTACACTGAGGATATCCCGGACATCAGCCTGTACGAGATTAGAATGGCTCTTAAACAGCTCAAGAATAACAAGGCGCCGGGTGAGGACGGAATCACAACAGAACTTCTGAGAGCGGGTGGAAAACCGGTACTTCTGGTCCTCCAGAAGTTATTTAATTCCGTCATACTCGAAGGTTCTACGCCAGAAGCATGGCACAGGAGTGTGGTTGTTCTTTTCTTCAAAAAGGGTGACAACACCTTGTTGAAGAACTACAGGCCAATCTCACTTCTGAGCCATGTGTACAAGCTGTTCTCAAGAGTCATTACGAACCGTCTCGAACGCAGGTTTGATGACTTCCAGCCTCCCGAACAAGCCGGTTTCCGAAAAGGTTTTAGTACTATAGACCACATACACACGCTCCGCCAGATTATACAGAAGACAGAGGAGTATAATCGGCCATTGTGTTTAGCGTTTGTGGACTATGAAAAAGCCTTCGATTCAATCGAAACCTGGGCAGTATTGCAGTCCCTCCAACGATGTCATATCGACTATAGGTATATCGAAGTGTTGAAGTGTTTGTATAGGAACGCCACCATGTCCATCCGACTTCAGGAAGAGAGCTCGAAACCAATCCAATTGCAGAAAGGCGTGAGACAGGGAGACGTTATTTCTCCGAAACTGTTCACGAACGCGTTGGAGGACGTTTTCAAGCTCTTGGAATGGAACGGACTCGGCATCAACATTAATGGCGAATACATCACTCACCTTCGTTTTGCCGATGATATAGTCATCATGGCAGAATCGTTGGAGCACCTCAATGCTATGCTCAGCGACCTCAGTATCGTTTCCCAACGGGTCGGCCTTAAAATGAACATGGACAAGACGAAAGTCATGTCGAATGTCCATGTGGCACCCGTACCGGTTGTTGTTGGGAACGATACTCTCGAAGTTGTAGACCATCATACTTACCTTGGACAGATTGTTCAGTTAGGTAGGTCCAACTTCGAGAAAGAGGTCGCCCGAAGAATCCAACTCGGATGGGCAGCGTTTGGGAAGCTACGTGATATCTTCTCATCGAGAATCCCACAGTGTCTCAAGACAAGGGTGTTTAACCAGTGTGTGTTGCCAGTGATGATTTATGGCTCTGAAACGTGGTCTTTGACTGCTGGCCTTTTAGAGAGACTGAGAGTCACTCAACGAGCAATGGAAAGAGCTATGCTCGGAGTTTCTTTGCGGGATAAAATCCGGAACATGGATATTCGGCGAAGAACCAGAGTCACCGACATAGCTCATAAAATTTGCAAGTTGAAGTGGCAATGGGCAGGCCACATCGCTCGTAGAACTGACAACCGATGGGGAAGAAAAGTTCTCGAGTGGCGACCACGGACCGGAAGGCGCAGCGTAGGCAGGCCTCCCACTAGGTGGACCGACGACATCGTGAGGGTCGCGGGCAACGGATGGATGCAAGTGGCGAATTGTCGTTCGGCGTGGCGGTCTAAGGGGGAGGCCTATGTTCAGCAGTGGACGTCTTCCGGCTGATGATGATGATGATGAATGCGCCTGGCTGGGTTTGAAACCACGACCTACGTACGACCCGTAAATTGGGGCCGATATCATTGGGCCACCACTGCATCGTAAATAGGGTATCGAACCGGGAAATCCCGGTCCCGAAAATACCGGGATTTCCCGGTTCTTGAAGTATATTTTAAAACCCGGGACATGCGACTGAGAACCGGGAAATTCGGGATTTTCGGGACTCAGAAAAACAGTATAAATAATATGTTTAAACTTGTTAATTCTTTTATAGAACAAAAGAATCAAATTGGATGTAAGGTATTTATTCACTTCGCCGTTAAATACGGAATAACATGTTCAGATACAAGTGTGGTTGACAGAGAAGAAAAGTTGATAATGTAGTACTGGTTATATCTCGAAAGCCTTTGACAGGGTCTCGAGACAAAAAGCTTCCTTGCTTTTGGTATCTCAATTTTTGTAGCTGGATATCAGACTTTCTTAGTGAACGATCAATCAGAGTTGTCGTTGATGACTGATCCTTTGAGCTTTTGGTTATTGCCTCTGGAGTTCAACAGTTATCTGTTTTCTTTGCAACTCTTATTTTGCTGCACATTTCTTACCCACTTCAGCCTGGTATTGTTGGATAGGTAGATAACAGTACTGTTTCAGTGACATACTTGCCCACTGCAAAATCCAGTGGGGATGAAGTTCATTGCTTCAGAGAGACCATGGTAGAGCAAACAGATTTGATACTTAGTATCCCATAAAAGAGAGAAGTTTCTTGTTCGCTCACACAAGAAACTTCTCTCTTTTAACGCCACCAACATACAGGCGTATATTTCCTTAGTGAAGTAGGAGTAAATCAAAACTACATCTTTTATAGAGTAATTTGGACCAACTCCTATTTTTCCTGTTTCTGTAACTGATGACCTTGAGCTTTTGGGCATGGAACTGACATTCAGTGTCAACTTTGACGTGGGCATCCTAAATAGAGTGAAGCGATACCTTACACCTGGATATGTGCAAGCCCATTTCTGCATTGATTGCGTCGTAGTAGCCCGCGAAATTCAAAGTTTCTTATGTTTTTTCTAACGGAGTATTGCAGCAACCTTACTCAACTTAATCATTGGGATGGCTCAGATAAATACAACTTACTGCACTAGACCCAGTGGAATGCAGAGCTCCTTAGACTAATTGGCAACGTGAAACTGGTGGATGGTTACTCTACAGCTTAGCTCATCTCATCGACGCAAGCTTAAGGAATAATAATAATGTAAAGATGTACATTATAGCACGATACATCTCATTACATCTTTCCATAGAAATCGTCAGGAGACCACACACTGCAGCAATAATGTATATTTTTACATCTTCGAATTTAAGGTACTGAGCGATACGAAAATATACATTTATATTTCGATACACCTATACATCTCAATACATTTCCGTATATCTCTCTTCGAAAAGGATGTTATGAAATGTAGGGAAATATACATTACATTACCTGTTGTGTGTGTGATACATCAAGATAATTTAAAGCTATACATCCCGGGATGTAATGTACATTAATATACATTATAGCTGCTGTGTGTGAAGCCCTCCCTCTTTTCGTTTTTTTTTATTGGGTTCGCTCGTGCTAAGATGAGACCTAAAATAGGTCGAACTCATCAATTCTACAACCTCTTCCCACCGGCCTACTTGCATTAGGTACATCTAATGTCCAGTATTGGACATCTACATGAACTGCAAGTTTCCATAGTTAGTACAGTTAGAGTGAATAGATTTGCCACCTCTGAATAGAAAAGAGGCTAGAGCAAACCCATGTCCATGAGGCCGTCGAATAAGTTGGTTGTATGATTTTAATCAGAATAAATACTGTACCATAAAGTTATCTTATTATTTTCATTGTTTTCTAATGCTATGGAAAAAATGCATTTTTGTCCCGAAATTCCCGAAAATCCCGGGATTTCCCGGTTCCTTGGACGCCTGTCCCGAAAATCCCGGGACATCCAACAAGGACCGGTTCTCGATTCCCCAATCGTAAAATTGTGCTGGAAAAATTCGGCTCATCGAACTTTATTTTACCTACCACTTTCCCTTGTCAGAAGAACTTTAAATAACCATCTTAATTTCAGAGGATATATTCTGGAGGTGTTCGATGGGCACTTCAAGCTGCCAGATCTTGGACCTATCGGAGCGAACGGACTGGCCAACCCAAGAGATTTCCTCACTCCAGTTGCACGTTACTTTGACGAAGAAATACTTGGTAAGTTCATTATTGGCGATTGTGCACTGGCTGAACGATTGGCTATTGTGCTGCGTGTCGCGAGTTTGATATTTGTGAAATGCCCCTCCCTTTTTATAGGTTTTTATGGGTGCTCTTAGCTTCAATATAGCCCAGACCCAAAGTTGATGTCTAATGATGTAGCGAGCTCATCCAGAAGAAACTTGAACTGCTGCGCAACGTCGAAACACATGCAGTAAAAACTATTTGGCGCCTGACTCCGATAGGATGGTGGTCGCAAGGCGGCTTTGTTCAGACTTACCACCGTTATTGGGATCGCTCAGCCGTCAGCGCAAGTAGCCTCTAAGACCTTACCACGAGCTCTTAACGCGATCCAGTTTAGGCTGTGGGAAAGAGACAGAGCTATACAAGTCGTCTAGCGCCATCTCTTTCCCAGTCTAAAGACTCACGCTTTAAGAGTTTATGGTAGGCCACCTGGTGCCTTTGCCTGGAGTGGACCGCTAGATGTATCCACCCTGGGTTTGAGGACTCATTTGAAGTAAGCTATTAAATCCTTCACTCATTTCAAACCTTCCCTCAGGCTTCAAGATAGTGAGCAAGTACCAAGGCTCCCTGTTTGTGGCGGAGCAGAACCACTCGCCGTTCGACGTGGTGGCGTGGCATGGCAACTACGTGCCCTACAAGTATGACCTCAGCAAGTTTATGGTCATCAACGCCGTGCTCTATGATCACTGTGTAAGTTTTTTTTGGCTATCTCGTCTTTTGATTCTATCAACTTTGTGTGTCGGTTTACTAATAATTGTTTACCTACCCTCGTCCGTGTGCGGGGTCCCAACTGATAACCAGTGCTGGGTGTCTTTCGTGCATCAAATGACTGAGTTGGTAACCCCTTTAGTGTGGCTAATTTGCTCAGTAAAATTCTTGTTGTATGTTGTACCTAGGTATGTGGTTTTCTTTACTATTTTTAAGTAGGTAGGTAGGAATTATATTTCCCTCTATCTTTGACTTTGTCTACTTCTTCCTCATTTCCAGGTACTTCTTCAGTGTTCTCCATATTGTTTAGCTCATTAATTGTTTTTACATAATTCAAATAGGACTTAGGATTTGACAAATTGCCGGTCTAAAATTGCCTCTTACGGCCTGGCCACAGCTTCAGGCGGTGCGGCGCGCGGCGGCGGCGGGAGGCGCGGCGGGAGGCGCGGCGGGAGGCGCGGCGGGCGGCGCGACTTGCGGTGGTATATCACAGCTCGACTAATTGCGACCGCGGCGGCGTCGGTGGACGTATTTAGAGAACGGCCGAACTATTAAAATGGCCCTATCAAAAGTGGCACCACGTATTGCCTTGAATCAAGTGTATTCTTAGCTCAAGATATCATTCATTCAAGAATAGGATCGCACCCAGTTAATCAGAGAAGGAGAGAACTTAGCGAATTTCACACGCTTTATTATGAATATAGGAACTACTCCGACAATTTTTTTGAATATACGAGGGCAAGCATAGAAACTTTTGATTATATACTCGGCCACATACACATACATGAAGACTTGAAAGCTAAAGTTAATTTCAAGAAAATTGTTTCACCTCCAGAACATATTTAAGTATAAGAACGCGCGTAAAAAACAAAATTATTTGTTTCGGTCGCGCGATGACCGAATGCGTCCACCGATGCCGCCGCGCGCGCCGCTTTGAGCTGTAGTCCAGTCATTAAAGCCTAAACCCGAAAATAATTAGTAACTTGCTGAAATTTTAAGGGGTTCTTATGGAAGGTAAAATAAGATACCGGGTGATTTTGCAGCGTTCTGGGGTGTACGGAAAGGGTTGAAAAGGGGTGAAAAGGGGTTTTTTGCTAATAACATTGCCAAAAAAATTAGTAACACGCTGCAAATCTATCTATCTATCTATCTATCTTCTATCTTCTATCTATATCTATACTTATAATAAATCTGTAGAGAGGTCAATTCTGTACATGAAATATATTTCCAAAATAACTATCAGGGGGTCATTAGGGATCGATACTGATGCCAAAAATGCAATTAATAAAATTATTGTCTGTCTGTCTGTCTGTCTGTCGGTCTGTCTGTCTGTCTGTCTGTCTGTCTGTCTGTCTGTCTGTATAACCGTTATAGAAACAAAAACTACTCGACGGATTTTGACGAAACTTGGTACAATTATTTTTCATACTCCTGCGCTGGTTATAGTTTTCATCACGCTACAATCAATAGGAGCAGAGCAGTGAAGGGAAATGTTAGGAAAACGGGAGAAGTTACTCCATACACGCTAATCTTCGGAACTATTGGACGGATTTGGTTGTTTTTTTTTTTTTTTGTATAGCTATTAAGTCTGGGCAACATATAGGCTATAATTTATCTTGGAAACTTGAGCACCTGATGCAGGACTGCAATAGATCAGCTAAACTATAAGAGATACAAAAATAGCACCTTAGAAAAAATTGTTCCGCGTGATGAGCATTTTCTGCTGAGAAAATAAATTTGAAGATATGGAACACCTGATGTGGAACTCCAAGAGCCCAGCTACACTATTACATATACAGTAATGACGTCTTAGCAAGAGTTGTTCAGCCTGATGAGCACTCCCTGTTGTCGTATAAAAACTGAAGATCTGGAACACCCGATGTGGAACTCCAAGAGCACAGCTAAACTATAACATATATAGGAATGACGTCTTATCAAGAGTTGTTCCGCGTGATGAGCATTTTCTGCTGAGAAAATAAATTTGAAGAAATAGGACACCAGCTGTGGAACTCCAAGAGCCCATGCTACACTATTACATATACAGTAATGACGTCTTAGCAAGAGTTGTTCAGCCTGATGAGCACTCCCTGTTGTCGTATAAAAACTGAAGATCTGGAACACCTGATGTGGAACCCCAAGAGCCCAGCTACACTATAACATATATTGAATAACATCTTAACAAGAGTTGTTTAGTCTGATGGGCATTTTCTGCTGACTTATAAAAATGAAACATCTGGAACGTCTGGAATCGTCATGCACGTCCCGTTGTTTTCCCGTCCCCAGGCTCTAAGAATTCGACATCAGACGTTTCAGATCTTCGATTTTGACGACCCCATTGTCGCTGGCATAAGCAACAGGATCCGCGTACGAAGTCGCTGGCAGAAGCTAGTTTGGAATAAGGTTGTTCTTACGGTTTTGTAACGTGTATTAAATTTGCAGCGTTTTGCAACATACGGAACATTGTTTTTTTTCAAAACAGTGCAATCAGTTAAAAACAGGGGTAAGAAAATTAGTAACACGCTGCAAATTTGGAATTAGGTTGTTTTTACCGTTTTGTAACGTGTATGAAATTTGCAGCGTTTTGCAACATACGGAACATTGTCTATTATTAAAAAAACAATGAAATTATTTAATCACACGGGTTAAAAAAAATGTAACTCACTGTAAATTTTGTAATTAAGTTGTTTTTACCGTTTCGTAAGGTATATCACATTTGCAGCGTTTTACAACAAATTGAACATTGTTTATTATTAAAAAAACAGTGCGATATACATTACGAAACGGTAAAAACAACTTAATTACAAATTTACAGCGAGTTACAAATTTTTTTCACCCGTGTGATTAAATAATTTCATTGTTTTTTCAATAATAGACAATGTTCCGTATGTTGCAAAACGCTGCAAATTTTATACACGTTACAAACCGGTAAGAACAACCTAATTCCAAATTTGCAGCGTGTTACTAATTTTCTTACCCCTGTTTTTAACTAATTGCACTGTTTTTAAAAAAAAACAATGTTCCGTATGTTGCAAAACGCTGCAAATTTAATACACGTTACAAAACCGTAAGAACAACCTTATTCCAAATTTGCAGCGTGTTACTAATTTTTTTGGCAATGTTATTAGCAAAAAACACATTTTCACCCCTTTTCAACCCTTTCCGTACACCCCAGAACGCTGCAAAATCACCCGGTATGTTATTTTACCTTCCTTAAGAACCCCCTAAAATTTCAGCAAGTTACTAATTATTTTCGGGTTTGGGCTTTAATGACTGGACTACTGTGGCCACCTCGATACTCGCTAGTGCATAATTTGTTTCACTCGCACAACGCGCCGCCCGAGCCGCCGCGCTCCGCGCGTAGCTCTCCGCGCGCAAGTCGCACCGCAATTCGCTACGCCGGTAGCTGTGGCATACTTCATAGGTTTTCTACCATTTGTTTTCGCCGCTCACCGCTTGCCGCGCCTCACACCGCGCCGCAATACGCGCCGCGGTTAGCTGTGGCCTGGAGGTTAGCATTATTCCTAATGATTTACTTCGAAAACAGAAGAGTTGACGTTGATTTTGCGAAGTGAATAATTGCGAGTTTTGCTAAAAGCGGTCCAATCACTAACTGTACTATACCTTTACAGGATCCATCAATATTCACGGTGCTGACATGTCCGTCCACGAAGCCCGGTGTCGCCATTGCTGACTTCGTGATCTTCCCACCGAGGTGGTCCGTTCAGGAGCATACCTTCCGACCACCATACTATCATAGTAAGAAGTACACACATATGGGGTGACTGGCAATTAGTGTACAATACTTAGACACGTGATTGTGCTGATGATAACAAACAATTTTTATCATGGGAGCAAAGCCGAAATCGCGAAAAAAATATCAGCTATTCCAGGGTTGGCATGATTAAAACAAGTTGTTTTAAAACACCTGTTTAAAACAGTGTTTAAAACAGTTTGAAATTAAACAGTGTTTTTTATTACCCGTTTCAACTACTTTTCAAGGCAGATGAATGCATACAAAATGAAAATAAATTAAGGCCAGGTTCCAGTACAGTCCGCAGCTATGAGCGCACTACCTCAGCCCCCGCAAAGGGGCGGGGCAAGTCGACAGCGGTGCGGGCGGGAGGGACCGTGTGTGTATATGCCACAGCGTAGCGTAATGCAGTAAGTCAATTACGTACGAGTGTGTCTGGATTAGATTTTCGTAAAATGATATTCGAGATAGTTTTGATTTTACAAAGTGCATACAATGGAGTACTTTCTTAGGCAGCACAGTATATTTAATATGTGCCGAGTTTGGGCTTGTTTTGTTATGATGACATCTTACCTGCGGACTTGATGGAGTGACCTGAAGGTCTACATCGGTGACTGCCACTGGAACTCGGCGACGGATCGAACTAGATGTGCCGAGTTTGTGCTCGTTTTGTTAGTTATGATGAGATCTTACCTCCGGACTTGATGGAGTGACCTGAAGGTCTACATCGGTGACTGTCACTGGAACTCGGCGACGGATCGAACTAGATGTGCCGAGTTTGGGCTCGTTTTGTAAGTTATGATGAGATCTTACCACCGGACTTGATGGAGTGACCTGAAGGTCTACATCGGTGACTGCCACTGGAACTCGGCGACGGATCGAACTAGATGTGCCGAGTTTGGGCTCGTTTTGTAAGTTATGATGAGATCTTACCACCGGACTTGATGGAGTGACCTGAAGGTCTACATCGGTGACTGCCACTGGAACTCGGCGACGGATCGAACTAAATGTGCCGAGTTTGGGCTCGTTTAGTAAGTCATGATGAGATCTTACCACCGAACTTGATGGAGTGACCTGAAGGTCTACATCGGTGACTGTCACTGGAACTCGGCGACTGATCGAACTAGATGTGCCGAGTTTGGGCTCGTTTTGTAAGTTATGATGAGATCTTACCACCGGACTTGATGGAGTGACCTGAAGGTCTACATCGGTGACTGCCACTGGAACTCGGCGACGGATCGAACTAGATGTGCCGAGTTTGGGCTCGTTTTGTAAGTTATGATGAGATCTTACCACCGGACTTGATGAAGTGACCTGAAGGTCTACATCGGTGACTGCCACTGGAACTCGGCGACGGATTGAACTAAATGTGCCGAGTTTGGGCTCGTTTAGTAAGTCATGATGAGATCTTACCACCGAACTTGATGGAGTGACCTGAAGGTCTACATCGGTGACTGTCACTGGAACTCGGCGACTGATCGAACTAGATGTGCCGAGTTTGGGCTCGTCTTGTAAGTTATGATGAGATCTTACGTACGGACTTGATGGAGTGACCTGAAGGTCTACATCGGTGACTGCCACTGGAACTCGGCGACGGATCGAACTAGATATGCCGAGTTTGGGCTCGTTTTGTAAGTTATGATGAGATCTTACGTACGGACTTGATGGAGTGACCTGAAGGTCTACATCGGTGACTGCCACTGGAACTCGGCGACGGATCGAACTAGATGTGCCGAGTTTGGGCTCGTTTTGTAAGTTATGAAAAATGAAGAAAATGAAAAATGTCTTTATTTTACGAAAACCTTCATGTACAATGAATTGTGCTGGGAGCCTCCTTTTAGGCAGACAATGCCTGTGTTAGGAGACACCGCTCTTCCATATCTTAGAATTTACAACATTTAAACAAGTATTTAGTAACACTTAAAATTTTATAACATTATTTTGTTACAATTTAAAATACAGTAATGTCTTTAATACCATAATTATAATATATTGTGTCAGGCTTGTAGTAAGCGTAGTGTAGTGAATACGAAATTTGTTTGGTGTGGTGTGTATGAGATGTAGTGTGGTTTGGGTTAGTGTGTAGTGGTGTGATGTGGAGTGGTATTGTATAGTGTGACGTAGTGCAGTATGTGGGTAAAAAGTACATAAAATGTGTATCGTTACGGTGTGACATTTTACTCATGATATTCCAGTAGAGATTCCGTATCCTCATAACTAAGAGACTTAATTGATGACTCATTTGATGATTTTGCCACGTAAAAAAAAAAAAAAAAAAAAAAGAGACTTAATCCAGTTTGTGATAATTTTTTTACAGTCAAAATTGTTTCTATTGTGTATATATATAGTTTTATTAATCCTGTTGTAAAGTTGAGGAGATAGATGGTAAAACTGTCTGCTAGCAAGTTTGGTCTTACACTGGGGAACTTCCGCAATTATATCTTTCCTTCTTTTAAGTTTTTTGTTTTTGTCAAATGGAAGGGTTTTATGTTTTTTTAAAATCGTTTGAGTTACGTATAGTTTTCTGACTGAGAGTAAGTTACTGATTTCGTATAGATTTTTAGTAGAGTGTCTTTTATTTTTAAAGTACATGACTTTTATAATTGCTCGTTGTGCACGTTCCACCTCCAGAAATCTAGTTTTAGCTGCGCTACCCCAGATGGAAATACAATACAGCAGAACGGACTGTGCAAGAGCAATGTAGATTTCGTTAAGAAGATTCCTCGGCTGGTTGTTACTGCTCACCATGTTAGTTGAGGCAACGTGTCTTAGGGTTTTGAAAATCCAAGTAAGCTTCCCAACCCTACCAATCACTTGCTCAAGGTGACGGTACCAGGACAGAAACTGGTCAACCATCACCCCTAAGTATTTCGTCTTAGAGACTCTGTTTAGGCTTGGACAGTTACAATTTATTCTGTTAGTATCTCCGCATGTATGTACTTTTAGATTGAGTTCTTCAATGGGCTGTGTCCGGTTACTAACACTGAAACATATATAGTTAGTCTTGGCGGTGTTTAATGTTAGTAAGTTATTTTTTAGCCATTCAACTATGTGTGCCATCCCTACTTCTGTAGTCGCATTAATTTCCTGCCAAGACTTACCAGCAAAAACAACAGCAGTGTCATCAGCGTACGCGAACACTTTGCCGTTTGTTAATTTAATATTATACAACTCATTGATGTATATTAAGAAAAGGGTAGGTCCTAAAACACTACCCTGTGGAACGCCGTATGATACCTCCACTTCGTTACTAATGTGTTGTCCTATTTTTACTTTTTGTTTCCTGTTGGAGAGGTAATCCTTAAGTAGACTGAGTGCAGTACCCCTTATACCGGCTTTTTGCAATTTATTCACAAGGATAGGAACAGAGACGGTGTCAAAAGCCTTTTTGATATCTAAGAAAATGGACAGGCATTTGTGTCCCTTGTCAAGTTGCTCGATTATCTGAGAAGTTAATGATGTCACCGCATCTTCGGTATTTACAGCCTGCCTGAAGCCAAATTGTGACGGAGATAATATTTTATATTTGTTGAGGAATTTGGTAAGTCTAGAATTTATAATCTTTTCAATTACTTTTGATATTGCTGGTAAAACCGAGATAGGTCTGTAATTATTTACATCGTCCCTGTCCCCCCCTTGTGAACTGGGGTTATAATAGATTGCTTTAGGAGAGCCGGGAAAACACCTTGCTGGAGACACAGATTAGCAAGGTGGGTTATTATTGGAACGATTTCCTTTCTTACAAACTTTAGAAATTTTGTTGAGATATTATCCCAACCTGGGGCGCTCTCCGATTTTAAATTTAACAGTATACTGTTTACTTCAGTTATGTCAGTATCAATTAATACAAGAGTATTCAGCGGAGATGGATCTGGATGAATTGGGGAATGGACCTTATTTAAGCTTGGGTGAATCTGATGGGCTAATTGTTTTCCAATGTTTGCGAAATAATCATTAATATAATTAATCGAGTCATGAGGGGTCGCTTTTATATTTAACAATTCTAGGTTTTGGTTTTTTATTTTATTATAGTATGTGATATTTTTTATGTTTTTCCAAAGTAATTTATTATTGGTTACAGATTTTACAAGTAGGTCCCGCTCATACCGCCTTTTTAATTTTTTTATTAGATTATTGCAGTAATTCCTGTACCTAGTGTAGGTTATTTTTAGTATTTCATTGTGCGGATCATTGCGCGTTTGTTTTTGCAATTTGTTTTTGTTTTTAATGCAGCGTAATATACCCGTAGTGATCCATGGTTTGATGATTCGTTTACTGTTTGGAATGGTTTTCACAATCGTGTTGTCATTTATAATACACACATCAAAAGTGTCTAGGGATCAACATATATTTTTGCAATAACTTTTCTCCTGATTGATATTAATTAAAATGTTCTTTAAGGATTCATCAAATAAAGTGTTATCGTTTGTCACAGTAACGATAAACCAAGTCACCTTTGCATTCATAAAGAAATTTGCCATTTTCCTAATAAAGGGATTTTTGACATTTGAACCACTAACATTAAAGTTCGAAAAAAAGACTGAAATAACAGTTTTCTTTAAAATTTTATTGGGTAACTTAAACAATTAATAATCCGTGTTTCTACCGCGAACACTAACAACACAAGAACATCGGTTTGGCATACTCAAAATGAGTTCATCCAAATCACGCTGTGGAATAGCCGCCCATGTTCGTTGCAACAACAAAAAAAGGTCTTCTTGCGACTGGATACCCTCCATATTCGGCAGAGCTCTTCTCTGTAGCATATCCCATGCATGCTCAATCGGGTTCAAGTCTGGCGACTGAGCAGGCCAGGGCAGGACATTGCTGTTAGCTGCGGCGAGAGTCTGTCTTACAACTCTTGCGGTGTGCGGTCGTGCATTATCATGCATTAACTGAAATAAGGGACCGATTTGCACTTGTAGAGGAACGATGACGTCTGATACAATCGTCTCAGCATAAATTTGAGGGTTGAGGTTGCCTCTGATCCAAATCAACTCAGTTCTTCCGCCGATCCAAATACCCGCCCATACCATGATGGTTCCACCACTATAAGGATGGACTTCCTGGCAGGATTTTAATCGCTGTTGGCGTCCAGGGGTTCTCCAGTGTCGTATACGTCTTGTATCCGGTCTCATACCAAAACGAGACTCATCAGAAAAGCACACGAAACGCCATTGTTCTTCTGCCCAATTTCTGTGTTCAAGAGCCCATTGATATCGAATCCTACGATTGTGCATTGCAATAGGTGGTACCCGTAGCGGTCTTCGGGAATGAAGGTTCACTTCATGCAAGCGGTTTCTGACTGTTTGGTCGCTAATTAAGTTCCCTGAAGAGTGATGAAGCCTCACGGCTAACATCATGGCGGTTATTGTTGGAGCTCTTCGAGTTAAGATTTGAATGTATCGGTCTTGTCTCCGTGTGGTGCAGCGATACCGTCCTCCATGGCGCTCAGCCACGGTACCAGTGCTTCGGTAACGTGTCCAAAGTCGACTGATAACACTCTGACTTGTATTCAGAGCTAAAGCCACAGTACGTTGCCGGGAACCAGCTTCTATCATTCCCACGGCTCTGAGCATTTCTTCCCTGCTTAAATGACGTCGCCGCTCCATAATAACGTTGGTTTTAATCAGTAGTAGGGAAACAGTAGCACTAATAATGTCTTCAATGCGTTGTATGTTTTTATAGGGAAAATATTGACAGCTGATTTTCATCTTTTACTCGAATTTTATTTACAGTTCCTGATTCAAATTATGAAATGCACCAAAAAGGATCCATATAAATTTATAAAATCATAAATTTATTACAAAGCCACATCTCAATCTCAAGAAATCCGCATAAAAATGCTTGATCCCTAGACACTTTTGATGTGTGTAGATGATAAGGTATTTTTAAAGCAATCTAGTAATAAGTCGGGATCATCACAAAGTAATAAATCAGATATTTTTTTCTTCTGTAGGTCTTTCAGAGCTTGCTCGTAATTTATTGCGGACGTAGTTTTGTTTGTTGTATAAACATTTTTTAATTTAGCTAGGGATAGGAAAGTGGTGTAATGGTCAGTGATAGTTGAGTGTAAGATAGCGATGGAGGCAGAGAACTTCTTTTTGTGTATATTTAACATGAAGTGGTCCAGACAATTTTGTTCTCTGGTTGCAAGTGTGTGTCCAGGTAGTATACCAAAAAGCGATAACATATTTAAGTAACTAGTTCTATTCTTGTGATCTTGAGAGGATTCATTTTCCCTAGATTTGATGTTGATGTTTATATCTCCTGCTATGATAGTATTTTTTTGTGAAGAAATCATGTTAAGTTGTGTACTAAGAGAATCAATGAATCCATCAATATTAGAGTTAGAAGGCGTAAAAGTCGAAGTTATGATGAGATCTTACCACCGAACTTGATGGAGTGACCTGAAGGTCTACATCGGTGACTGTCACTGGAACTCGGTGACTGATCGAACTAGATGTGCCGAGTTTGGGCTCGTTTTGTAAGTTATGATGAGATCTTACCACCGGACTTGATGGAGTGACCTGAAGGTCTACATCGGTGACTGCCACTGGAACTCGGCGACGGATCGAACTAGATGTGCCGAGTTTGGGCTTGTTTTGTTAGTTATGATGAGATCTTACCTCCGGACTTGATGGAGTGACCTGAAGGTCTACATCGGTGACTGCCACTGGAACTCGGCGACGGATCGAACTAGATGTGCCGAGTTTGGGCTCATTTTGTTAGTTATGATGAGATCTTACGTACGGACTTGATGGAGTGACCTGAAGGTCTACATCGGCGACTGCCACTGAAACTCGGCGACGGATCGAACTAGATGTGCCGAGCTTGGGCTCGTTCTGTTAGTTATGACGAGATCTTACCACCAGACTTGATGGAGTGACCTGAAGGTCTACATCGGTGACTGCCACTGGAACTCGGCGACGAATCGAACTAGATATGCCGAGTTTGGGCTCGTTTTGTTATTTATGATGAGATCTTACCTCCGGACTTGATAGAGTGACCTGAAGGTCTACATCGGTGACTGCCACTGGAACTCGGCGGCGGATTGAACTAGATTTGCCGAGTTTGGGCTCGTTTTGTTAGTTGTGATGAGATCTTACCTCCGAATTTGATGGAGTGACCTGAAGGTCTACATCGGGGAGTCGGAAACTCGGCACATCTAGTTCCATCCGTCGCCGAGTTCCAGTGGCAGTCACCGATGTAGACCTTCAGGTCACTCCATCAAGTCTGGTGGTAAGATCTCATCATAACTTACAAAACGAGCCCATACTCGGCACATCTAGTTCGATCCGTCGCCGAGTTCCAGTGACAGCCACCGATGTAGACTTTCAGGTCACTCCATCAAGTCCGGAGGTAAGATCTCATCATAACTTACAAAACGAGCCCAAACTCGGCACATCTAGTTCGATCCGTCGCCGAGTTCCAGTGGCAGTCACCGATGTAGACCTTCAGGTCACTCCATCAAGTCCGTACGTAAGATCTCATCATAACTTACAAAACGAGCCCAAACTCGGCATATCTAGTTCGATCCGTCGCCGAGTTCCAGTGGCAGTCACCGATGTAGACCTTCAGGTCACTCCATTAAGTCCGTACGTAAGATCTCATCATAACTTACAAAACGAGCCCAAACTCGGCACATCTAGTTCGATCCGTCGCCGAGTTCCAGTGGCAGTCACCGATGTAGACCTTCAGGTCACTCCATCAAGTCCGTATGTAAGATCTCATCATAACTTACAAAACGAGCCCAAACTCGGCACATCTAGTTCAATCCGTCGCCGAGTTCCAGTGGCAGTCAGCAGTCACCGATGTAGACCTTCAGGTCACTCCATCAAGTCTGGTGGTAAGATCTCATCATAACTTACAAAACGAGCCCAAACTCGGCACATCTAGTTCGATCCGTCGCCGAGTTCCAGTGACAGTCACCGATGTAGACCTTCAGGTCACTCCATCAAGTCTGGTGGTAAGATCTCATCATAACTTACAAAACGAGCCCAAACTCGGCACATCTAGTTCGATCCGTCGCCGAGTTCCAGTGACAGTCACCGATGTAGACCTTCAGGTCACTCCATCAAGTCCGGTGGTAAGATCTCATCATAACTAACAAAACGAGCCCAAACTCGGCACATCTAGTTCAATCCGTCGCCGAGTTCCAGTGGCAGTCAGCAGTCACCGATGTAGACCTTCAGGTCACTCCATCAAGTCTGGTGGTAAGATCTCATCATAACTTACAAAACGAGCCCAAACTCGGCACATCTAGTTCGATCCGTCGCCGAGTTCCAGTGACAGTCACCGATGTAGACCTTCAGGTCACTCCATCAAGTCCGGTGGTAAGATCTCATCATAACTAACAAAACGAGCCCAAACTCGGCACATCTAGTTCGATCCGTCGCCGAGTTCCAGTGGCAGTGACCGATGTAGACCTTCAGGTCACTCCATCAAGTTCGCATCCTAGCTAAAAAATAAGCGGGCCATAAAAAAAAATTACATCGTTTCAAAATTAGATCACTTGACTATTTTATTCTATTCCCGCAACTAACACGTAATCGCTTGTGTGTGTGACTTTGTTTCCATGTAGTAGTTCAGTTCTATGCCTGCTTACGTAACCGCGCGGGGGGAATTTTTGCGCAGCAACGACGTACGTCCATCCTCTATCACGCCTCGGCGGGTACTGGCAAATGTACTCTATGGGTACTGGCGAGCGCCCGGTGAGCGAATTAATGCCAATATTTTGGGTATTTTATTTCTTGGAGAAAAATTATAACGAAATTTTAAAATTTGCTTTTACCATGCACTTCTAAATAATGATCTGTTTTTATTTTTATAAGTTTCATATAAATTCATTGTGAAATCTCTAAGCAGTGGATGTTTGAAAATTGTGATTTAGTGTCATGTTTGAGATTTTTTTCTATCGAGCCAATTATTCCAATTCGTGTTTCTATCTTTACCATTCACTCGAGGATATGTTCAACTTTAATATTATGATTTTTTTTATTAAAAATATCATTGTTAATGAGACTTTCAGACGTTTGAAAATCTTAAAAATTACTGTAAGCCCGCCTTAATATTCAGGAGTCAAAATAGTTTGACATAAAACCTTTTGAGTTTAATGCCATTGTTATGTTATATTTTTAACTTTTAATGGCATTGTAATGAAACAATGCATACAATTATTAGAAAAAAACATCACATGTTTTTTTTCCATTGATCATTTTTCGTAAAAATTTCATTACAAAGGGCGAATTTGAAAAGATGTAGTCTAGAAATGAAACATAATTGATTTATACGTTTAGACATCAACAAACAAGGTGGAATTAATTTGAAAAATACCAGAAACTAAAAAAAAAAACTAAAAAAAAACACTTGTTTAAAACATTTTGAACTGTTTGTTTTATAAATTTGAAAAAAAAACTGTTTTTTTTTTCAACCCTGAGCTATTCAGTACATTAAGCAGACACAAATGTACAGAACAGCTGGTTTTTTTTTTCGCATTTTCATGTTTGTTCTCATAATAAAAGTTGTTGGTTATCATGAGCACAATCACGTGTTTAAATATCGTACAGTCACGAGCAATAACATGTAAACACTTAACAAAATTCAAATGCAATTTACTCGTAAAATACTGGTCTCCACTTTGAAATAAGACCTTCATTATAGCATGGCTTACAAAATAGAAGCCCAATGAAAAAATCTGAAGTTAATCAATATGGTACCAGAACATCGCTTTTGAATATTGCTTAGTTAGTGTTTACATACTATTGCTCGTGACTGTACACTAATTACCAATCACCCTATATACTTGCATCTTTGAAAAAAGATGTGAAATTCAAATATGAAGAAAAATGTTGACAAAAGGGCCGAAATTAGCCTTTTATAGGCACCGATGGCACACCCCTATTTTTCCCTTTTGCTGGGCAGAAACTAGGAAACGCATTGCGATTGCTTAAGACCCCCTGCCACTGGTGCTCATTACAACACACTATTCATTAAAAAAAAAAACACTTTTTTTCAATGAGACAAAAGAATACTGAATTTATTAATTATTTATTTCATTTATTTTTCTTATTAAATATTAGCAACCAAAAGCACTAATATAAAATACACACACACACACATATACAATACTGTTCATAAATTCACCGTCATCACTCGTAGCTGAGGTGTCCGAGTGGTTAAGGAGTTGGACTTGAAATCCAATGGGTTGTACCCGCGCAGGTTCGAATCCTGTCCTCAGCGAGTTTTTTTTTGGCTCTTTTTTATGTGTGACATGAGACGTTACGTATTTTACCGTACAGCGTACTTGAAGTACGGCGTCTTGTTTACAAAATGAAAAAGTGCCTCTAGTTTACGAACAAAGAATTTTTTTTTGCCACCACGTTAAAGTTCCCCTTTACTTTACGTCATGTATTTATACAAAAAACTCGTGATAAGGCCTCTGTTTACAAACGAATTGTTAGTACTTCGGAGACATTGACAAGAATTTCACGCTCCATTCCAAATATCTTTTACTTATAATGCGGACAGCGAAGGAGTGGAACTCTCTGCCTGCGTCTGTGTTTCCGAACACATCCAACCCCAATCTCTTCAAAGTTAGAGTGAACAGGCTTCTTCTGGGTAAGCTCGCTCCATCGTCGACCTTGTCTTAGTCACCTCTGACCTCGACCTGTTTTTCAGGAAACTGCATGAGTGAATTCATGGGCCTCATTTTGGGTGCGTACGAGGCCAAGGAGGGAGGTTTCCTCCCTGGAGGCGCGTCTCTTCACTCCATGATGACCCCCCATGGGCCAGATGACAAGTGTTTCAATGGTGCTTCTTATGGAGAACTGGTTCCACAGAAAATTGCTGTGAATACTCAGGTTGGTAAACCATAACTAGAGCAAATTTTTCCCACGTTTTTATACAATCACTTTTCTTGTTTAATTTTGTCGTTGGTTGGATATTTGCATACCTATATTATTATGTACTAGCAGGCTGAATTTTTGCACACGCTCTGAGTTCTGATGACAATACATGACTAACTAAGAAAAATCATAACAAATCCAATATGGCGCCTCCCCAAGATGGCGGACTGGCTATTTGAAATCCACCCCCATGATATGGGTCATGAATATGGGTATCAAATGAAATGGTTAGTTTTTTTTTTTTTTTGTTCGGAAAGCTTACAGACTAATACATAAGTTATTAACAAACAATTGCACTGACATTTGCCAGTTACATTTCACAAGTAAAACGACTATGTACCTTAAATCTAAAATTAAAACAGAAACAGGTTCTTCTTAAAAATACCAAAGTGATAAATCACATAAAATGAAAGTATTATGCTAAAAACAGGGTAAAAAAAGTAACAATAAGTGTTCTCTATTGTTATTGTTGCTAAGGTCAGTATTGAAATAGTCTTTATTAAAGGCTTATTAGATAAATAGTCTTTATTATTGCTGTCAGAAATACGAAAAAAATTGTCACATGACTTAAATATAATATGGCGGACGTCTAAGATGGCAGGCTATTTGAAATACACCCCCATGATATGGGTATCAAATTAAAAGGGTTTTCTGTCAGGAATATGAAAAAAAAAGATAAAAATAATTAAATAATTAATAGATCTAATAGGGTCAATGACTTACAAAATCTAATAAATCTGCCAGATTATACAAAAAATATTTGGCCCGTCCGCCCCTTTTTAGGCTTCGACGGAGCCGTCCAACAGCAGACGTCCTGCCTATGCGTAAAGAAAAACAGAATTTATTTATTTACTTAAGTGTTTTTTTTTTCAGGCATTTATGTTCGAGTCTTCGCTAAGCTTAGCTATAACAAAATGGGGCGCCGAGACCTGTCAGAAACTTGACGCGAAGTACTACGAGTGCTGGCAAAACTTGCCGAAGCTCTTCTCAGAAAAAATCAACGTTTAATTAAATAATTTTAAGTTTTGTGTACTTACTAGTGATGTTGCGAATATTCGCATTCGCATTCGCAAATATTCGCATGTTTTTTGATATTCGCATTCGCATTCGCATCCGCATAAATTGATGCGAATGTTTGCGAATATTTCTGAAAAACTATTTTTTAATTTACTACTATGATTTGAATATGGAAACTATATGTAACGGAATAGTCTTGAAGTAATCAACTAAATTGAAATAGTTCTGTTAGTCCAATCGCAACAAAAATGTCAAAACTTCCTTTTTATCGTGATAAAATCATCAAATGAGTACTACCACCCAGTTATAATAATTATTAAAAAATCTACCACATAATTTTGCTTAAAGGAGAAAAATAAAAAATAAATATTTTTATTTATTTTTATAAGTTCTTTGTCCATGCCTGTTCCGGTGAAGTAGGTATACAGGGTGTTTCTTTAAAATGGGACATAAGGGAGAAACCCGAATCCATAAGAGATGCAACTTTCTTAGAAACCTTTAGCTCTTTTTTGATGTTGTCAATTTGTTTTTTGTAGTTGAAAAAAATCGCGACGGCGATAATTTTTTCGTTCAAACAATTTGTAAGAAAAAAATATTTTTGTAAAATTTGACGAACTTCCGCCGTCCCGATTTTTTTCTTGTGATACAATGAAATGATCCTTACATGAAATAGAGTCGAACGGCACTAAAAAAATTTTTGGCCAATTTCCCTCATTTCTGTGGACAACTCACACTTGACCCAAAAAATAAAAACGCCAAAATTGTAAATATCAAAAAAGGAGCTAAAGGTTTCTAAGATAGTTTTCCCATATCTCTTATGGATTCGGTTTTCTCCCTTTTGTCCCATTTCAAAGAAACACCCTGAAAAAAAATCCAGCTCCAGTCTAAACTTGTTGAATAAATTTTATGTGTTGAAGTGAATGAAGTTTCATTCATACAATTAAATCGACTTGACAATGTTCGGTTTAAATCTGTCTGACATGAATTGTCAAACCCATCAATAATTTTGCGTGCGTTTTATTTAAAAGGCAATATTCGCATTCGCATTCGCATTCGCGAATATTGAAATTGAATATTCGCATCCGCATTCGCATTCGCGAATGTCAAAAATCAGACATTCGCAACATCTCTAGTACTTACCTACTGTAATCATGAAAACAAGATATTATCACTGTTCCATGTCAATGTAATGGTATTAATAACTAGCTTTATCCCGTGAATTTGTATGAGTGGAATATACGATCAAGTACATATCTATATTTTTTTTTGTTTTTGTTCAGACGCTGATATAGACTAACATAATATACAAAAACCGGCCAAGTGCGTGTCGGGCCACGCACAGTGTAGGGTTCCGTAGTTGCCCATCAAAATACTTATGCGAACTAACTTAACTGATTCGCTGAATTTAATTTTAAAAAGAAGAATTTTCAAAATCGGTCCAGGCGTCTTTGAGAAATCGGGGAAAATACATTAAAAAAAATATTACAACGAATTGAGAACCTCCTCCTTTTGACAATAAAAACCTACCTATCCCCAAAACATACCCACCTATTATAGCTGTAAAAATAATGTTGACAAACTTACATTTGCAGTTGAAGAACATGTTCTCCGACAAATTTTGTTTAGGAAAATATGTTATCCAAGTACGTTTTATAAGTTGGTCGACTATTACTCGTAAACTTGTAAAGCCTACTTAGTCATGATAATTTTCTTTTAAACTTCATTATATTTACTACTATTGTGAATTTTTTCACACCCTCAAACATAACCGTTTAGCTGGTAGAGGGGGGGGACACTCGAGTCGAGCAAAAATTTGCACTTTAAAGCTTAATGTTTCACAAACGAATCTTTTTACCAAAAAATTGTTAATGGAAACTATCAATATTTTTTAAAGACCTATTTAATGATACCCCACACTAAGGGGTACGTGAGAAATAAAAAAAACATCCCCACTTCACGTGTACAGGAGGTACCCTAAAAAAAATATTTTACGAGATTTTATTTTACCACTTTTTTGGCACAACAAATCCGTATATTTACACCAAATTACAGCTTTCTAGTACTGGGCGTCTCTGAGTTAAGCTGCGGACAGACGGACGGACGGACGGACGGACGGACATGGCGAAACTATAAGGGTTCCTTGTTGACTACGGAACCCTAAAAACTGAGCAGTTCTAGAAATAATACATACTTACAATACATACGGGTCAAATAGAAAACATTTCTTTTTTTTAAGTCGGTTAAAACCAAAACCAAGTCTGTCTGCCAACAAACCAGATCTTGGGCAAGTCTATCGTGCCGCAGGGGGTCTCATACTACGGCTACGTTTTCCCGAACGCGGTTTCCACAGTACACACGACTACACATCAAGCTAATACAAAACCATTTTGTCTTGGTCTCGCTTTATATGATCTTTCCGCACATTGAACGGTCAGCTTATACTAGTTTTGTATAGCTTGATGTGGCCGTGTTTAGGTACAACATGTCTGCTCTATCGACGATCTGTGCATCTGCAGACATAGCACACCACATTTCGACACCACAACTTCGTCGCGAATTATCCTTTGCAACAGAGAAGCCCCGACCAATTGCTATCTCCATTGTATTCCGAGCGACCTTCAATTTGTGGACCAGGCCAACAGTGACAGTGATTGTCTAAGGGTGCGTCCACATCTGGCGAATGCGCCGCGAATGCGCAGCTCGTACGCGGTTTGCGAGCGGCGCGCGAGCTGCACGCGCGCAGTAACAGCAATGGTTTGGTACGCCAAAAGGCGCGCGCGCGGCGCGCGATCTTCACGCGTGCAGCTCGCAAACGGTGCGCGAACTACGCATTTGCGGCGCATTCGTCAGATGTGGACGCACCCTACTGGAATGGATTGCTGGTTTGGTTCGATTCAAAGATATCACGCAGGTTCTCAGCAGACGCCCAGCCCAACCGTTTTCTTCGGGTCACTTCCTTCTCAAAGTTTTGCCGCCCCAAAAGTGTGGTGCGTGGGGGCGCGTGAACGACTGGACATGACGGAATCGACGCGTGCGGGGGGGTTGACGGGGGCGGTACACAAACGTCGCACTCGCAACGAGTTTGTTTATCATTCTATTTTCTGGTTCATTCTGCGCATAACTTCGAGTACTAAAAGTACAAAATACAAATTGTCTTAAACAAATCTTTAAAAAATAGAAAATGTGTTTTTTCTTCATAGTATTAATATAATCTTATATACATATAAAATTTCCGTGTCAAAATGTTAGTTACCGTACTCCTCTGAAACTGCTTGACCTATTTTTATGAAATTTGGTATGCATATTCAGTAGGTCTGAGAATCGGCTACTACTTATCTATTTTTTTTTAAATTTATATGGCATAACAACGTTTGCGGGGTCAGCTAGTAATATAATATATTCCACAACTATCACACAATGCCATCTAGTCCCAAGCTAAGCAGAGCTTGTGTTATGGGTACTAGACAACTGATAAACATACTTATATATTTTTAAATACATACATATTATAGACTAGTGTTTGCCCGCGGCTTCGCTTGCGTTAATTTAGAATTTGAGAAACAATACGGATCGTGTAAGTGGCGCCATCTGGAATATGAACGTAATTGTTTTCTCGGCAACAGCTCTCTTCTGTTATTCGGGATGAAAGATACCCTATATCCGTGTCTATACTCCTGACAACGTATATGCTAAGTTTTGGGACGATCGATTCAGTAGGTAGTAATGCGTGAAAAGGTAAAAAACAAACTTACTTGCATTTTTATTATTAGTTTCGATCAATAATGTGTTATCTAGGTACATAGTTTGCATAGGAAACGTCCTTATTTGAGCGACATTAATTTCAAAGAACCGTGTTTAACTTAAACATTAGACTATAATTTTTTGATCGATTTACAGTATCGCTGCAAATTGAACGTACGATAGCATTGCTCTTCTCCCTTTAGCATACCGCGTGATACCTAAAAAATAATTAATTATCTGACTCGATGAGTACAACTTGTCGTCGTTTAAAACAGAATCTATGCACTGGTTTGATCACCAATTCAAAACATAAATAAACACAAATTATAGAAACCCAGATTTTTTTCTAATCTTTAAAATTCCTACACCTCGAAACAATTACAATTTAAAAAAAATATCCAACTTACTACCTACAATTTAAATCAGTGTAGATCCTAGAGAACTATTGAAAAAAATAAATAAAAACTATTTGAAACTCACGGGACAAATAAAAACAAAAAAAAAAAAATTGCGAGATTTGATCCAGAGACCCCTTGCACGAAAGTCAAGCAGGTTACCAACCAGACTGGCTATTATGCTGACAGTGATTTTCAAATAGCGGTTCTTATACAAATGACTGAAAATCAACATAAATTATAAAATTGCTAATCCCCCAAGGGGGATAGCGTAATTATACATATCCTATTAATTGAAGAGCAGTTTAAGGAAAAATTGACTAAATAATATCCAGTCGTTTAGCTTCCAACTATCAACAAACACTTAAAAACAACAAAATTCAAAATTGCTTATCTCCCAGGAAAAATAGCGTAATAATACATAACCGTATTTGATCGACAACTTTACAGTAGTTTATGAGATAGATCAAATCAAAAAAACATAAAAAAAATTCGAAAAAAAAAAGTTGATTTGACATCAGAATCGATCCCTTATCTCGAAAAAAATACAAAAAGAAAAAAATATTCAATGTACAGGAATGACAGCTCTACGATTTTATTATATTACTAGCTTCTGCCCGCGACTTCGTACGCGGATCCTGTTGCTTATGCCAGCGACGACGCACGGGGTCGTCAAAATCGAAGATCTGAAACGTCGAATTCTAAGAGCCTGGGGACGGGAAAACAACGGGATGCGCGAGACGATTCCAGACGTTCTAGATCTTTCATTTTTGTAAGTCAACAGGAAATGACCACCAGACTAAACAACTCTTGCTAAGACGTCATTCCAATATATGTTATAGTGTAGCTGGGGTCTTGGAGTTCCACATCAGGTGTTCCAGATCTCAATTTTCATACGTCAACAGAAAATGCTCATTAGGTCGGACAACTCTTGCTAAGACGTCATTCCTATGTACCTATGTTATAAAGTAGCTGGGCTGTTGGAGTTCCACATCAGGTGTACCAGATTTTCAATTTTTATACGACAACAGAGGTTGCTCATCAGGCTCAACAACTCTTGCTAAGACATCTTTACTGTATATGTTATAGTGTAGCTGGGCTCTTGAAGTTCCACATCAGGTGTTCCAGATCTTCAATTTTTATACGTTGACAGAGAGTACTCATCAGGCTGAATAACTCTTGCTAAGACGTCATTCACTTATATGTTATAGTGTAGCTGGGCTCTTGGAGTTCCACATCAGGTGTTCCAGATCTTCAAATTTTTATACAGCAATAGAGAGTGCTTATCAGGCTGAACAACTCTTGCTAAGACGTCGTTCCTGTATATGTCATAGTGTAGCTGGGCTCTTGGTGTTCCACATCAGGTGTCCAGGATCTTCAAATTTATTCTCTCAGCAGAAAATGCTCATCACGTGGAACAATTTTTGCTACGGCACCATTTCTGTATCTCTTATAGTTAAGCAGGTCTGTTGCGGTTCTGCATCAGGTGTTCAAGTTTCCAAGATAAATTATAGCCTATATGTTAACCGGACTTAATACCTATACAACAAAAAAAAAATCATTCAAATCCGTCCAGTAGTTCCGAAGATTAGCGTGCACAAACACACAGACAAACAGACAAACAGACAAACCGACAAACAGACAAAAAAAATTTTAACTACATTTTCGGGTTCGGCATCGATAAAATAACAACCCCTGCTACTTTTTTTTTGTATATTTCCATTGTACAGACACCACTTTTCTACAAATTTATTATAAGTATATAGAAGAAGATATAGAAGATGTAAAGGGGTCGATCTCCAGAGGCATTTTTTTTCGTGTCGGGCTGAATAAACCCATTTTAAAAAGGAAAAACGTTTTCAAAATATTTTTTTATACGCAGTTCAGTGTCTAATCTACCTGGTACAAGGCTAATATTATGAATAAGTTTATTAAAAATATAAAAAAAAAAATCTTAAACCCTAAAATCCTGATCGCTCCGGGTTGTCCTCACTCCCGATTGAATGAAAAAAATGTTCTTTATTTTTTTAATGAGAAGCTACATATGAAACAACTTATTTAGATTACATAAGAAATAGTTAATCTTCATTGTTATAAAATACTTGTAGTTTCATTATGAATATTTTTGCCACAATTTGAATTTAAATTCGTGTCCGGGCATTTTTTCTCATCGCTCTGCGCTGAGGTAAAACATCGCGCTCATGCCTAGTTACGCGTTATAGACACTCTATTCCACTCTCGCTGGGTAGCACCAGCAGTGGTCTAACCGTTGAGGAGGATACCTTTGTGCCACGTATCCGCGAAGGTAAGTTCACGAAGGCAAGTTTATTATTACTCTGGATTTGGTTCTCGAATTTTATGATTGATATGGCACGTTATTCAAATTAAATATTAAGCTTGTAAATGTGTTTTTTATGTGAATTGGGTGATCTTTATGATGGTTTTTATGACACGTAATTATAATTTTCTACTGCTTTTAAATTCGGCTATATTCATGATTTTGTGACTTTTTCTGATCGATATGGCTGTGATTGCTCTGTCCAAAAAGACCAGAGCAATGATATTTTGCATTAATTGTACGTTATAAAACTATTTAACCCTTAATTTGGTACAGTTAAGTATACTCAACATAACATTTGAAAAAATCTAGATGTCAAATTTTCTTCCGTGGTTTCAAATTTTATAGGCTAGGAATACTTCAATGATAGTTAATTATAGTAGGAAAAAGTTTCTACCGGCCTGTCAATATTTTACTTGACAATAGAGAACCAGAAAAGACAACGAGACAACGTCATCTGTGACCCATAAAGGTAAATATTTATTTTTGTTGGGTTTTGGTCTAGTTTTGGTACATATATTGCTTATTTCTATTTCTTTATTGTGTAATCAATACATTAAAAATATTAGAAATCCATTTTTCACCTGAATAAGAACACGAGGAGTCAGTGAACTTGATTGTTAAGTATACTCAACAAAATTCGATGGTGAGTAATCTTGTTATGTAGAGTATACTCAACAAGTCTGCATGGTGAGACTTATTGAAATGACAGTTCTAGCACTTTTTCAAATGAAACGATGCATTCTCAGTCAGGTAAGTGATTCTCCTCTACAATTTACACAAATCTTGGCTTTTGCGCCACTACCAACATGTACTACAGCTACTAGCAAATCGTTGGAGACAGAGGGCTGTGTTCTGTCTCCACTCCACTTCACTTAACCTGATCCAGATAACCCCTGTACCCAAGAAAAAAATGAAATCAAGTTTAAATGGTCTCATGGAAGTTTCCTTCATTGTGCTGAAGTAGATCCAGAAGCGTTCGAAAGCTCTAGGGTCCCAAAAGAAAGAACTAATTCAATTATTTCATCGATTTCATTTCTGACAATCCGTTTGACGAAATTTGTGCCAAAACTAATGGTTAATTATAATGTTAACGAAGTGAAAATTTCTAACTACATAAAAATACTGCATGTGAACCTTTTTTTATTTATATATTATATAATATTATATACATAGTAATTTTTTAGCCATAGGATTTTGTTGAGTATACTTAACGTTGTGTTTTCAGGAAACCCTTCATGTAATATTTTTTTTATTATTTTTCCCGTAAGGTTTGAATGCATATTAACACAATATATTAACGCCAACTTTCTACTACAACTTTTTTGGTCTTGCCAAATTAAGGGTTAACCATCTCAAAAAAAAAAGGAGATTCGCAGTTCGGCCTGTATGTGTGTATGAATGTTTGTCCGCGATTATCTCGCGTTTGGCTGAACCGATTTTGATGCGGTTTTCAGAAAAGTGTTAGTTTTATTCTGGGAACGGTTTTAATATAATTATAATTACACGAACCGTCTCGAACACAGACTTGATGACTTCCAGCCTCCCGAACAAGCCGGTTTCCGAAGAGGCTATAGTACCATAGACCACATCCATACGCTGCAGCAAGTTATACAGAAGACCGAAGAGTATAACTTGCCATTATGCTTAGCGTTTGTGGACTATGAGAAAGCTTTCGATTCGGTGGAAACATGGGCGGTACTTGAGTCACTCCAGCGATGCCGTATTGACTATCGGTACATCGAGGTGTTGAATTGCTTGTATAATAACGCCACCATGTCGGTCCGAGTACAGGAGCAGAGCACGAAGGCGATTCCATTGAGAAGAGGCGTAAGACAGGGGGACGTTATCTCCCCGAAACTGTTTACTGCCGCAATGGAAGACGCCTTCATGCTCCTGGAATGGCATGGATTTGGCATCAACATCAACGGCGAATACATCACTCACATTCGGTTTGCCGACGACATCGTAGTCATGGCAAAGTCGATGGAGGAACTCAGCATGATGCTCGATGGCCTCGACCGAGTTTCACATCCGGTGGGCTTGAAAATGAACATGGACAAGACGAAAATTATGTCAAATGCCAATGTTGTGCCCACCCCAGTCTCTGTTGGAAACTCGGTACTCGAAGTTGTTGACTCATATAATCTACTTAGGACAAGCAGTCCAGTTACGTAGGTCCAACTTCGAGAAAGAGGTCAACCCTCCGAATCCAACTCGGTTGGGCAGCGTTCGGGAAACTACGCAATGTCTTTTCGTCCGACATACCTCAGTGCCTCAAGACGAAAGTCTTCAACCAATGTGTGTTACCAGTGATGAGTTACGGCACCGAAACGTGGTCTTTCACTAGTGGCCTCATCTCAAAGCTCAAAGTCGCTCAACGAGCTATGGAGAGGGCTATGCTAGGTGTTTCTCCACGTGATCGAATCTGAAATGAGGAGATCCGTAGACGAACTAAAGTCACCGATATAGCCCACCGGATTAGCAAGCTTAAGTGGCAATGGGCAGGCCATATCGCTCGCAGAGCAGTTGGCCGATGGGGTCGAAAAGTATTAGAGTGGAGACCACGGACTAGCAAGCGCAGCGTAGGACGTCCACCAGCAAGGTGGACAGACGACCTTATAAAGGTCGCCGGAAGACGCTGGATGCAGGTCGCTTCCAACCGGTATATGTGGAGATCAAAAGGTGAGGCCTATGTTCAGCAGTGGACGTCCTATGGCTGAGATGATGATGATGAACGGTTTTAATATATAAAACTAATGGATATCTTGAGACATTACCCACATACATCCATTTTTTTGCTGACTTGTATTGTAGATTTTCAAGGACACCGATTTAATTGAACATCTAAACTAAAAGGGAAAAATAAAAAAAAAAGCTTTTTGAAAAAAAAAGGAACCGACTTCAAAACCAAACACAAAAAAGTATAAAATAACTTTTCTTTCGGAATTCGGATGGCCATAGTCAGTGAAATAAAAAACAAAGCCACAGACTTCCGGAAGAAAAGGTATCACTTACATGTTATCTTGTTACACGTATACCAACTGAATATGACTTAAAACGCCAAAACTAATAATTTTTTATCAATATTCTTATTTTTTTTAAATTGGTTTGACCATATAATTATGATCGCTCTGTCACCAATTATGATTGCTCTGGTCGCGTAATTTTTTGAACTTAAATATTTCCATAACTGTTAGTGTAAATTGAAGGCCAAAAGTAAAAATATACTATTTGAATATCATACTTTTTAATGAGATACAGAATTACCGATAAATATCAATATCTGAAAAGCACCAGAGCGATCACACGAATACGCCCGTTTGGAAATCCACCCAAATAAATTACACCCAGGCACAGAACAAATGATCGTGCTCATCACACAAACATTTGTCCTGGGTGGGAATCGAACCTACGACCTCCGGCATAGCAGTCAGGGTCACTAACCACTAGACCAACAGGCCAGTCAAACACTTCCGCTTCTGCTTCCGCATTCGCATCCGCTAAGATTTACTTTTGACATCTGTTTCCGTTTCTGCTTCCGTTAAGACGCTTCCGTTGCATCACTATTTCAAATAATCAAAAAAAAAAAATTATGCATACATTTATTTCAATAATATTTGCAATTTAATTTTTTTCTAATATTTTTCAGTAGTTTTCAGTAGTTCTCTTCTTCAGTAGTTCTAGGATAAATCTGTGCTGATTTAAATTGTAGGTAGGTAAGTTGGCTATTATTTTACCTAAACCAATGATATTTTAGTAAACAGATATGTTATGAGCGCGCAAAAGGTGAAGACCAGAAAATGTCCTACGTCGGACAATTGCTTTTAGTCTGTGTCTCGCACGACTACGAGTAACACGTTGCGCGCTGCTACGTAATTGTCATCAAAAATGCCATCGTGTGTATTTATGAAGTGTACCAATCATGATAAAAAAAAAAAACACACGGGATCTCATACCACACGTAAGTAAGCAATATACTTCGATTTATTAATATATTTCAATTATTTTCGTAATATTCTGATGTCGTAAGAACGACAAGGTGATGCCGACGTGCGGGGGGATTGATGACGCGTGGGTGGCATGGCGTGGCGCTGTTTGTTTATCTAGCTGTCACTTTTTTTCTTATTGCGTTTTATCAAGCTATCCTTTTTACTTGTAGTGAAATGTAATGTTTGAATAAAAAAGTCCGCGCTCGGCGCGGAACAGTTTTTTTGCTGTTCTTTTGTAAGCGTATAAAATATCTGTATATTAGAATATCATTGACCTAAACGTAATTTATTGTTTCGAAGTGTAGAAATTTTAAAGATTAGAAAACAAACAAATCTTTCTATTATTTTGTGTTTATTTATGCTTTGAATTAGTGTTCAAACCAGTGCATAGATTTTGTTTTAAACGACAACAAGTTTTACTGATCGAGTTAAATAATAAGCTATTTTTTAGGTATCACGCGGTATGCTGAAGGGGGAAGAGCAAGGCTATCCTACGTTCAATTTCGTTAACAAATTGCAGCGATACTGTAAATCGACCAAAAATGATAGTCTAATGTTTAAGTTAAACACGGATCTTTGAAATTAATGTCGCACAAACAAGGACGTTTCCTATGCAAACTATGTAGGTACCTACGTATAACATTATTGATCCAAACTAATATTATTGCAAGTAATAGTATGTTTGTTTTTTAGCTTTTCACGCAAACTACCGACTGAAACGATCGTCCCAAAATTTGCGTATATACGTCTAGAGTATTGACACGGATATAGGGTACCTTTCATCCCCTGTAATATAAGAGAGCTGTTGCCGAGAAAAAAAATACGTTCATATTCCAGATGGCGCCACTTACACGATCCGTATTGTTTCTCAAATTCTAAATTAACGCAAGCGAAGCCGCGGGCAAACACTAGTTCTAGCATAAAATCAGAGGTAGCGCCATTTATGATTACAGGTCTGGGGGTGCCATGACCATGATGGGTTTTTTTAAATAGGATTTTGCCTCAATTCCTCCCGAGACCAGCGATTCTTCAAGGCGAGTGCTTAAAGAATCGCTCTGCAGGCTGTTCAGAATCACCTCCAGCTCCTGCAGAGATTCTACCATTATGAGAATGTCATTCGCATATCAAAGGTGCGTATAAGATGAAAATATTTAAGCGCATTTCACACAGAGAGCGGGCGCGGGTCGGGCGCGGGGCGGGCGCGTTTCGGTGTACGGGCACGACCCGCCCCGCGCCCGACCCGCGCACGCTTTCAGTGTGAAGTCTTCCATTTAAATACAAAGAACTAGACCCGCCGTACTCCCGCCCCGACCCGCGCCCGACCCGCGCCCGCTCTCTGTGTGAAATGCGCTTTAATGAACATTGATATTTCTGTGGCTCTAGTGAAAAAGGGTCTAAGTCTAAAAATGCAACTTTACAGGAGACGCAAAAAACGCCCCGCGCGCACCAAATTACATGTTTAAGTACGTGTGGCATTTAAACAGCTGTCAAATTAAATATATGTGATATGTTATATAGGTAAAAAATGTATGTTCTTTCTTATTCTAGTATTATTTTTTACATAAACTGAATAGTTTTCAAAATAGCGACTTATACTTAACACAAAATGAACTACACAAGGGTATAAAAGAAGTTAGATCCCTTTTCTCATACACAAAAAGTTAATTCACAAAAGTGAAAAAGGATACGCATTTGGAGTTATTTGTATGATAACTAAGAAATTAAATCAGATAATTAGTGTTGGAATAGCCAAAATAAATGAACTGAATGTGTACTTTTTATCGACATGATAAAATTTTGAAAAATAGCAAAAATAAATAACTTGTATCTTTTTTCACATAGTTATTAGACGTAACATAAGGCGCATGTTGACTTACGTGAACCTTTTGTGTAAGTTATATCTATCTTTAAACCAAAATAAAACCAAAAAATATGTAGTTTTGTGGTGTTTATTTTTTTATTAAAGTGAAGAAAAGTATTTTAAGAAGTACCTATGACAGTTATTTTTAAATCATAAAAACAATTAAAAAACAAATGAAAAGTACAAATCGAGTCCCACAGAACCTTGAAAGTGATTCAAATCTTGTTCGATATCAAGAAATGTCTATAGCACAGTTTTTTTATAAGTCAGGACAAATCAACTGCAGTTGAAACCTGGGAAAGTGATCCAGAAAACCTTATTTTAATTTCACTTCTACCGATAATAAACTCCAGTTTTAAAATAAATATGCAGTTAGTAAAAAAGTATTGAAGAAGTTAATTAAGTATTATGACGCAGTTTTTTTAATCAGGAAAACAATTCAAAAATAAAAAAATAATCAAATAAATCAAGTCTAACAGAAACCTTAAAAATGATCCAGAAAACCTTATTCGATGTCGTCGTTGCTGTCGTTTAGAAGAGGATGTTGATCTTTTATATTATCATCGTCAATGAAAAGGTTGTTATAAAAAGATCGAACACTGGGGTTTATTAGCGGAAGAAGAGAAATCAAATCTCTCTTTTTCTCATTTGAATTAGCTAGGCCCATCGTATGACCTAGGAATACATTACCGTTTCAAACAGAGGGAGTGGTGATTTTCCTCTTTCCCTCTGCAAATTAACAATGTTCCATTCTTCCTCATCACACAACTTACAATGAAATTCTCCTTTTTTATATTTCTTTTGTCTTTAACTCGTCTGTCGTAGACTTCTAAGCTCCAGTAATAATTTAAAATAATTCTACAAGGTCCTAGTCTTTTAACTTTAAATTTCTCTTCTTTTTTATAGTTTCTGTATCTCTTCTTTCCTTGTTAATTTTCCTAGGATTACGTTTCCGGTCTTGTTAAGTACCTTTTTATATCCCAAAATGACTTATTATTGCTCGTATCTAAATCTGACTGTGGAATAATGACATCGCCTTTTACGTTTTTGTAAAAGTGAACAATCTGAGTTACTTGTGTCAGATTATTTGGAATGAAATCGTCACTACTTTCTGTGGGATAATGCAAATTGGGTTATGATAGCGTATCAGTGAACATAGAAATAATATCAAGATATAAGACAAAAGTTTCATCAGAATCAGTGAATGTATCGACATCATTATCAGGCTCTGCGAAAAGGTTTTTGAAACTTCCAGGTATTGGAGAAAATATTTAAGAGTTTCCCTGCTTTGGTGAGTTATTTTTTAAACATTCAAGCCTTGGATAATAACTGTTTGAACATCCTGATCTTGGAGAATGATCCCTAGAATGTGTAGCCTTTGGAGAATAGTTTCGGAAGATATAAGCACAGGTATAGATTCGCCATCAATCCAATCTACTTCATCCATCATTGCCATATCTTTGGAAACAAGACCCATCAAACAATTAATGCGACCACGACCAGCCATTCTAAAACAATAGATATATTTGACTGGCCTGTTGGTCTAGTGGTAAGTGACCCCGACTGCTTTGCGGAGGTCGTGAATTGGATTCCCACTCAGGACAAATGTTTGTGTGATGAGCACGATCATTTTTTCTGTGTCTGGGTGTAATTTATCCATAATATGTATGTATTTAGAAATATATAAGTATGTTTATCAGTTGTCTAGTACCCATAACACAAGCTCTGCTTAGCTTGGGACTAGATGGCGTTGTGTGATAGTTGTGGAATATTATTATTATGTATTATATTATTTATTAAAACATTACATCAGGGAATCGCGATATGAAAGTTAAGTAGGTAAGTCGAAATAGAAGTATAAAATGTGCTAATTTGACAATTTTACGTATCTATATAATTATACTATAAAGTGTAGTTAAATATATATGTGAGGTTGATATCTGGTGGTTGTTTATTATAACCACTGTTATTGTAGTGTTTTTGTGTGAAGAATTAACTAACATACGTACAAAAACAAAAAAAAAACAATGTCTCCTCTTCATAATAAGTTACGCAATGGAGTTTAAAATAAAAACTCGGTGTAATTGGGTACATTTGGACAAAAATCTAAATAACAATACGTACACTCAAAAATAATTTGCTAAAATATGTGAAAAAGGGTACAACTTACCAGTGCAATTACTGATTTTTTGCAGTGCGTCGACACAAGTTCCCTTCAATAGAGTGCTTGGACCACCGAAAGAGTGCGAGCGCTACGCACTTTCCACCCACCAGCACCATAACCCGTATCGGCCAGTTGTATCTTTTCTCACGAAAAATAGCAGCGAAATATTGGTATTATTTTAGTTATGTCAAATTGCATTTTTAATATAAATATTTCATACGTGAAAACTGATACCAAAAAACTTATTCTGGATTTTTGTCTTTTATTTTGGTGAAAACGGATTTATGTCAAGTGATATCGTTACTCACATAACAATTTTTAAGGAATTAATGTACTTGTGCCGGTATTCACTAAACAAATTGAAGCTCTGACAATACATGTTTATTTAGATCAAAAGACACAAAATAAAAATAAACATAGTTTTGTGTAAAGAAATTAAAGTGCACTTATACCCCGCTTTTGTAATATTTTTAGTGTTAGTTAACCCCCTTTGCACATTGCTAACTTCCTTATTTTTAAAGATAGGCAAGATCTATTTTCACGAATGGATAGATCATTTTTTTCTGAACATTTTAGTGTACTTAACTCATTTTCGACAAAATCGGACTTAAACCCTTTTTCACTAGAGGCACAGATTTATACCCCGTCGTTTTCAATCAAGCCTGTCGAAATGTCCCCGAAGGCGTTCGTAATCAGTTTCGGAAATGTACGTCTTCCTTTGTTACCCCAAGAAGCGGATACTCAGACATCTCATTACTTCATCTCCTCTTAGATTCCAGCTCCAGCACAGCTCAGTTTCCGTTGGTGTGGAATACGTTTTGTCGTAGGCCATGCTCATAAGCTTTAAGCAGAGATGCTGATACTCAAGTGAATGATTTCGACCGGGTTTCGTAGTGGTCCGGACTGCTCCGGAGGTCTGGAAGTCAGAAACTTTTTACTTTGCAAATCGTTTCGAGATAACGTACCTAGCCTCGAAAACACTTTTAATGTGGCTTAGGATTGCAATGGGGTTGTACTTCTTAAGGTAAGTGCGCAATAATAGACTGATTTGAAAATAAAAATAATTTTAATGCCTTTGTCAATGTCTCAATTAAACTTGTCTTAATACCGTCATCAAGTAATAACGGTATTGATAACACTAATTGTATTGAAAAATCCGTGACTAAAGCCCTGGATTGTACGCCTGAGTATTTGATATTAATTTCAGCTAGATACCTCCACGCGTAAAACACACAACACAAACACTCCACAGAAATCAATATTACAAAATCGCAGAGACTTGAAAGTTGGTACACCATTTTACAATTACAAAAAAAAAGACTTCATCAGTATGAGGACACTCAAACTGTGTTAGATTTACTTGATTTACATTAAATATTTTACTAAAAGGAAGTTAAGTATTATCGTCTTAACGGGCTCTAGACATTGTGCACCACTTTGTTGCTGGTGAAACGTTATTCCTGCTGTAACACTGCTTGAATTATCCAATATTCCAGTAAAACCTACATTAAGAGTCCCCGGTTGAGTAAAATTTAGATTAACAGTCCCCTGCAGGCCCAGGACCGGTGGATTTTGTTGTTGATCTGTCAGACCTTTTTTGCCACTGTTTGATTTACTTGATTTTCGAGTAGGATGTTTCCAATTCCATGGGGCACGGGAAGTCGGCTGACCTACGTTTTTTCGTTGTGTAGTATCTTTCCATCTATTATTGAAATTTCGTGAATTTCCCATTTTTCTTGTGGAGTTGTTCAATTTTGGACGCGGGGGAGTTCGTTGGTCTCCAAGGTGATTGCCGCGTGTACTGTGCCCAATATTATTATTTTTTGGCGACCGTTTGGTAGAATTAGGGCGTGCGCTCTCGGCAATAGACAGTAAGCAGTATAGAGAATAGACAGTAACAACTAGCACACTGAAAGTTAGCTTCATCTTGACGATGCAAGTGACTGTTCGACACTAATTGGACGACTAAGGATTTAAAGACTTAAATTATGGACTACAGCCATACATATTTGGTAAAACGACGTCAACGCTGGATAATAATGTTGTAATCTATACATTATTAATAAGTTGTTTTATTTTTCCTGCAGTTACCGCCACATCGGTATTATTTACCTTATAATTATTTATTAATGCAAACATTGATTAGCTTAACCAGAATGTTTTGTATTCAGGGGTGGACCGAGAGTTTTTGGGGCCCTGGGCTAATACCACTTGGGGGCCGTGCCTATCATCATCATCATCTCAGCCGTAGGACGTCCACTGCTGAACATAGGCCTCCCCTTTCGATCTCCACATGTACCGGTTTGGAAGCGACCTGCATCCATCGTCTTCCGGCGGCCATTATAAGGTCGTCTGTCCACCTTGCTGGTGGACGTCCTACGCTGCGCTTGCTAGTCCGTGGTCTCCACTATAGTACTTATCGACCCCATCGGCTATCTGCTCTGCGAGCAATATGACCTGCCCATTGCCACTTCAGCTTGCTAATCCGGTAGGAGCTATATCGGTGACTTTAGTTCGTCTACGGATCTCCTCATTTCGGATTCGATCACGTAGAGAAACACCGAACATAGCCCTCTCCACAACTCGTTGAGCGACTTTGAGCTTTGAGATGAGGCCGATAGTGAAAGACCACGTTTCGGTGCCGTAACTCATCACTGGTAACACACATTGGTTGAAGACTTTCGTCTTGAGGCACTGAGGTATGTCGGACGAAAAGACATTGCGTAGTTTCCCGAACGCTGCCCAAGCGAGTTGTATTTGGCGGTTGACCTCTTTCTCGAAGTTGGACCTACCTAACTGGACTACTTGTAGGTACTAAGTAGATATATGAGTCAACAACTTTGAGTACCTACCCAGTTTCCAACAGAGACTGGGGTGGGCACAACATTGGCATTTGACGTGCCTACTATACGTATTATTAATTAAATGGTATTTTAGAACCCAACTAACTTTTTTTTTAAATTAGTTAATCCAGCGTTTCGGACCTCGAGTCCGAACCCAAGTTCGGGTCACCCGACTCAATATCGCCCGCTGTACAGTTGGGTGTAGAGATTTCTGAAAAGATGTCGTCTAGAGTAGCTGGAGAGGCGCCACGTCATCCTTACTTTCTGCGTAATATAGGTCCTCGACGAACACGGTCGTCGAGGACAAAGTTGTTTTTAGTGGTTCTTGCTCAGCCTTGTTCTCGTAAGGAGATGCGGTGGTGGTCCTGTTCTAGGTTATGGTGCGGGGCATCCTTCGTCTCGCAGACAGGATTCGAAGCAGACGCCTCCTTCTGCGTAGCGATGATGCTAGCGAAGAAGAACGCAGAACGCGTGAGAGATAGGACATCGTCGACCACACGCCCGCCGCGGAAGACTCCCAGAGGCTCAAACTTCAATCTAAGCAGGAAACCGTGGCTCCAGCCAGTTAGTAATAATAAGTCTGAAAGTTCCTTCCGCTGCACTCAGGGAGGGAGCATTTTTATTATTTTACAAACCCAAACAAAAAACATGGGCTGTAATATAGTATCTATCTGTAAAGTTAACAGCAAGAGATCTGTAAAATTAAAAAAAAAAAAAAAACTGAAGACACAGTGGCTTTAAGTGTCACCGGCCATAAAGGTTTAGAGCCGCTGATTTAAACTAGTACGTGTATAAAGAAAAAATATTCATTAGAAAATTCAGAAAAGCTCTATCGTAGCTTGTTATCAAAGTCTTCATTTTAGAATGATCTGAGGTAGCTCGAAAAATGGGAACTTCTAGACCACGATTAGTCAAAATTTTGCTAATTACATCCACACACACACGATCACACACCGTTCATCAGTGGTACGGCGGTAACTATCCGGCCCTGATTTTCCATTGTTTTCAGTGAGAACTGGGGCCCCTTTATTTTGATGGGGCCCTGGGTAGCAGCCCAAAAAGCCCTTAGGTAGATCCGATCCGCACCTGTTTGTATTAGGTACCGATTTACTTATTAGGTCATGTTTATTTAGCATACAGCAGAAGTAGGTAAGTCAAATATGAAACATTGATTATTACCTACTACTATAGGCTATTCGAAGAAACATTACCTATTTGCCATCATGTCTAGATTTTTCCTCCCCACACAATGTACTTAACTAAATTTTTGTTCATACAAATTGTATGAATGTATTGACTTCTGCAGTCTCGATTTTTTCGTCCCGTACATTATGAAATATCCTTAGCTTTTTTTTTATTCCATTTGTAGGGGCGTCGCAGCCATCCCGTACAAATGGAATAAAAAAAAACTATAAAATGTTGCTAAAAACATAACTTATCGCGGCCATATTTCGCTCAAATTTTAAAGCTAGTACTTAACATAGCTTTTTAATAAGGCTATAGTGTTGTCTTAAATGAGTTACGATCGATCAGTCGATCAGATCAGCATTCTCAATTTTCTAGCTCCCTTTAAAATTCTCAGCAATAGCATAGGCAATACCTACGAGCCAGGATGCTATTTTCTTATTTCTGCAAAATAATACAATTTTATTAGGTTAGAAGGGTCCCAAACTCCCAAATAAGTTTTAATACGCCCTTCTGGCCTAACTGCGCCACTGATCATTAGGTACAGAGACGAACGGCATTCAAAAAAAATTGGACAATCTCAGATCAAAGAAATAGGCAGATAGAACGCTCAGAACACGCGAGTGTCTCCACCAAAGTTAATACAAAATCAAAAAATAGAATTACATTCCATAATGTTTTCTTTGTTTTTGAGAACAACTTTTACGATGGTTAAAGACACGAGACGGCATATTTTGGCAAAAAACAACAACGACGCGTAGCTTGGTACGACGCGTAGCTTGGTACTGTCGAGACTTTGCATTCGATTTTGATTTTGTATTAACTTTGGTGGACCCACTCGCGTGTTCTGAGCGCTCTATCTGCCTATTTCTTTGATCTGAGTGGACAATGTCATTCTTTTTTAACAGACTTAAAAAAGAAGGAGGTTATCAATTCGACGGTATGTTTTTTTTTGTGTGTTTGTTTCGCGATTACTCCGCCAAGTGTGGACCGATTTTCAAAATTATTTTTTTGTTCGAAAGGAGATACTTCAGGAGCCTTCCTTCCTTCCTTCCATCATTAGATCGTGACATGGTGACAATGGGACCACCATTGTCACCATGTCAGGATCTAATGATTGGATCTTGGAAAAATCGAGGGCAACCCTCAAATTTTATAGGCTTACACATGGTTTTTCGCAAATTTTATGAAGTAATTTAAGTATTTGCGTATGGTAATCATCACCTCATGTAGCTGAGCTGATGATGGAAGGTACAACTCCTCTAGTAAGGACTTGGCATCGACTGATTTAGTAATTTATTATGTTTGTGTTCGCATATCTGCGAACTACAAGTCCGATTTAAGTAATTCTTGGCTCCATGCTGGTCAATGACAATAAAGCCTCTTGACTGCTCATACGGGCGACTCAGGCTCACGACACATCAATGAAATTGCACTTATATTAGATGAAAATATGACTGACCATTTTAGTTTTGACCAGTTAATGGATCTCTCCACACGCGATTATTTTGATAACATTTTTAAATATTTCTGCTTAATATCAAATTAAATATGAGTTCTTGTTCAATTAAATGGTGTGGGAAATCGTCTAGAACATCTAGCTATAAAAAGGATGGCATAACTTTTCATCGGTAAGTAAAATATATTTATAATTTGATAATATTATGAATAATTGCAGGGCTCAAGCTAAACTGGTTGTTTACGTTTAAGGCACACAAAATGTACACCGCGTTGATGTCTTTTTGAAAAGTCCCTTACTCTCACTAGGTATTTTCAATAAGTGTGTCCCTTTCTATCTGTAGGCATAAATAGAAAGAGACAGATGCATTGCTGTAGTGTTGTGACCACTTCGAAACTAAGTCTTTAAAATATTGTCGATAAAAATAACGGTGTTCACTGTAAAAAAGTAACGTTACTTAATGTTTACATTTTAGATTTCCAAATATTCCAGAAGTGAAAGTAAAGTGGATCAATGCTGTCAACAAGAAAATTGGTTTCCAAAAAAATATAGCGTTGTTTGTTCAAGGCATTTCACGGAAGATTGCTTTGAAACCTTAAAGAACCGACGCCGTTTATTTAGTTCAGCAACACCGACTCTATTTTTGCCGTTTTGGTATGTTTTATTTTACATATGTACTTATTTCAGTTAAATTTTGTATGTTTTTAGAAAAAAAAAATAAGAAGTACCTACATGTAAAATAAAAACTTTATAATTTACAGGCTTTACCAAATAAGACGGCTGATCTATGTATACATGGTTCTAATTTACCCGGGCCTTCCCATCTAAATAATTATCTCACAAGTAGGTAAGTTAATTTATTCTAACGACGTGATTCGTGATCCTAGGCCGCATTGTTACAATATTTAATGCCTGATGTATAATTACAGGATTTAGTATCAATAGGACAAACTTACGATCAAATACCCTCCCAGAAATGCAATTTTGATGATCATAACGTACCTGGAACTTCCTATGATAATGTCCTCGTTGTAAGTTAATTTTAAAATAATTGTCTCGTACAGGAGGATCGTCCAACCTAGGCGCAAAATTTTTTCTTTTGATTTTTGGAACGAAGTTCCTTATCGCGCGTTGTGAAAGGGGGCTGGACGGAAATTCTTACGAAAAGTTGTCACGACACTTTTATCCGACTGCGCGATGCAAAGGAGGGTAATGTGTTTATTACCATGGAATGGAATGGACTGGACTGGACTGGACTGGACCGGACCGGACCGGACCGGACCGGACTGGACCGGACCGGACTGGACCGGACCTGACTGGACTGGACCGGACCGGACCGGACCGGACCGGACCGGACAGGACTGGACCGGACCGGACCGGACTGGACCGGACCGGACCGGACCGGACCGGACTGGACTGGACTGGAGTAGAGTCGCGACGATTATTTTTGTTGAGTGTATACAGTAATTTGTTCCATCCGGGTGTCACTTGACACCTCTCAAGTTTTTTTTAACCATTTTATTAACCTTGATTTAATTTTACCATTAATTTAAATAAAGTTAAAACAGAGTTACGTAAGTGTTTTATTTGCACCCAGTTAACGCTCTATCACTATAGTGAATAAAAAAAAAAGAATAAGCAGACATCGTTATGTTCGATTTTATCGATATTAGGTATTGTAGCAAAACTGACTTGTGCATCACTATGTTTGGAACATTCGTCCTGACATTGTTGCATCGGCCAATCACAACCGCTGTTTTTTCTTCGTCCCCCGACCCGCAGTGGTGAGTCGTGTGCCTAGGCGAAATCGGTCTATGAGCTCTCAAGTGGTTTAATACTCTTTGATGCTGGTCCTGCTCTATCATCTATGAGACTGAATGTATAAATAAATTGATAGTGCAAGTATACTTAATACCATTGTTGGAGCTGCTGAAGATTTGAACAACTGTATTTGCATTGTATAGATTCAATCTTCCTTGTATTATATTATATAATACAAGGAAGATTGATTCTATATGTCATGTCGGCTATGAAGCTATATAATTTATATAGCTTCATAGCCGACATTGTGTGAGTACTATGTACTTCAGAGCTGTCATTCACAGAGTACCTAGACCTACGGCTCTTACTGACTTGAATGACCCTGGCGGGTGAGAGTGTGTGATGCTCACTCAAATGTCTCGCTGATGGTGGCGCGTGTGTCGGATCATTTAGCTCCCTTCAAAATGGTTGAGCTGAATGGTGCTGATGCATGTGTCAGATGAGACTGGTCATCTCTTAGCTGCCACGGTTTATTTTAATAATAATTGATCATTTTGTTTTTGAATTGTCTTTGTTTTAATTTTTACTATGGACACTTTTAATTCAAAACTTGCTACATCGTTCACACATAATGTACCACCTGAATGATGTAACAAAGGTTCTGTAATAATTCTGGCGATCTAAAAAGAGTGTCCATGGAGTTTCTTGTACGTTCTTCTCCATAGAGATCTACTTCTTGGAACGGGCATCTACGGTACTTTCACAGTTTTTATGTCTTGTGACTGGGACTGTAGCACCATAATTTTTACTAATAATTATGCCTTTAATTGTCTCTGACAATTTAAAAGTGCCTGTAACTGGCCTACTTGAAATAAATGCCCAGATATGACACCGCGGACCCCCATACATATACTGGCGGACCCTCAGGGGTCCGCGGATCACAGGTTGGGAAACACTGTGTTAGTCTATCGCACCTTTAAAGTAAAACCGTTACTAAACGAAATTATACAATTTTACAGGAGAGCCAATTTTAGAAAAAAGTCACCATTTTTTGTCAATCCTACTACTATTATAAAGGCGAAAGTTTGTAAGTATGGATGTATGGATGTTTGTTACTCTTTCACGCAAAAACCACTGAACGGATTTGGCTAAAATTTGGTATACAGATAGTTTATAACCTGGATTAACACATAGGATAATTTTTATCCCGATTTTATGTTCCCGTGGGATAATTTTCGAGTTGCAGCGGGTGAAGCCGCTGGCAACAGCTAGTAAAATCTAAATGCAGGGTTCTATAGGACATTTAATGAGGTGATATTATAGATCTCTGTTTACATTATAACACGTGATTTAGAAAAGTTTTTATTTTGATTTACAGTATTATTTATTTATTTATTTAAACTTTCACGTACAATTGAGGTACATAAGGCGGACTTAATGCCACAAGGCATTATCTACCAGTCAACCTTTGGGTCAAATGGAGAAGAAGCTGGAATAGGTGCAACTGTACAATACGAAAAAATTAAAACTACTACATCTAATTATTAATAACATACTAATACATACGAAAATATATTGTACCTATATTAAATATTAGTATAGACTATATTAAATATACCGTTATATATTACATATAAAAAAATATTTGATAAATAAAATACACAGATATACTTTTACACAGATTTAAATAAAATATATAACATAAAAAAGAGTTTAATTGCCGTAACCACGAAGGAATTGGAAATAAAACCTGTACGGTGAGAAGGTATCTGAAGGAGCAAATTTTCAGCAGCACGAAGGTTACGATCGTGGGAGCTACCCAGGAGCTGAAAAGAACTTTTTAAATAATTAGGAGCGCAAGGATCGTTCATAATAGAGAAAAGCAAGCAGAGTGATCTGAGGGATCTTCTCTGGCGGATAGGCAGCCATTTAAGCTGAGAACGGTAACTGGAAATGTGATCATATTTTCGAAGTCCAAATATAAAGCGGATACAGTTATTCAGAATACGATCCAATTTGTTTAGAAGATTTTGGGATACATCAGAGTAACAAACATCCGCATAATCAATAATAGGGAGCACAAGAGCCTGGACAAGCAGTAGTTTAGTGCTAGACGGAAGAAAGTGCTTAAATCTATAGAGAGATCGCAGTGTGGAAGAAACGTTCCGACTTACCAAACTGACTTGCTTTTCCCAGCTAAGTCGATCGTCGATATGTAGGGTTTGTCTCCACGGATCCCGGCTCCACGGATCACGGCGAGTTGTTTCCACCGATACCGTGATCCGTTTCCAACACAAAAAATAAAAAAAAATGTAGCCACCGATCACGGTATCCGTGGCTGCAAGATATAAATTATATTATTTTTGGAAACTGATCTCGGTGTGCAGAGACAAGAAATAGAATTCAATATTTTTCCAATTCGATTTTATTTTTACTAATTTAATTTCCCAAATCAATTGTATTTTTTAAGTCTTATATTGATCAAGAAATAAACCTAATTGGTGTCTTTGGAAGAGTTCTCACCAATGTTTAATTGTAGTATTAAAATTATTAACACGTTTTATATCATCACAGAAAACATATCACAAATATTATTATACACTAGCAGTGCTCGCGACTTCGTTCGCGTGGATGTCGGAACTCAACGATGTATTTTTCATTAAAATAAAGGAATTTTTCTAAAATAAAAGTTACATGAGTTTAAGGGTAGTTCTTCAGAGACAAAATTTTCGATGTCTGTGGGTATATTTCTGTAACCAACTAACAAAACGGCATGTAATATTTTTTTCTGTACAGTTTAGCTTTAGCTCTACCTGGGACAAATTATATTTTTTTAATAGTAGCTATCTAGATACAAAATAAAAAATTTTGAAGTCTGTTCTCCTGATTCATATAGGGCGTCCGTTTCCCATTTTCCGGAACAAAATGGTCGATGTCGCATTTTCCTTTTGATTCATCAATATAAATTAAAGTTATATCGAAAGGTAATTAATTGACCTCTTACAAAAAAAATACATATCAGATATAACTACGTTAGTGTGTTTTTAATTGAGTAAATAAGAAGTGTCCGGCGTATAATACTGATTCATGTGGAGTAAGCTTCGCTTGACTGTACTTGGTCGAGGAATAATGATGAGAGTCTGGGATCCCACGTGGGGGGAAACCTGTTGTACAACGTACGTGCTAGAAGGCGGACGTGAGGCTGGTTGGCTTAGAACCTGGTGAAACAAAGGTAAATGTCTGATTCATCTGTGCTTGGTTTAGGTACCTTGCTGATTACAATGCCTAATTTATTAATTTTATTTTGCTGTTTTAAGACTTTAATCTGAGTTTCGTGTGATGCTTTTGGGTTACAGATTCGTGTAGAAAAATGATAATACTGAAGTCTGTATGAATGATGAGTTAAGCATGATTTTAGGCAAAATCATGATTCATCTGTGCCTGATTCATATGTTCAAAAACCCATATGAATCTGAAAATAAATTAGTTTTCCTCTTTTCCAGCCAGAAAGGAGCACTTTTGTTACGTTATTTTACTTTTCCATGTCAGTAGAGTGTGTGTGAGATAATTTTGACATTATTTTTCGGTATTTATTCTTAAGTCAAACTCTATCTATTTTATTTTATATTGCTGTTCACAACAATGCCACTATCAATAGTAGAAAAGATGGAAAAAAATATATCTATGAGAAAAAGAGACTCACAGAACGTACGAATTTTTCATCCTTCTAAGATGGAAAATAAGAAAAGATCCAGACAAGTATGCTGCGTGGAAATTAAAAATGAAAGAATTATATTTGAAAAAATAGAGAGAAAAAACAAAAATAAACAGAGAGAATATTATAACGTAGCATTAAAATAACTATCTAGTTCCTATTTATAACAAAATTCTCGCTTTTCTGTAAGTATTTATTTCTGTAATTGTTAGTTTAAAAACAAGAATTTTATTGTTGAAATGATCTATGATCACTGGTAATTAATTGTTTTATAAAAAAATATTATTGTTGTTATAACATTATGATTATTTTCTTAATCCAAAGCCCATTTTTATTTATAGTTTTCCATTTTTATTTCTGTTCTTGATTCATCTGTACAAAATTCTGATTCATCTGGGCACAAAATTTTTAAACGTCGATATCTTAAAAACTACTTTGTAAAAACGAGTCCCTCAAACAAATAAATGTTATTTGGAATATCTACTTTCATATGAACATGTGTTACTGAACTGAAAGTGAAATTAAGATTTGACCATATGAATCAGTCAAAGAATCAAATTTCGAAGAACTACCCTTAACTCTGACTATCGCCTAGTGCTCATGCAGTTAATGCCTCGCTCGGGTCCCTCTGACCCCAGCCAGCTGACCCCGAGCAAAGCGGGAGCCTCGGGGGGGCCGCCCAAAGTGATAACTGACTGGAAGAAAGCGAAAGAAGAGAGCGATTTTTAGTTGTAAGTCCCTGCCTGGAGGCTGGTAAAATCATCAAATGAGTCCGCCCACCTAGGGCAGAGCGGGGGACTGTCAGACTCGTATTGACTAAAATCCACAGTGAACTTTCCCAATAGCCCTTTACTGTTGAAGGTTTAGGTTTCAAGGAATTTTATAAGTTTATTACTGGCAGCATAATCTATGGTTTCTTATTTTGATGTGTTCCGTTGATTTGAATTTGAAAAAGAGAAGTGTTTTGTCACTGTAAAAAAATATTCTTGTGGGGAACGAAGGAAAGAAATTGTACGAAATGGTTGTGTGAAATTTGGTTAGGTTTTTATAAATGAGTTTTATCTTTTGTAAAGAATTGTTATGTATACGTGAGCGAAAGTAAATATGAACAAATAATAATCAAGAAGTGTTTGATTTAATGGAGGATCCCATGTAAGTAAGGAGTGAGGATTCCACACCACACGAAGGAGTGTTATTAACGGGTCATGGGCCCTCATGTTACTACTTAGATAACGCGCTACGATATGATGAGTGAGTAGAAAAATGAATTACTAAAAGTCCGAATCTCAAAATGGCGGAAGAATTTGTAAAATTATCAAAATTGACCAGCGAGTCTGAATATTCTGTTTGGAAGATTAAACTTATGCTCATATTTAAAGCAAAAGAAATCAACTCTATTTTGGATGAAGGTGAAAACCTTAAAAAGGATTTTGAAAAGAAAGATGCAAAAGGAAAATTATTAATTTTATGCTCGATCAGCGAAAAATACATGGTTTACGCAATAAACTGCGAAACAACAAAAGAAATTTTAGACAAATTCGATAATATTTTCCTTGGACATAAAGATACCCAAATTACACAACATTTAGAAGATTTTTACAATTATAAATTCAAAAACGAAGACATTTTATTAGACATTACAGAGATTGAAAATAAAGCAACCAGATTAAGAGGCTTAGGATTTAATATTGATGACAAACAGATAATAACAAAAATATTAACAAATCTGCCGGAGAAATTATATCACTTTAGAACAGCATGGGAGGCAACATCAATAAGTGATAAAACATTAACAAATTTAATATCACGGATTAGTCTTGAACTGAGGATGAGGATTAACAATCTTGTGGAGGAACCTGTAACAGTAACAAGAACATTGGATGAGAATGATAAAAACAGCCAAGAAGCGACAACAAGTTTCTATATAAAGACATGTTACAAATGTGGGAAAAAAGGACACATCGCCCAATTCTGCAGGATTTCAACATCGAGTGGTGACGGTAAAAACTTAAATAATATACCACAGTGCTTCAAATGTATGAAGAATGGACACCGATATGCTGAATGCAATACCAAATTCAACTGCAAGAATTGTAATAATAATACTCACTACACAAAGTTCTGTTTAAACAACAACAAAAACGTAAGTAACTGTTTTACAAGTAAAGAAATAGAAACTGAAGGAACAACTATTGAATTTATCATTGACTCAGGAACCAGCAGTCACATTGTTACTTCTGAGAATTATCTTATGGATAAAAGGAGGATAAACTTTAAGATTATGACAGCTGATGGCAACATTCATCATGTAAACACCATGGGCAACATCTATACCAAGAATATTACATTGAGAGATGTTCTTTTTGTTCCAGAACTCAAGAAAAACCTAATATCTGTGTCTAGACTAACAGATGATAATTATTCTTTAAAATTTTTCAGAAAGACATGCGACATTCGTAGATCGGACGATGACTGTGCGGTTATTGGTGAGCTGAAACAAGACAGGTTGTTTTACATTAATATTAACCCAGGGCCAGTCGTGCTTTCAAGGTCAGTAAAATCTTTTTACTTAGATTCGAACTTTTGGCACCGGGCATTAGGTCATGTACCTATAACCAAAACTAAGGATCTTGTTCGTGGAATAGAAAGAGGCCTGGTGAAGGAAGCGGACATCTGCGAAGTCTGCACAAAAGCAAAATTATGTAGAAAACCTTTTAAAACAATTAGACAAAAAGCTAGTAAACCTTTAGAAATTATACATAGTGATATTTGTGGTCCTATCGAAACTGAAACATGGGATGGTTACAAATATTTTATAACCTTTTTGGATGACTATACACATTTTATTAAAGTATTTTTAATAAAGAACAAAAGCGAAGCTTTTTCAAAAATAATAAATTACATTAATTTGGCAGAAAATCATTTTCAAACAAAAGTTAAAACATTTAGATGCGATAATGGTGGTGAATACAATAGTAAACAATTTAAAATTTATTGCAATAGTAAAGGAATTAATATTGACTATACAATTCCTTACACTCCACAGTTAAATGGTAAAGCTGAACGGTTAAACAGGTCATTAATGGAAAGAACTAGAGCGTTACTGTTTGATATGCAGCTACCACGCGTTTTATGGGGTGAAGCTGTTTTAACCTCTGCATATTTAATTAACAGGAGTGCAAACACAATAAATAATAAAACACCAGCGGAAATGTGGTTTAATAGAATACCGAATTTAAAACATTTAAACATTTTTGGATCTTTAGCATATTATAAAAATAATTATCAATTAAAGAAACTTGACTCCAGGAGTAGCAAAGGACTTTTAGTAGGATTTACAAATAATGGTTATAAGATATGGGATCCTTCTGATTTTAGAATTGTTTATTCGAGAGATGTAGTGTTTAACAATAATAAGAGTGATGTTGCGGATTATCTAAAATGTTGTAATCGTAGAGTGAAACAGTGTGAGTTAGACAATTTATTTAAAGAGGTGAGTGTTGATATTGGTGACAATGGTTTTAGTAGTGAAGGTAATGGTGATATTAATAATGAAGTTAATGATGACGTAGTTGTTGGTGATGTCTTTCGTAGTGAAAGTGGTGTTGGAGCTGTTGGTGATGAAGGAGATATTGAAGATAATGAGGTGTTTGAAGATAGTTTTGATAATGTTGAAGTTGAAGTTAGTGGTGAAGTTGGAGATAATTTTGAAGATAGTGTTGAAGATGTTGGAGTTAGTGTTGAAGACACTGGAGTTGGAGTTGATGTTGAAGATAATAATATTTTGAGAGGGGAAGGTAGAATTGACACAGGAGTTGAAACTAGTGATGAGTTTGAAGATGCAGTTGAAGCAGTTAATGTTGAACGGAGAATTTTACCAAATAGAGAGAGAAGATTGCCAGCATGGCTAAAAGATTATGATTTAGAGACTTCATTTTTAACGTATACAGATGTTTTTAATAGTTTTGATAAAGATTTATGGTGTAAAGCAATGAAGGAGGAGAAAGATTCATTGGAGAAAAACAAGACTTGGGAAATTGTAAACAGGAGTGAAGCAAAGAATAGAAAGATAATCTCAAATAAATGGATATTTACAATAAAGCCTGGTGGAAGATATAAGGCGAGATTAGTGGCAAGAGGTTTTCTTCAAAAGCATAATGTTGATTATAAAGAGACATATAGTCCAGTGGTTAATACTACTAGTGTTAGATTGTTGTTGGCTATTGCAGCACAAAAAGGTTTGAAAATAAAGCAATTTGATGTGAAGACAGCATTTTTATATGGAGAGTTAGATGAAGAAATTTTTATGGAAATACCTTTAGGATATGATATTAAAGATAAAGAAAATAAAGTTTGTAAATTAAAGAAAAGTCTTTACGGTTTAAAACAAGCACCACTTATGTGGAATAAAAGATTGACGGAGTTTTTGAAGAAATTAGGTTTGTTTCAATTGAAATCTGATCCATGTGTGTTTGTAAATAAAGATAAAGGAATTTATTTGGCTATTTATGTTGATGATGGAATTTTAATTGGTGAAAACGAAATTGAGTTAAATAAAATTATTAATAAATTAGAAACTGAATTTGACATGCGTAAATTTGATAAAACTGAAAAGTTTATAGGGTTTGATGTTAAAGTAGAACGAAACTATATTAAGATTTATCAAGAAAGTTATATTAAACAAATTTTAGAAAAGTTTAAATTTGAAAACTTAAAGGACAGTTGTCATCCTGATATTTTAGTTGATGTACATCAAGAGGGGAAAGGTGGAGTTGATGATGTACATAAATATCGACAATTAATTGGTTCTTTATTATATTTAGTTAATAAAACAAGATTGGATTTATCGTTTCATGTAGGTTATTGCAGTAGACATCAAGAAAATCCGAATTTAAATGATTTTAGTAACATTAAGAATATTTTTAGGTACATTAAAAACTCAATTAGTAGTGGTATACAGTATGTTCGTGGGAACGATATGAGTCTAAAAGCATACTGTGATGCAGACTTCGCAGGTGATCCTGATACTAGGAAAAGTACGACTGGCTTTGTAATATTTTATGGTGGTGGCCCTATACATTGGTGCTCACGCAAGCAGTCAGTCACTGCTCTTTCGAGTACTGAGGCTGAATACATTTCTGCAGCCGAATGTATAAAAGACCTGCTGTACATTCAGACTCTGATCTACGAATTGACGAATAAATTGCCGAAAACACAGTTGTTTGTTGATAATCAATCTGCTATAGTATTGATTAAGAATGGAATTTTAAATAGAAGGAGCAAACATATTGATGTTAAATATCATTTTATTAAGGAGAAGATAGATAAAAATTTGTTAGAAATTAATTACTGTTCTACTAAAAATAATTTGGCTGATATTTTAACTAAACCACTGGACAGAACAAAGTTCTTGAGATTAAGACAATGCTTAGTGAGTGATAAGTAAAGGACATTCTTTAATGTGAAGAGTTATGTGTTGTGTTTGAAGATTTATTAGGAGATAAGGTTGTTTGGGAGTTAATTTGAAATTTTGTTGTAAGTTAGTGATGTAAGGTTTTTAGATTAATTAATTCAAAAGTTTGTTTGTAGTTTTTAATTAAGTTGGGTGGGTTTAATTAAGTTGGGTTTTTAAATGAGTTGATGGGAGTTAGTTATAAGTTTGTTTTCTGTATGTTGTCCTAATTGTTTTAAATATAAAATTCAGAGGGGATGTTGAAGGTTTAGGTTTCAAGGAATTTTATAAGTTTATTACTGGCAGCATAATCTATGGTTTCTTATTTTGATGTGTTCCGTTGATTTGAATTTGAAAAAGAGAAGTGTTTTGTCACTGTAAAAAAATATTCTTGTGGGGAACGAAGGAAAGAAATTGTACGAAATGGTTGTGTGAAATTTGGTTAGGTTTTTATAAATGAGTTTTATCTTTTGTAAAGAATTGTTATGTATACGTGAGCGAAAGTAAATATGAACAAATAATAATCAAGAAGTGTTTGATTTAATGAAGGATTCCCATAGTGGCGAAAGATTGTTAATAATGAGAAAATAATAATAAAATTAACGTTTACGTTCCGGGGTCACGGTAATTCGTGAGTTCCGCGACCCCGGCAGGCTTTGTCGCTCTGATACCCCGTTATAATGATGACACTCATTGAGGCGCGCGTGTGCCTAGAGATCCACGGAAAAGTCTGGTTAAGCAGCTCACAACCTCCTTTAGGTTGACATGAGAGATGAAACTCGAAAAAAAAAAACAAAAAACTGCACGTCACAATCTTGTTTTTGTCTTGCGCTTATTTTATCATAAAAGTGGTGGACTCTCTTCTGGTTGAAAAAATATTATAACTGTAAGTTGGACATTAATAATAGGTACATATTGGACATTCATTATACAGCACTGTTTTATTTTATAAAACTATTATTTATTTTTAGATGGCCGAAGGCGTTACACCTTCTTGTAGTAATAACCCTCCAGACTTAATCTTTACTAGCTGTGCCCGCGACTTCGTTCGCGTGGATGTCGGAATTTAACAATGTATTTTTTAGTGCGAAGCGTTTAAGGCTGCATATTCTGAAAGTTGGCAACGTCGCAAAAAGCTGTCAAATAATTACAAGTTTTAATTAATTTGGCAAATTTTCTGTATGAAAACAAGAAATATCGCTCTGTAGTGCACTAAAAAAATGATATAGGAATGCAATTAAAACACTGAATTTGATGTTGTAACCGTTTTGAGTGTATAAAAGGCATTTGGAAAGCTTCCAAATGCTTTTTCTACATCTAAAACTATATATTCGGTGTTACGATATTAATTATTGCATTCCCTTATCAATTTTTTAGTGCACTACAGAGCCATATTTCTTATTTTTATACAGTAACAATGCTAAATTAATTAAAACTTGTTAATATTTGACAACCATTTGCGACGTTGCCAGCTTTCGGAATATACGCTCTTAATTCTCGCCACGTTTTTCATTTATAAACCCTGTATTTCGAATTCAAGAATATTTGACGTGTTTGTAATAAACGCCCTCTGTTGTTCAAAGGCAGTATCATTCAATTGCTATTGGATAACAGTAGTTTGTATATCGATTTGATTTCGATAATGTTTAATGAATTAAATGAATGTTGGTTTGGAAAAAAAATTGATGGAACCTAGCCTTTCAGCGCGCGTGAACGTAAAGCGACAAAAAGACCCGCTCCACTCCACTCCACCCGCTCCACTTCTCTCCACCCGCTCCACTCCACTCCAACCGCTCCGCTCCACTCCATCCGCTCAACTCCACTCCACCCGCTCCACTACACTCCACTCCACTTCAGTCCAGACCAGTCCACTCCACTCCATTCCATTCCTCCACTCCACTCCACCCGCTCCACTCCTTTCCACCCACTCCACTCCACTCCATCCTCTCCACTCCACTCCACCCGCTCCACTCCACTCCACCCGCTCCACTCAACTCCACCCGCTCCACTCCACTCCACCCGCTCCACTCTACTCAACCCGCTCCACTACACTCCACCCGCTCCACTTCACTCCACCCACTCCACTCCACTCCACCCGCTCCACTCCACCCGCTCCACTCCACTCCACTCCACTCCACCCGCTCCACTCCACTCCACCCGCTCCACTCCACTCCACCCGCTCTACTCCACGCCAGCCGCTCCACTCCACTCCACCCGCTCCACACCACTCCATTCCATTCCTCCACTCCATTCCATTCCTCCACTCCACTCCACTCCATTCCATTCCTCCACTCCATTCCATTCCTCCACTCCACTCCACTCCACTCCATTCCATTCCATTCCAGTCCAGTCCAGTCCAGTCCAGTCCAGTCCATTCCATTCCATTCTGTTCGATTCCTTTAAATCGCTTTAATTAATTTCGGGTGTGAATTGATTACGATGTAACAAAATACCGTACATAAATGTTACTTCAATAACACCTCTATTCCAGGTTTTCTTTAAACGCCATCTGCCGTGCATTGGAATATGTTTAGATTTATTATTTGAATTTGAATATGTAGTTTTTCTATTCCAAGCTAGATCGCGCTACCGACCTGCGCGTCTCGGTGTGAACTGACCGTATTTTTTTTCTGGAACACTGTAAATTCAAATATCTTTTGATAGACTGAACCGATTCCAATGAAACAAAAAACTAAATGTTACTTCAAGTTACGGTCAGTCGTTGTGTATTAAAGTTATCTACAAAGCTTTCGTACATTTTACGTTCGATGCCCGAACAAATAAACATACAAACAGACAAAAATTCTAAAAATGCTAGAATTGGGTTCTATTGGTTGTCCTTTAACACCCTGGCTATATTTTTTGAGTTTTTTTTTAATGTACAAAAATTACTTTTCTACAGTTTTATTATATGTATAGATATAGATAGACCGAAATGGAGGCAAAGTTCTACTTAGAGCTGGATATCAATACTCTAAACACCGCGTGAATAAAAACGGTTTAACAAAATGGCGCTGTGTGAATTGGAGACAAAAGTGCAAAGGGGCATTATGCATTCGTTCTGTGAGTATTAACTTTATAACAAATACGCAATGTTTATTTATCTAATAATCGTGTGAATAGGTAGTGAGAAACTGATTTGGAATTAGTACATATTGTGTTCACATGCATCATACATGTTAAAATGAATGTTAGTCCAAGCAAAATAGACATTTGACCTAGGAAAAAACCGCAATGAGCTAAAAATTGGCAGAGACGTTAAATACATAAGAAATCAATACTGGATGATCTAAGGTAGCGACAGGAAGTGCTGTTTCAGCCTCTTGAATTTTCCAATAGACAGTGAATCATATCCTCTAAAATTATATACTTTTTGCTTTGTTTGTTTTAGGAATCAAACATTATATCAGGAGAACAAGCACACTAGGTTTGCGAACCAAATCTTTTAGAAAATGAATTGGCTGTAAAAACGCAAAAGGTTCGCGATAAGATAATTTCTACGCAGGAGAAGATATCGACTGTTTACAATGAAGCTATTGCGGACTACGAAGATTCAGGATTATCGCTCGTCAAGGAACCACCAAAACTGAGTACTCACAGAAGCAAGTTTTACAAAATTCGCAATAAAGAAGCAGGTGTTAGTAAAATGCACTTCAAAAACTTGTACGAAGTAAAAGTTCCAAAGCAATTTAATGAATTTCTGCTTGCTGAGTATCACGACGATGTAACAAAAATATTAGTTTTTTGTTCGATTGATATGAGAAAACGTATAAGCAACTTCAAACATATTTTTGTTGATGGAACATTTAGGAGCTGTCCACAACATTTTAGTGAGCTGTATACACTAATGGGTGACGCGCGCTGGCAGCACGAGTGTCCGGACTCATGTAGTACCTATCATATATGCTCTATTGAACAGGAGAAACAAAGAAGCCTATAAACGATTATTCCAAGTGATAAAAACTGTATTGCCAGATTTTGACCCGTCTAAATTTACACTCGATTTTGAGCAAGCGGCTATATCAGCTTTGATAGAAGAATTTCCACAAGCACACATAAAGGGGTGCTATTTTCACTTCTCTCAAGCTGTGTGGAAAAAGGGAAAAGAGCTAAAGCTCACTACATGCAGTGAAACTAGAAGAACTGTGGCTCTCAGTGTGATGTTACCATTACTTCCAAAACAACATATTGACGAAGCTTGGACGTATATAAAAGAAAACGCAATTATAACAGGAGAAAAAGCAGAAGAGGTAGATGATTTCATTAATTATATGATGAACCAATGGCTTACAACTGATAAGTGGATACAGGTTTGGAATGTCAATAATGAATTACATCGGACAAATAATGTTACGGAAGCTTGGAATGGACGATTAAATAAATTATTATCTAAAAAACAACCAACCTTAATGATGCTACTGAAGGTATTGGAAAACGATTCTAAACGTGCTTTAAAACAATTAACGGAAATAGATGATATGCCTAAACCAGCGAAGTATATTTCCCGAAACAGATGGATATCGTACGTGCTAGAACAACTGGAAAATCTATACATATAATAAAACTGTAGAAAAATCGTTTTTGTACATCAAAATAAAATCCAAAAAAAATAGCTTGGGTGTTGAAGGACAACCAACAGAACCCATTTCCAGCATTTTTAGAATTTTTGTCTGTTTGTCTGTTTGTCGGTTTGTCTGTTTATTTGTGGCTCCATCACGTAAAATGCACGAAGGCAATGTAGATAACCTTTATACACAACGATCGAGCGTAACTTGAGGACTAATTTAGTTTTTGTTTCATTGCAATCGGTTAAGTCTATCAAAAGATATTTGAATTTAAAGTGTTCCAGACCCAGAAGTAAAATTACGGTCAGTTTACACCGAGACGCGCAGTTCAGTAGCGCGATCTAGCTTGGAATAGAAAAACTACATACCTATTCAAATATATTATGGTGTGGACTGGAGTGGAGTGGTTTGGAGTGGAGTAGAGTAGAGTAGAGTAGAGCAGAGTAGAGTAGAGTAGAGTGTAATGGAATAGAATGGGATGGTTTGTAATGGAATGGAAAGAAAGAAAAGGTTTTTATTAGACTCACACTAGAATGGGAATGAGTGGGATGGAGTGGGAGGGAGTGGGATGGAGTGGGTTGTAGTGGGATGGAGTGGGTTGTAGTGGGATGGAGTGGGATGGAGTGGGACTGAGTGGGATGGAGTGGGATGGATTAGGATGGAGTGGGACTGAGTGGGATGGAGTGGGATGTAGTGGGATGGAGTAGGATGAAATGGGCTGGAGTGGGATGGAGTGGGATTGAGTGGGATGGAGTGGGACTGAGTGGGATGGAATGGGATGGAGTGGGATGGAGTGGGATGGAGTAGGATGGTGTGGGATGGAGGGGGATGGAGTGGGATGGAATGAGATAGAATGGGTGCTCTAATACAGTAGCAATTCTTCTGAATCTGAACGACAGAGGGCGTTTATTATAATCACCTCAAATATTCTTGAAAAATAAATTCTAAATACAGGGATTATATGTTTCGCGTTGCTTACGCGAATTTAAACGTTTTAGAAACGTGTAGCGCGGGATGTAAGCGTTGCAAGGGTCGGCCGGTAGGTTGAAATGAAAAAGTTCTTTCTTGCAGCAGAGATGTATAATCACGATAATTATCAGAGCGAGTGAACTGACTCGTGTGAAGGTTGCGCGTGGACTGTTCACCAAAAATAATCACAGAATAACAGAGTGCGTGAACTGACTCGTGTGACGGTTGCGTGTGGACTTACTGGCTACGTGCATCTTAAAACTAAGCAATTAAACTGAAGCTATATACAAAAATTATTTACATTGGTACCTACTTACGATCTAATTATACATATTTACAATCAATTATACATACTTACAATCTAATTACACGGTACCTACTTACGATCTAATAAACATATTTACAATTTAATTACACTTTGCTACATTGGTTGGTAGGGACATATGTGGGGCGTTAAGTCGCCACAAGTACCCCCCTACCAGTGATTTAGATCACGGAACAACACAAGTGATTTGGGCCATAAATCTGCTAGTGATCTGAATCATGATAAACCAGCCTGATAATAGTCAGGGAAACAAACACGTCTATTAGACCTGCGCGGAACCGTGCGTTGGTTCCTAAACGGTGCGTCTGCCGTTCGGTCGTGGGCAGTTACTTCAGTCGCAGTACTTGCGTCTGACGCTCCCTCTAGCGGGTTTCCCTTGGCTGCGGTGTGTGAACCCGAATCATGACTAATGCTACCATGAAATTTCTACCATACACAACATATTTGAGTTATGGAGTCTCATCAATTAAGTAACAACATAATGTAGATACAGTCAAATATTAAATTACAACAAATTCTTCGACACGGGTATAAATGTAAGCTATTTCAATACTAAGTTGTGTCGACACATGAACAGACATTCGGGCGGCCAGGGACGACAGCAACAGAATTCAACATCATAATTTTACTTTAGACTACTTCTAGACTTAATTTATACACATCGCCCTAAACGAGTCCTAGGAAGTATTTTTTTGTTCACAATCAAACCGGCGAGCTGCTCTAGTGTCGTCGGGTCGCGGCGTGCACTCATTAACTTAGTTATACCGCACACTTGCACTAAACTATGCGCGGCGGCCGGGAGGCCTCTCTACCGCACTCAGTACGGAGAGTAATAACTGCCGCGTCTGAAACCTGATATCCAAGCACTTTTCTGTCGGATCGGTAACTTTTGACATCCTCAGGAAGCTCTCGGCGCATCTCATCCAGGTTTCAGGGTCAACTGTGCTGAACTGAGCCATCTGCGGCCACGACACCTGCCTGGAGCTGTTAGCTGGGCCGTTGACACTGCCGCCACCGGGGGTTGTAGTCGGACCCGTCATGATGATGTCACTGCACTTGCACTCATTTGAATGTCCCGGAGTATCACCAATTGTCAACTCGCCGCGTTGCCGTTAATTAATCATTGCGGCCCGACCCTTTATAAACCGAAAGCTCACGTTTACTAAATACATGATCACGTCGGGGTCACCACTTTCGCGTTGCTTACGCGAATTTAAACGTTTTAGAAACGTGTAGCGCGGGATGTAAGCGTTGCAAGGGTCGGCCGGTAGGTTGAAATGAAAAAGTTCTTTCTTGCAGCAGAGATGTATAATCACGATAATTATCAGAGCGAGTGAACTGACTCGTGTGAAGGTTGCGCGTGGACTGTTCACCAAAAATAATCACAGAATAACAGAGTGCGTGAACTGACTCGTGTGACGGTTGCGTGTGGACTTACTGGCTACGTGCATCTTAAAACTAAGCAATTAAACTGAAGCTATATACAAAAATTATTTACATTGGTACCTACTTACGATCTAATTATACATATTTACAATCAATTATACATACTTACAATCTAATTACACGGTACCTACTTACGATCTAATAAACATATTTACAATTTAATTACACTTTGCTACATTGGTTGGTAGGGACATATGTGGGGCGTTAAGTCGCCACAAGTACCCCCCTACCAGTGATTTAGATCACGGAACAACACAAGTGATTTGGGCCATAAATCTGCTAGTGATCTGAATCATGATAAACCAGCCTGATAATAGTCAGGGAAACAAACACGTCTATTAGACCTGCGCGGAACCGTGCGTTGGTTCCTAAACGGTGCGTCTGCCGTTCGGTCGTGGGCAGTTACTTCAGTCGCAGTACTTGCGTCTGACGCTCCCTCTAGCGGGTTTCCCTTGGCTGCGGTGTGTGAACCCGAATCATGACTAATGCTACCATGAAATTTCTACCATACACAACATATTTGAGTTATGGAGTCTCATCAATTAAGTAACAACATAATGTAGATACAGTCAAATATTAAATTACAACAAATTCTTCGACACGGGTATAAATGTAAGCTATTTCAATACTAAGTTGTGTCGACACATGAACAGACATTCGGGCGGCCAGGGACGACAGCAACAGAATTCAACATCATAATTTTACTTTAGACTACTTCTAGACTTAATTTATACACATCGCCCTAAACGAGTCCTAGGAAGTATTTTTTTGTTCACAATCAAACCGGCGAGCTGCTCTAGTGTCGTCGGGTCGCGGCGTGCACTCATTAACTTAGTTATACCGCACACTTGCACTAAACTATGCGCGGCGGCCGGGAGGCCTCTCTACCGCACTCAGTACGGAGAGTAATAACTGCCGCGTCTGAAACCTGATATCCAAGCACTTTTCTGTCGGATCGGTAACTTTTGACATCCTCAGGAAGCTCTCGGCGCATCTCATCCAGGTTTCAGGGTCAACTGTGCTGAACTGAGCCATCTGCGGCCACGACACCTGCCTGGAGCTGTTAGCTGGGCCGTTGACACTGCCGCCACCGGGGGTTGTAGTCGGACCCGTCATGATGATGTCACTGCACTTGCACTCATTTGAATGTCCCGGAGTATCACCAATTGTCAACTCGCCGCGTTGCCGTTAATTAATCATTGCGGCCCGACCCTTTATAAACCGAAAGCTCACGTTTACTAAATACATGATCACGTCGGGGTCACCACTTTCGCGTTGCTTACGCGAATTTAAACGTTTTAGAAACGTGTAGCGCGGGATGTAAGCGTTGCAAGGGTCGGCCGGTAGGTTGAAATGAAAAAGTTCTTTCTTGCAGCAGAGATGTATAATCACGATAATTATCAGAGCGAGTGAACTGACTCGTGTGAAGGTTGCGCGTGGACTGTTCACCAAAAATAATCACAGAATAACAGAGTGCGTGAACTGACTCGTGTGACGGTTGCGTGTGGACTTACTGGCTACGTGCATCTTAAAACTAAGCAATTAAACTGAAGCTATATACAAAAATTATTTACATTGGTACCTACTTACGATCTAATTATACATATTTACAATCAATTATACATACTTACAATCTAATTACACGGTACCTACTTACGATCTAATAAACATATTTACAATTTAATTACACTTTGCTACATTGGTTGGTAGGGACATATGTGGGGCGTTAAGTCGCCACATATGAAAACGATATGTGTAGAATTTCAGGCGCAGGGATTCGTTTGATCAGGGAAATAACACAACTCTTGAGGCTTCTTGAAAAACACTTTATTCTTCTGACACAATTGTTCTTGTACACAAAGCTTCTTATTCACTACACAATATTGCTTCTACACAGGGAGCTTGCTTAGGAGACTTCTTTTCTTCACGGCGGACGAAACTGGACTACACCGTGGCGCGCAACTGCCCCTCTTATATTCTCTCGAGCGCAGGCGGAACGCGTGGGAGGACCGCGCCCACACGTCTTTCTCGCTCTAGCCAATCGCCTGCGCCCCGTGCTCACACGCACACATAGACGTTGCGCACCACGCTTTCCTTGTTCGTCTGTCGTTCAGAGTACATTTTTTACAATTTACTTATGCGAAAGCTTTTCTAATTTACTTATTGGACAATAATCATCAGAAACTTAACTAATTAAAAGTGGACAATAGTCTAAAAAAGGGTGTAAATGTGTAGACAAGTAGTAAAAGTTTAATTCGACTTAAAACTATACAAATTACAATCAAATTACACGCTATTTACAAATATTGTGGTAGGTTGCTGCACTCCACGACTGTGCTCCTCAACATCTCCACCCCCCGTATGAGGGTTCAACCGATCATACTATTATCAGTCGGGAGCACAACAACCTTTACAACGGGACGGCGTAGAGTCCCATGATTGGTTTTTACGTCTACCACTCTTATAATACCGTCCGCACCGGGGAAAACGTTTTGCACAATACCTTTCGACCACTGATTTCGCGTTTTGTTATCGTCCACTATTAACACCACATCACCAACTTTCACATTGGGCACGTTCGCCGACCACTTATTCCGGCGCTGCAGTGTTGGCAGGTATTCACGTAGCCACCGCTTCCAGAAGATGTCGGCCAGCGCATTCGCCTTGCGCCACATACGGCGCGAGTCCTCGTCGAGCGCGTGACCTCGTGTGCACGGAGCATCTCCCGCGGCTGTACCCAGCAGGAGATGGTTGGGGGTCAGCACGACCGGCTGATCAACGTCGTCGCTTACGTAGGCGAGAGGCCGGCTGTTAATAACCAGCTCGGCTTCCAGGAGGAGAGTGTGTAGTACCTCCTCGCGGGGGGCGCGCTCGCGCAGCGTCGCCTTGAGTGCGTTTTTGACTGAACGCACTAACCTCTCCCAGCACCCACCCATGTGTGGGGACGCCGGGGGATTGAAATGCCAAGCAATGCCACGGCCAGTTGCTTCGCTCTCCACCTTTGAATGGTCCAGTTCACGAAGGGCGGCGCGGAGCTCTGAGTGAGCCCCGACGAAGTTCGTGCCTCGATCGGAGTATATGTCAGATGGTCGCCCGCGGCGCGCAATGAGGCGCCGCAGGGCTAAAATCGCCGAGTCAGCGCTGAGGGATGATGCTAGTTCCAAGTGCACGGCGCGTGTGGCGAGGCATGTAAACAACACGCCCCACCGTTTCTCTCGTCGTCGCCCGATGGCCACCTCCATGGGGCCGAAGTAATCGACCCCGCAGTGTACAAAGGCCCTCCGCGTCACCTCCAGTCTAGCGGTGGGAAGGTCGCCCATCTTAGGCGTTCTGGGTTTCGCCTTTTCGTTTTTGCAGCGCTGACACGCCGTGGCGACCGCCTTGACAGACGACCGTAAATTCGTGATCCAGTATGATTCACGGATACGATTTACCACGGCCTCTTGGTTTGCGTGCATAGCCTCTTCGTGATAGTGTCGGATGAGACGGCGTGTGAGCTCGTGTTTGCCGTCTAGGATGATGGGGTGTCGCTCACCGAAGCTCAACTCGTCGCAGGCTCTCAGCCGACCGCGCACCCGTAGTAAGCCGTCTTCAAATATCATTGGGTCCAGTGCGCGTAACCTGCTGCTGGCAGGCAGCGGGCGAGCGTCCCGCAGCGCTGCGAGATCCGTCGCGTAGCTCTCCGCCTGCGCCAGACGCAGCGGTCACGTCAGGGGACCGTCGTCGCTTGCGGCAGCGTTCTGTGAAAATTAATAGTCTAGCCACCACATATAGGGCTCGTGTCCACGTTGGCAGCCGGGCGTAAGTCAACACCGGCTCGGGGGAAGTGTTCGTCGCGTGCACCCGTTGTACCCGCTCCAGATCAGCTTCCACCACTCCGCCAGAATCGTCGCTCGCCGGCCACTGCTCCTGCGGACAACGAAGGAACGAAGGGCCCTCCAGCCACTCGCTACAGTTACCGGGCCAGTCTGACCGGGTGGCCTTGTCAGCCGGGTTCATCGTCGACGGAACCCAGCGCCAGTGTGACCTCTTTGACCTTGTATCTATCTCGGCTAATCGATGAGAGACATAACGTTGGAACTCAGTTGCTTCTGAGTTGATCCATTTTAGTACGGTCTTGCTGTCTGTCCATAAATATTTTTCCTGTATGGTAGCTCCTAACTCTCTTTGCACGGTGTCAGCTAATCTGCAAGCTAATACGGCCGCTTGTAACTCTAACCGTGGGATGGACACTACCTTTTGGGGGGCTACCCTAGCCTTTCCTATTATCATCGCGACGTCTCTGTCCCCGGAGGCGTTCGTACCTACGATGTATACCACTGCCGCGTAGGCAGATTCGCTCGCGTCACCGAAAGCATGTATCTCCAGGTGGTCTGTGTTCAACCCGTACCACCTGGTGACGGAGACGTCCGCGAGGGACTGCAGATTGCTCAACCACTGGAACCAACAGTGGGCTTCTGCTTCCTTTAGAGGTTCGTCCCAGCCTATGTTGGTTTGCCATATCTTCCTCATCAGGACCCGGGACTGAATCACGCACGGGTACAAAAAACCCAATGGGTCGAAGATAGACATGATAAACCTTAAGAACTCGCGTTTCGTGGGTACCACCCGCCCCTCAGTGATCTCTTTCGGCAAACGTTTGAAAGAGAGGTCGAAGGCCAATTTATCAGTTGCGGGTGACCACGTTAGACCGAGCGTCCGTTCAACGCCGTCTTCACCTTTATCTAATGACACCTTGTCTGGAATTTCAGCGCACAGTCTGTCGCGTAGCTCTTGAGAGTTCGTGACCCACCCCCGTATGACGAATCCGCCCTCGGCGTGGATTTGGGTCACGTCCTCGATTAATTGACTGGCTTGTGCGACTGACCATGCGCTGTCCAGATAGTCATCCATATAGTGTTTGTTGTGTATCGCCGCGACTGCACTCGGGTGCGTGTCTATGTACTTGTCAGCGTTTTTATTTAATACATAGATCGCTGAGGTCGGCGATGACACTGCTCCGAAAATCATCGAATTCATTTGATAAGTACTCGGTTCCTCGTCGCCCTTCTGTGCCCACAGAAATAGTTGAGCGCCGCGGTCCTGCTCTCGGATTTTAACCCGCAGGAACATATCGGCTATGTCTGCTGTAAAGGCGACGGGACCTAACCTAAATTTAAACAACACCCCTAACAGCGGGTTCAGTAGGTCGGGTCCTGTGAGGAGTTGGTCATTTAATGATGTCCCGTTATATTTCGCGGCGGCGTCAAAGACCAAGCGCAGTTTGCCCGGTTTATTGGGGTTAGTGACCCCAAAGTGTGGCAGGTACCATACTGGCTCGGTGCTAACTCCGCCCTCTACTCGGCTCGCGTATCCCTCCGAGAGTAATCTATTTATTTGCGTCGCGTATGCCTCTGCGTAGGCACTATCTTTCTCAAAGCGGCGCAATATGCCCGCCAAGCGATGGCGTGCGTTCACGTAGTTATCGGGTAATTGAGGGTTGTCCCTCCGCCACAACAGGCCCACCTCCCATGCTCCGTCCCCCGATTGACGGCTGGTGGTGTCGAGGATGCGCTTGGCGCGTTCTACGTCCTCGTGCTTGCGCGGCGTTTCTGATATGCCTATGGCTTCTAGTTCAAACTGTTTCTTCACTAGGTTGTGTAAGTCTACGTCCGAAGTTACAACACAATTTACTGAATGACTAGCGCGACTAACTGTACCTAGGGGTCCGTGCACGACCCAACCTAACGAGGTCAAAGAGGCTACTGGCTTATCCGATTTCCCTCGACGAGTCTCCCTGCCGATCAGCAGCTCCCAATTGTCCTGACCCAGCAGCAGCAAGGGCCTAGCTCCCTCCATCGCCTCGCAGCCTAAGTCACGTAGGTGGGCGTGCTCCGACAAGACGGCGGCGGGCACTGACTGAGCGGGTAAGTCCATATTCGCTAAGGTGCGACACTTAACTTGGTGTGTATGTCCGTTAGGTCCACGCACTTCTACGCACAGCACTCGCGACGCACTATCGGTTATTTCTTGTCCTCGCGCACTACGTATGGTTATGGGCACTCGCTTGCCCTTCGCGTTCCCGGCCAGAGAGCTGTCGATAAGGGACACGGTGGCTCCGTCGTCCAGTAGCGCGTAGCAGGGTTGCTCTCTTCCCTCGATGATGACGTGTACAGGGAGTATCTTGAGTAGCGCCTTTCCATTGTAGTCCCTCACGTTCGTGACTATCTCTGGCTTCTGTTGGTGAAGCAGCACGTGGTGCGCGTAGTTGCACTTGGTGCATTTCTTACGGCGGCAGGTCCTTTTTGAGTGCCTCGCGCTTAGACAGTTGAAGCACAGTCTCTTTTCCTTGACGATTGCCCATCGGTCGTTCACCTCGAGGTCATTAAACTTCTTGCAGGTCACGATGGTGTGCTTCTCTTGGCACAGGTGACACTGCTCATCAGCGGTCTGGGTGCACGCGCCGTTCTCTCCGTTTGCGTGGACGTGCAAGCGCTGGACGTTTTTCATTGTCTTTGCCGGTGGCGCGCTGGCCCGAGGTTTGCTCGTTGTGACTGTCTGGCCGAGGTCCATTTGGGTGTAAAATGAAGAGGCGCGGGCTAGGTGACCGAGGAATTCTGAGAACATTTCCAAGCTCGGAGACACTCTCATGTCCAGGCCCCGGCTGTTTGACACTCCCATGGCAAAGTCACCGTATTGTGCGCGCTGGACGGGCGTGAGTTTGTTCAATAACTCGCTTACTAGTTGTGGATTGTTCAGGTATCCGTTTGCCCGCACACTTTTCAACAGCGAAACACAATTCCTCACTGTACTGGAGAATTTTCGCAACTCGCGGCCGCTATCCGTTACTCTTGGCAATTCTCGAACCTTCTTGAGCGCGCACTCTAGTATTAAGTTGGGGTGCCCGTACTCTTCGTCCAATGTTTTAATTATGTCCAACGGGCTAGCCGATGCGCGTAACAAATCTTCGACCACCAGTCTTGCATCTCCTTGCAAAGACGTCTTGAGTCGAGCGAGGTTTTCATGTGGCTTGAACTCATATAATGTTGTGGTGTCGAAGTACATATTTTTGTACGAAAGCCACTCTGCCGGGTCGCCTCTGAACACCGGCAACTCGTACGCTTGTCTGGGTATCGGTCGCGGACGCGCAATGTTTGCGATTGCCTCTGCCAACTGGTCAATCTTCCTGTCCCGCGTTGTCCTGGTCCTGTCCGCTTCTTCAACACCCGTATCCCACTCAATCGGATCACGAGTTGGCGCGCGCGCGGTGCCAGCGTAAACAGTCGTGTTTGCTGCGTGTGCGGTGTCGCGAAACGGAACGGACGCGGGCGCACACATAGGAGGCGCAGGTACCTACTTGTTCGAGTGGCGGCAGCGGCACATTCGCGGACACACTCGCGGTCACGTTCGCGGGCACACTCGCGGTCACGTTCGCGGGCACTTCACTTGACACTTGTGGCTGGTGATGGTGCGGCGACATGTTTTGAGTTGCTCGGACTTGTTCGCTACTGGTAGCGGCGGGTGTGGTGTGTGTCACCCATTCTTCTACACGGTGGGCAGTGTCGTCCGCTTCTGAGTATAATTCCTCTTCGGCGACGGCGTCTATCTCTGCCAAGTCCGCTTCCAGTTTCTTCTGCACCAATTTTTCTTTCATGCGGACCAACTCCTTTTCGGCCTCATACTCGGCCCGTCGTCGCAGGTACTCGGCGCTCTTCTGGCCGCTCCTCGACGACGTGACGCTTGTGCCGGACCTTCCTTTCCTCGCAGGCACCGACCGCACTGGCGTCGACATGTCCCGGTAGTCTATAATTCTACCGGGCCCCGTCAGTGGGATGACTTGCGTTTGATCCGCCGTTCGTAGAGTTGGCGCGATGGATGGTGAACCCGGGGCCCTATCCGATGGCACTCCGGAGTCCGCTTCTAGCGCCCGCCTTCTTAAGGCATCTTCTTTCCGCCTCATCTGGCTCCTTGTAGTGATGGTGCTTTTCTCACTCATGATGTGTTCTTCCTTGTTCCCTGATCCGGCTGTGAAGGACCAAAACTTGTAGAATTTCAGGCGCAGGGATTCGTTTGATCAGGGAAATAACACAACTCTTGAGGCTTCTTGAAAAACACTTTATTCTTCTGACACAATTGTTCTTGTACACAAAGCTTCTTATTCACTACACAATATTGCTTCTACACAGGGAGCTTGCTTAGGAGACTTCTTTTCTTCACGGCGGACGAAACTGGACTACACCGTGGTTTTTTTTTTTTTGGATACGGGCATCTCGCAGGTCAACCTATAAGAGGTTGTGTGCTGCTTAACCGGACTTTCCTGTGGTTGCCATAGATGACTCTAAGGCCTCCAGCCAGGGGCTTACAAACTAAATTAAAAACTAAGTGACCACACGCTAAGGGCACCCCCTGTGGGGTACGGACCTCGGCTTAGGGCGTCACTGACAGAGGACAGCAAGGGACAGGCTGGATAACTAAATATTTCATTATTTAGGGGCTAATTTAAAGCTACTGGCTCAGCATCGCGGGCTGGCTCTTGCAAGGGACGGGGGGGAGTGCATTGACTTGGGCGTCGCGGCGGGCGGCCTCGGCGGCGAGGGCGGAATGACGGAGTCGGTCTGTGTTTCTGTTTGCGAAGCGTACTGGTTTCCCTACGGCTCTCCTGGAGGAGGGTGATGGGGTCGTCGGGGGTGATGAGGGTATGCCTTGGTCGGCGAACGGAGCTAATACGCGATGGATCGTATCGAGCGGACGATGCGATTAACGGATTGGGGTGCCTAACTGCAGTTTCAAAGAAGCGCGTGGCAATGCGCTTCATGAACTGAGCGATGGTGGGGATCCTAAGGTCTAGGTGGAGGGTGTCGTTACGGACATAGTACGGGGCTCCCGTGATTTTCCTAAGAAAACGGTTTTGGAGGACCTGCATTTTGTAGAGGAAGCGGGGATTGGAATGCGCAAAGATGGCACACGCGTAAGTCATGATGGGGCGGATTACCGCCGTGAATAAGCGCATTTTGCACTTGCGGGACAGGGACTACACCGTGGCGCGCAACTGCCCCTCTTATATTCTCTCGAGCGCAGGCGGAACGCGTGGGAGGACCGCGCCCACACGTCTTTCTCGCTCTAGCCAATCGCCTGCGCCCCGTGCTCACACGCACACATAGACGTTGCGCACCACGCTTTCCTTGTTCGTCTGTCGTTCAGAGTACATTTTTTACAATTTACTTATGCGAAAGCTTTTCTAATTTACTTATTGGACAATAATCATCAGAAACTTAACTAATTAAAAGTGGACAATAGTCTAAAAAAGGGTGTAAATGTGTAGACAAGTAGTAAAAGTTTAATTCGACTTAAAACTATACAAATTACAATCAAATTACACGCTATTTACAAATATTGTGGTAGGTTGCTGCACTCCACGACTGTGCTCCTCAACAATATGATTTATAAAACACGTGGCGAGAATTAAGCGCTTCGCACTAAAAAATACATTGTTAAATTCCGACATCCACGCGAACGAAGTCGCGGGCACAGCTAGTAACACAATAAATGTCGGGCACTGTCTAGAAAAATTAAGAAAATAGTTATTATTTTGTCATTGTTTGATTTCTGACATTTTACTAGATGTAGTTTGGTTTTATTAAAATACCACAGAAAAGTTCTTTTTTTGTTATTTCACTGAACCAATTTTGGGATTTGATCAAATCATCAGATTTGTTTAGTGATTTTTTTCTTCCCTGTTTTTATCATTTCCCTGCGACATATAGATATACTAGTTAAACATTCGTGAGTGCTATAGGCTATAAATTATAAAAATATCATGCATATTAGCCGAACTATCTCAATTTTTGTCTAGACAGGCGGAAAAAATAGCTCTTACAACAGAGCTATTTGCTTGCGCTGCCTTAAGAGGGCTTTCACACGTTTCGTTGTTTTTGTGCGACTTTTGGAACCTGATTCTGGGTATGTCATTGCCAGAAATAAAAAAAAGATATATACTCGAGAAAGTTTGATTATTTCTGTGTGGAGTGCTTTAAACAAATTTTTAGATTTGTTTACATACATGAGTAAAAACCTTGTCTCTGCAAAGGATGTTTCATAAAATTCTACTTTTTGTCATACTTTGGTACCGAATTACATAGAAGGAATAATAGTAAAATAATATTTGAAAATGTCCATGGTACATCTGAAAGATTATATTTGGACTGCATTAATCACTTTTTTATTTTCCATTCAGAAATACACCAAAAATTATTTTTCAAAACAGGAAGAATTTGACATTTTTTCGTCCGAAATTATATTTTTTATCTATCAATATTTACTGAATATTCAATCAAAAAGTATTGAATAACTAAGGTTACTATGTTAGCTTGCATTAAAAAAATAATTAGCTCATTTAAAAGTAAAATAATAGTATTAAACAATTATAATAAGCAATGACAAAATTCAACATAAAACCAAGAACGGTTTGTTCTTTGATTTAGACGGCGCGGGGCGCCTTTTGAGGGAGGACGTATCGCTCGCAACCATTTTGACATTAGTCACGTAATTATTAAAATTTAAAATACACGCCACCATTCATGACCTTTATACGCGGCGCTAGTGTCTTTGTCATGACATCAAATTCCATGTGAAAAATGTAGTACCTCGAATTTTCCGCAGGTCATGAGTGGTGGCCAGTAATTTTCCCAATCGCCAAGAATACAGCATAACCTACCTTTCTTGATACAAGCTAATATTTTGAATTAATTTAATTTTGATCTGTTTGCAATGTAAATATATAAATGTGTTGATTGTATTTTCCTACTACACACATCAAAAGTGTCTAGGGATCAAGCATTTTTATGCGGATTTCTTGAGATTGAGATGTGGCTTTGTAATAAATTTATGATTTTATAAATTTATATGGATCCTTTTTGGTGCATTTCATAATTTGAATCAGGAACTGTAAATCAAATTCGAGTAAAAGATGAAAATCAGCTGTCAATATTTTCCCTATAAAAACATACAACGCATTGAAGACATTATTAGTGCTACTGTTTCCCTACTACTGATTAAAACCAACGTTATTATGGAGCGGCGACGTCATTTAAACAGGGAAGAAATGCTCAGAGCCGTGGGAATGATAGAAGCTGGTTCCCGGCAACGTACTGTGGCTTTAGCTCTGAATACAAGTCAGAGTGTTATCAGTCGACTTTGGACACGTTACCGAAGCACTGGTACCGTGGCTGAGCGCCATGGAGGACGGTATCGCTGCACCACACGGAGACAAGACCGATACATTCAAATCTTAACTCGAAGAGCTCCAACAATAACCGCCATGATGTTAGCCGTGAGGCTTCATCACTCTTCAGGGAACTTAATTAGCGACCAAACAGTCAGAAACCGCTTGCATGAAGTGAACCTTCATTCCCGAAGACCGCTACGGGTACCACCTATAGCAATGCACAATCGTAGGATTCGATATCAATGGGCTCTTGAACACAGAAATTGGGCAGAAGAACAATGGCGTTTCGTGTGCTTTTCTGATGAGTCTCGTTTTGGTATGAGACCGGATACAAGACGTATACGACACTGGAGAACCCCTGGACGCCAACAGCGATTAAAATCCTGCCAGGAAGTCCATCCTTATAGTGGTGGAACCATCATGGTATGGGCGGGTATTTGGATCGGCGGAAGAACTGAGTTGATTTGGATCAGAGGCAACCTCAACGCTCAAATTTATGCTGAGACGATTGTATCAGACGTCATCGTTCCTCTACAAGTGCAAATCGGTCCCTTATTTCAGTTAATGCATGATAATATGCACGACCGCACACCGCAAGAGTTGTAAGACAGACTCTCGCCGCAGCTAACATCAATGTCCTGCCCTGGCCTGCTCAGTCGCCAGACTTGAACCCGATTGAGCATGCATGGGATATGCTACAGAGAAGAGCTCTGCCGAATATGGAGGGTATCCAGTCGCAAGAAGACCTTTTTTTGTTGTTGCAACGAACATGGGCGGCCATTCCACAGCGTGATTTGGATGAACTCATTTTGAGTATGCCAAACCGATGTTCTTGTGTTGTTAGTGTTCGCGGTAGAAACACGGATCTTAGGTCCTGAGAGTCCAGTGTGCTTAGTGCGAGTTTTTTTACGTTGACGCGATAGTAACGTTTAACCGCGTTTGGCGCTCCTATTGGCCCGCTGCAAGGTCGTGAGAACTCTCAACCAATGAGAGCGCCAAACGCGGTTAAACGTTACTATCGCGGCAACGTAAAAAAACTCGCACTAAGCACACTGATGTGGATCGTTTTAGGATCCACATCTGGACTCTCAGGACCTAAGAGGTGTTACCCCACAAAATTTTAAAGAAAACTGTTATTTCAGTCTTTTTTTCGAACTTTAATGTTAGTGGTTCAAATGTCAAAAATCCCTTTATTAGGAAAATGGCAAATTTCTTTATGAATGCAAAGGTGACTTGGTTCCATGGACCATGCCCGGGTCGACGGCGCGTTGTGTCCCACGCGCGCCTCAAGGAGCGTCAGCATAATGACGGGGCCCCCCTATAGAGGGCCACAGTCCTGCCGGGTTTGCGGGACATACGTATACCGCGACCCCGGCACACAAAGGGCTACCGAAGGACACCGTGGATTTTAGTCAGTTCAAGTCTGACAGTCCCTCCCGCCCTGCCCGGGGTTGGAGGAATCATTTGATGATTTTGCCACGTAAAAAAAAAAAAAAAAAAAAAAAAAAGGTGACTTGGTTTATCGTTACTGTGACAAACGATAACACTTTATTTGATGAATCCTTAAAGAACATTTTAATTAATATCAATCAGGAGAAAAGTTATTGCAAAAATATATGTTGATCCCTAGACACTTTTGATGTGTGTATATTCGAATGTGGATATAATTGTAGATAATAAAATAATGTAAATAATTCTGATAGCTTTTTTTCTGAATTGGTTTTTAACTTAACTTCCCAAACATTCCAGTTCGTTTGGATAATATAGCTCGCTGCGGGACCCACCATACCACCGGCCATGCCCCTGGTGGTATGGCTTTTTATTACGTGGTAAAATCATCAGATCAGCCCTTCCACCCAGGGAAGGACAGGACTACAGGAAGGACATACAAACTTATACTGACACTACTGACTAAAATCTACGGTGTCCTTCAATAACCCATTGCGATCCGGGGCCATGGATACCTGATAAGACAGTCCCACGACGCCCCGGCAGGATTTGGCTCTGTAACGTGCGCCCCGAAAATCCGTGAAAAATTGATCTGATCGTTTGGAGGTAGCGGTTAACCCAGAGAATAGTAACTTAAAAAAAAAAAAAAACTTTTAAAAAAAGTACCGACTTCAAAAACGAATAAAAACGAGTTTAAAATAACTTTTCTTTTGGAAGTCGGTAGCAATAGTCAATGAAATAAATAACAAAGCCACCGACTTCCAAAAGAAAATTTATTTTATCTTTTTTGTTTAAAATAACTTTTCTGAATACAAAAAAGTTTAAAATAACTTTTCTTTTGGAAGTCGATGGCAATAGTCAATGAAATAAATAACAAAGCCACCGACTTCCAAAAGAAAATTTATTTTAAACTTTTTTGTATTCGTTTTTGAAGTCGGTACTTTTTTCAAAAAGTTTGTTTTTTATCAGTCGATTTCTTGTTATTAGGTTTGATCGAAGAGAGTTGAAGTCTTGTATCAGGTTCGGCATCCAGTCAATTGCGGTATTCCGTTTTGGCAGCTACATTGTATTTTTTTTTTTTTTGGTAAAATCATCAAATGTGTCCTCCCGAGCGGGACTGGATTTATTACCAGACTCGTACTGACTAATATCCATGGTGATCCTTCAGTAGCCCTTTACGTTCCAGGGTCACCGTTACCTGATAAGACAGTCCAGTGACCAAGACAAGCTCCGGCCCTCCAAGGCGTACCTCTCTGATTGGAAATCGCTTCTCGGCGTCGTAGGTCACGCGGCTGTCCTCTCCCTCACGTGTTCCACCTCCTACTTCGCTAGCATGACTTCCGTCTCGCCCCGCAGATCGTGGCCTCGATCAATGCCGGGCGCTTTTAAATTGACTCAATTGCATCGAGTTGGGATTTGGCAAACCTGTACCACTCCATGTACCTAACTTTTTTGCAGCCAACTCAATAAGTGGACTAATATTGTGGGTAAACGGCACCCCAAAAAGGTCAAGATGGCCTGTCATTTTTACGGTTACACCTCAGAAAGATAGAACCGGGTCGGATTGGCTTCCGGAAAAATTCACGTCTTAGCAGCATTGAAGTTCAAGCACTCAACCGGCCATGGCTCTTTCGCCTGATATTATTTTGTGAATTTTATTCATGAATACAGGTACTACTCAGAACAAAACATACAAAAAATAAGATAGCATTCCAATAAATCGTAAAAATAAGCGAAATTGAATGAAATGTGAGAAATTACAGGAATGTGTCAAGTGAAATCGAAAAAATAATGTTTTCAATGTTCCAAATAGTTCTTTAAAATTTCTCTTAAACCCTGTGTTATTTTACTGAAGGTGAAATGTTCTGTATTAAATTACGAACATTTTCTATACCATTTCAATAGAAATCAGGTAAAAAGCCTGAGTGACCAATTGTAGCATCGTAATTCGAGCATAAACGAATCTATGCACTGTTAGTCGCGATTGATCGAAGATGAAATCAGGTACTACTTGCTGTGCAAATGAAACAATGTGGAGTTGAACCACATTTTCTACGCAATTTTGAGCAGTTACGTACCTTCGTTAGGAAGTGAAAGCTCAGTTTTGCGAGATAGAGATTATAATTTAAAGCTCACCAAAACATTCTGTTTCAAGGGTGAAATGATCTGAAACCTGTTGAACTCTGATAGATCTGTCTTTATTAAAAAAATAATCCAGCTGTAACCCAGTATATGAAGCACTGAAGCCCAGTCAAAACAGTTCAATAAATTTTCTCCTTTGCAAATGTTTAACGATTTGCACCATCCGCTCACAGTTAACTGCAGGCGAACCAAGAATCTTCTTGAATATTAATTTTTAATCTTCATGGTGTCAATTCGAAATTGTCTTGTCAATTATAGGGGAGCTTGTGGCTGGTCGCAATGGAGTTTGTATGATCCGCGCAGTAGATTATCGCTCTCTTTGCGCGGTTTAACAAACTTGATGGTCTTCTTGGGCCTTACTCACTTTCTTCCTGGATCACGGCGTTTGGTGATATTACCCGTCTCTTTTGACACTGGTTTCAAATATTTTGTACCACTGGTTGGAAATATTCGAGCATTAAACCGACCACTTCTGGCTATATCTCCTTATCTATGTCACCGTAATCACCCCAAGTGGCTGGTTTTGCGTCCATAATTATGGCTCTGAATAGATGGCATAAATGACTGTTTGATGTATAAGTCAAAGAAAAAGTTTGAAAAATTTTAAACACCAAATCGTAAATTCTAAATAATTTCAAAAATCTAATTAAATAAGTTATGAATTCAAATTAGTCACTAGAAACAAAATTACCACTTGAAAGATACCATAACAAGATAATTTACTCGTATTATAGAATGGAATTGAATAATCTTTATAATGCACACTTTGTAAATTACAAATATATCCAATTCGCAGTGTGACACAATGTGCGCTTTAAAGTGTAATATAATGAGTGGCCCTTATTTTATTTTGATAGGTATACATTTATCATAATATTATCCATTCGTTTAAGAATATAAGTAGTATCTAGTGCACGGGATCTTACTTTGTTTATTGGAAAGAAAAGTGGCAAAAGCTCATGTTGTTTTCTTCCTGGTATACGAGGCATAGCTGTTTCGTTAGTGTTTTGTTTTTATGCGGGGGGCATCACGATGTCAAATTGACAGAAACTGTGTTCTTTCAGTATGTAAAAGCGCTCTTAACAGTTTTATGGCAACCTGGTCCGCTTTGAATAGTTCTACAAAAATTTCTGCGATACTATATTTATATCTTTTATATTTTAGCACATTTAGTAGCTTTTATGTTTTAAAAAAAGTATTTTTCGACGATTACTACGACTTACCTTTGGACGATTTTTTAAACAACAAAATATTAAACCTTATCGAAAAACATATCATTATGCTCACAAGAACATCATAGAGATACGATTTGCCCGAAACAGTATGTCAATTGGTTAGGGTAAAACACCCAATTACTGACCCTTTAAGCAGTTCTCCTTGCTTCTTTAGCAAAATAAACCAATGTACGAGTTGCAAGTGGAAATAAATGTTTTTGGTAGATAAAATAAACATAGGAGAACGTAACTAAAACATTATAAACAGTCATCCAAAGGTAAAAAGTTTTTTTTTCTCGAGTTTAGCAAGAACAGGGGGCCAATTCTCGGCTTTAGAGATGGTGTCGAACTCGACAAAAAATTCTAATGACGTGATTTTTTCGACAAATTTTAAAAGTTGCTATTCTGGGGATGTCGAGTGCTTCTGAGCAGTAGAGATGTAATGTCGATTGTAGAGATACGTCATTTCTGAGTGAATTTGTTGAGTTTTGGATTGTACACTGTTTTCTTTTCTTTAGTTTTTAAATAAAATACGGCTTGGCATGTCATACCTACTGGAAATTCGATAAACTCTTGATTTTTGCATTGTGTTTTCTTGAAACGACAACCTTGGCGCAAATAACAAACACTGTAATTTGTGTACCCACGATTGGATTAGAAACCACTGAAAGATGGACGAGTTTATTAGCATTTTTATCACAATAACAATAGCATTTTTGTCTCGGAGTTGTTGGAAAGTGGCGAGCAACTGGCCAATACATGAATACACGGCGACAACAGCGCACTTATCCCGCCGTCGATATTTACGATTTGAGCGAAACAGAAGTCATTAAAATAATTCCCCTCCATGTTAAAACAAAAATCATGAAATGTAAAACAGCACAGCCCACTAATGAATTATAAACACAGATTCCATGTAAACATATCAAAAGACGCAAACACAGACTACTTAGAGATATGGACGCAAATTCTGACACTGACCTGACAGACAATCAACTGTCAAACTGATTATTTTTACACAAAACGTTTCGTTTCATCCTTAAATAATTAGATTTAGTCAGCGTTTTAAAACAAAATTGACCTGACAGACAATCAACTGTCAAACTGATTATTTTTACACAAAACGTTTCGTTTCATCCTTAAATAATTAGATTTAGTCAGCGTTTTAAAACAAAATCATTCATTAACCTATAGTTACCTAAAACGGAACGTGCGATTCTTCATAATGGTAACATTATCTTCACTCGACTCGACATTTTCGTGACATTTATTTCTATTTTGACTGAGAATACGGATTTCTGCTCAATTCGACATTTTTTGGTAGAGATAGAGATATTTTTAATAGACATAGAGATAGACTTACAATCTCGAACTCGAGAAAAATGGCGAAAATCGAGAATTGGCCCCCTGGCCATTTGACCAGTTACTGTCATGCTTATACCAATTACCCTCATGACCAGTTTTTTGACCTCCTGTATTACAAGAATTAATTTAAAAATAATTTATTTTGAATGTCAGATGAGGTTTTATAATTATGATGAAAAACAAACAAAGCTAATCTAAGGCTGCGCTTCCACCAGAGATGTGCGATGGAAATGTGTCGTGCGAGGATGTCTAGCTGTGCTGTGAAAATGTGTGGGCGTTTCCACCAAAGCTGTGCGATAAAAATGTGCCTACGAGGATATGTATCTCATCTTATTCACACATCCCTCGCAACACATCCCTCGCACACATTCCTCGCACACATTCCTCGTACACATCCCTCGCACACATCCTTCACTTGTTTTGTGTGCGCAAAAATCTAGCTCCGCTGAGCCGTTCCCACCAGAGCTGTGCTGACTGAGGCGAGGTAAATGAAGCGATTCTATTGGTTCTTTACAAACACATCCCTCGCTACACATCCTCGCACATCTCTGGTGGAAACGCAGCCTTATTGTCCTCATAAGCCTTCTTTTTTCAGACTATTTAGATCTCCAGTCTTCAAACGCGGCTAATAATATTCTTGCAACTATTTTTGAACTTTTCTGGTTGCTTTTGTATCTTTTTGACCCATTTTTCCTCTTGATTAGTGTTTATCTCATTGTTCTGTATCATGCTGCATATATTAAAACGCTTTGAATGATTTGAATGGATACAGCTTTAAATGTAGAAAGAGAGTTTAAAAAAGTTAAAATTACTGAAAAAACTGTTTTCTCATTTACAAAAGACGTTTCTAACTTATTTTTATGTGGAAGACCTCACAAGTGAAGAGAACATATTATAATTCAAAAACTAGCTCACACTTTGCCTCGGATATGATAGAATAGGTCATTTTTAGGGTTCCGTAGTCAACAAGGAACCCTTATAGTTTCGCCATGTCCGTCCGTCCGTCCGTCCGTCCGTCCGTCCGTCTGTCCGCAGTTTAGCTCAGAGACGCACAGTACTAGAGAGCTGTAATTTGGTGTAAATATATGGATTTGTTGTGCCGAAAAAGTGGTAAAATAAAATCTCGTAAAATATTTTTTTTTAGGGTATCTCCTGTACACGTAAAGTGGGGATGTTATTTTTTTTTCTCGCGTACCCCATAGTGTGGGGTATCATTAAATAGGTCTTTAAAAAATATTGACAGTTTCCATTAACAATTTTTTGATAAAAAAATTGGTTTGTGAAATATTAAGCTTTAAAGTGCTAAATTTTGCTCGACTCGAGTGTCCCCCCCCTCTACCAGCTAAACGGTTATGTGTGGGGGTATGAAAAAATTCACAATAGTAGTATATATAACGAAGTTTAAAAGAAAATTGTCATGACTTAGTAGGCTTTACAACTTTACGAGTAATAGTCGACCAACTTATAAAATGTACTTGGATAATATTTTTCTTAAACAAAATGTATCGGAGAACATGTTATTCAACTGAAAATGTAAGTTTGACAACTTTATTTTTACAGCTGTAATAGGTATGTTTTACGGTATGTTTTTTGGGGATAGGTAGGTTTTTATCGTCAACTATTTTTAACTAACTTCAAAAAAAAAGGTTCTAAATTCGTCGTAATCATTTTTTTAAATGTATTTTGCCCGATTTCTCAAAGACTCCTGGACCGATTTTGAAAATTCTTCTTTTTAAAATTAAATTCAGCGAATCAGTTTAGTTAGTTTGCATAAGTATTTTGATGGGCAACTACGGAACCCTACACTGTGCGTGGCCCGACACGCACTTGGCCGGTTTTTCAAACTCGCTCCGCTCGCGCTTCAAATAAGGTTGACATTCGCTTTTCACGGCCTCGCTTTTGATAGCTCATTTTTCAATAGCAAATGCTTCTTATGTTAGTTAATCTTGTCTTGGTCTACAAAAATTTAAAGTCTTCTCTAAGATGGTATGGAACTCTGGGTGTGAAGTTTGAGTGTTGATGGTTTTTTTGTGGGTGCCAGAGCGATCATAAATGGTCAAACCAATTTAAAAAAAAAAGAATATTGATAAAAAATTATTAGTTTTGGCGTTTTTAGTCATATTCAGTTGGTATACGTGTATCAAGATAACATGTTTTAAGTGATACCTTTTCTTCCGGAAGTCGGTGGCTTTGTTTTTTATTTCACTGACTATGGCGATCCGACTTCCGAAAGAAAAGTTATTTTATACTTTTTTGTGTTTGGTTTTCAAGTCGGTTCCTTTTTTTTTCAAAAAGCTTTTTTTTTAATTTTTCCCTTTTAGTTTAGATATTCAATTAAATCGGTGTCTTTGAAAATCTACAATACAAGTCAGCAAAAAAATGGATGTATGTGGGTAATTTCACAAGATATCCATTAGTTTTATATATTAAAACCGTTCATCATCATCATCTCAGCCATAGGACGTCCACTGCTGAACATAGGCCTCCCCTTTTGATCTCCACATAATATACCGGTTGGAAGCGACCTGCATCCAGCGTCTTCCGGCGACCTTTATAAGGTCGTCTGTCCACCTTGCTGGTGGACGTCCTACGCTGCGCTTGCTAGTCCGTGGTCTCCACTCTAGTACTTTTCGACCCCATCGGCCATCTGCTCTGCGAGCAATATGGCCTGCCCATTGCCACTTCAGCTTGCTAATCCGGTGGGCTATATCGGTGACTTTAGTTCGTCTACGGATCTCCTCATTTCGGATTCGATCACGTAGAGAAACACCTAGCATAGCCCTCTCCTTAGCTCGTTAAGCGACTTTGAGCTTTGAGATGAGGCCGATAGTGAAAGACCACGTTTCGGTGCCGTAACTCTTACGCCTCTTCTCAATGGAATCGCCTTCGTGCTCTGCTCCTGTACTCGGACCGACATGGTGGCGTTATTATACAAGCACTTCAACACCTCGATGTACCGATAGTCAATACGGCATCGCTGGAGTGACTCAAGTACCGCCCATGTTTACACCGAATCGAAGGCTTTCTCATAGTCCACAAACGCTAAGCATAATGGCAAGTTATACTCTTCGGTCTTCTGTATAACTTGCCGCAGCGTATGGATGTGGTCTATGGTACTATAGCCTCTTCGGAAACGGGCTTGTTCGGGAGGCTGGAAAGTCATCAAGTCTGTGTTCGAGAAGGTTCGTGTAATCTATACATATAATAAAACTGTAGAAAAGTATTTTTTGTACATTAAAAAAAAACTCAAAAAATATAGCCAGGGTGTTAAAGGACAACCAATAGAACCCATTTCTAGCATTTTTAGAATTTTTGTCTGTTTGTCTGTTTGTATGTTTATTTGTTCGGGCATCACGTAAAATGTACGAAAGCTTTGTAGATAACTTTAATACACAAAGACTGACCGTAACTTGAAGTAACATTTAGTTTTTGTTTCATTGAAATCGGTTCAGTCTATCAAAAGATATTTGAATTTAAAGTGTTCCAGAAGTAAAATTACGGTCAGTTCACACCGAGACGCGCAGGTCAGTAGCGCGATCTAGCTTCGAATGGAAAAACTACTAAATTTAAACAAAATTATTTCAATGCACGGCAGATGGCGTTTAAAGAAAACCTGGAATAGAGGTGTTATTGAAGTAACATTAATTATGTACGGTATTTTGTTTCATCGTAATCAATTCACACCCGAAATGAACAAAGGAATCGAACAGAATGGAATGGAATGCACTGGACTGGACTGGACTGGACTGGAATGGAATGGAATGGAATGGACTGGACTGGACTGGACTGGACTGGACTGGACTAGAATGGAGTGGAGTGGAGTGGAGCGGGTGGAGTGGAGTGGAGCGGATGGAGTGGAGTAGAGCGGGTGGTGTGGAGTGGAGCGGGTGGAGTGGAGTGGAGCGGGTGGAGTGGAGTGGAGCGGGTGGAGTGGAGTGGAGCGGGTGGAGTGGGTGGAGTGGAGCGGGTGGAGAGGAGTGGAGCGGGTCGAGAGGAGTGGAGCGGGTGGAGTGGAGTGGAGCGGGTGGAGTGGAGTGGAGCGGGTGGAGTGGAGTGGAGCGGGTGGAGTGGTGTGGAGCGGGTGGAGTGGAGTGGAGTGTAGTGGAGCGGGTGAAGTGGAGTGGAGTGGAGTGGAATGGTCTTGACTGGAGTGGAGTGGAGTGTAGTGGAGCGGGTGGAGTGGAGTGGAGCGGGTGGAGTGGAGAGGAGCGGGTGGAGTGGAGTGGAGCGGGTGGAGGGGAGTGAAGCGGGTGGAGTGGAGTGGAGCGGGTGGAGTGGAGTGGAGCGGGTCTTTATGTTGCTTTACGTTCACGCGCGCTGAAATAGGATTTAGAGTAGGTTCCATAATTTTTTTTTCCATACCAACATTCATTTAATTCATTAAACAATATCGAATTCAAATCGATATACAAACTACTCTTATCCAATAGCAATTAAATGGTACTGCCTTTGAACAACAGATGGCGTTTATTACAAACACGTCAAATATTCTTGAATTCGAAATATAGGGTTTATAAATGAAAAACGTAGCGAGAATCAAACGCTTCGCACTAAAAAATACATTGTTTAATTCCGACATCCACGCGAACGAAGTCGCGGGCACAGCTAGTTATAATTATATTAAAACCGTTCCCAGAATAAAACTAACACTTTTCTGAAAACCGCATCAAAATCGGTTCAGCCAAACGCGAGATAATCGCAGACAAACATTCATACACACATACAGGCCGAACTGCGAATCTCCTTTTTTTTAAGATGGTTAAATAGTTTTATAACGTACAATTACACAAATTTTATACAAATTATTATAGGTATTACAAATATCGATCAGAAAAAGTCACAATATCATGAATATAGCCGAATTTAAAAGCAGTAGAAATGTATAATTACGTGTCATAAAAACCATCATAAAGATCACCCAATTCACATAAAAAACAAATTTACAAGCTTAATATTTAATTTGAATAACGTGCCATATCTATCTATACATATAATAAAACTGTAGAAAAGTATTTTTTGTACATTAAAAAAAAAACTCAAAAAATATAGCCCGGGTGTTAAAGGACAACCAATAGAACCCATTTCTAGCATTTTTAGAATTTTTGTCTGTTTGTCTGTTTGTATGTTTATTTGTTCGGGCATCACGTAAAATGTACGAAAGCTTTGTAGATAACTTTAATACACAAAGACTGACCGTAACTTGAAGTAACATTTAGTTTTTGTTTCATTGAAATCGGTTCAGTCTATCAAAAGATATTTGAATTTAAAGTGTTCCAGAAGTAAAATTACGGTCAGTTCACACCGAGACGCGCAGGTCAGTAGCGCGATCTAGCTTCGAATGGAAAAACTACTAAATTTAAACAAAATTATTTCAATGCACGGCAGATGGCGTTTAAAGAAAACCTGGAATAGAGGTGTTATTGAAGTAACATTAATTATGTACGGTATTTTGTTTCATCGTAATCAATTCACACCCGAAATGAACAAAGGAATCGAACAGAATGGAATGGAATGCACTGGACTGGACTGGACTGGACTGGAATGGAATGGAATGGACTGGACTGGACTGGACTGGACTGGACTGGACTAGAATGGAGTGGAGTGGAGTGGAGCGGGTGGAGTGGAGTGGAGCGGATGGAGTGGAGTAGAGCGGGTGGTGTGGAGTGGAGCGGGTGGAGTGGAGTGGAGCGGGTGGAGTGGAGTGGAGCGGGTGGAGTGGGTGGAGTGGAGCGGGTGGAGAGGAGTGGAGCGGGTCGAGAGGAGTGGAGCGGGTGGAGTGGAGTGGAGCGGGTGGAGTGGAGTGGAGCGGGTGGAGTGGAGTGGAGCGGGTGGAGTGGTGTGGAGCGGGTGGAGTGGAGTGGAGTGTAGTGGAGCGGGTGAAGTGGAGTGGAGTGGAGTGGAATGGTCTTGACTGGAGTGGAGTGGAGTGTAGTGGAGCGGGTGGAGTGGAGTGGAGCGGGTGGAGTGGAGAGGAGCGGGTGGAGTGGAGTGGAGCGGGTGGAGGGGAGTGAAGCGGGTGGAGTGGAGTGGAGCGGGTGGAGTGGAGTGGAGCGGGTGGAGTGGAGTGGAGCGGGTCTTTATGTTGCTTTACGTTCACGCGCGCTGAAATAGGATTTAGAGTAGGTTCCATAATTTTTTTTTCCATACCAACATTCATTTAATTCATTAAACAATATCGAATTCAAATCGATATACAAACTACTCTTATCCAATAGCAATTAAATGGTACTGCCTTTGAACAACAGATGGCGTTTATTACAAACACGTCAAATATTCTTGAATTCGAAATATAGGGTTTATAAATGAAAAACGTAGCGAGAATCAAACGCTTCGCACTAAAAAATACATTGTTTAATTCCGACATCCACGCGAACGAAGTCGCGGGCACAGCTAGTCAATCATAAAATTCGAGAACCAAATCCAGAGTAATCATAAACTTGCCTTCGTGAACTTACCTTCGCGGATACGTGGCACAAAGGTATCCTCCTCAACGGTTAGACCACTGCTGGTGCTACCCAGCGAGAGTGGAACAGAGTGTCTATAACGCGTAACTAGGCATGAGCGCGATGTTTTACCTCAGCGCAGAGCGATGAGATAAAATGCCCGGACACGAATTTAAATTCAAATTGTGGCAAAAGTATTCATAACAAAACTACAAGTACCTATTTTATAACAATGAAGATTAACTATTTCTTATGTAATCTAAATAAGTTGTTTCATATGTAGCTTCCCATAAAAAAAATAAAGAATATTTTTTTCATTCAATCGGGTGTGAGGACAACCCAGAGCGATCAGGATTTTAGGGTTTAAGATTTTTTTTTAATATTTTAAATAAACTTATTCATAATATTAGCCTTGTACCAGGTAGATTAGACACTGAACTGCATATAAAAAAATATTTTGAAAACGTTTTTCAATTTTAAAACCGGCCAAGTGCGTGTCGGGCCACGCACAGTGTAGGGTTCCGTAGTTGCCCATCAAAATACTTATGCGAATTAACTAAACTGATTCGCTGAATTTAATTTTAAAAAGAAGAATTTTCAAAATCGGTCCAGGAGTCTTTGAGAAATCGGGGAAAATACATAAAAAAAAGATTATGACGAATTTAGAACCTCCCCCTTTTTTTGAAGTAAGTTAAAAATAGTTGACGATAAAAACCTACCTATCCCCAAAAAACATACCGTAAAAACATACCTATTACAGCTGTAAAAATAAAGTTGACAAACTTACATTTGCAGTTGAAGAGCATGTTCTCCGATACATTTTGTTTAGGAAAATATGTTATCCAAGTACATTTTATAAGTTGGTCGGCTATTACTCGTAAAGTTGTAAAGCCTACTTAGTCATGATAATTTTCTTTTAAACTTCGTTATATATACTACTATTGTGAATTTTTTCACACCTCCAAACATAACCGTTTAGCTGGTAGAGGGGGGGGACACTCGAGTCGAGCAAAATTTAGCACTTTAAAGCTTAATATTTCACACACGAATTTTTTTATCAAAAAATTGTCAATGGAAACTATCAATATTTTTTAAAGACCTATTTAATGATACCCCACACTAAGGGGTACGCGAGAAAAAAAAAAACATCCCCTCTTTACGTGTACAGGAGGTACCCTAAAAAAAATATTTTACGAGATTTTATTTTACCACTTTTTCGGCACAACAAATCCGTATATTTACACCAAATTACAGCTCTCTAGTACTGTGCGTCTCTGAGCTAAACTGCGGACAGACGGACGGACGGACGGACATGGCGAAACTATAAGTTCCTTGTTGACTACGGAACCCTAAAAATGGGTTTATTCAGCCCGACACGAAAAAAAATGCCTCTGGAGATCGACCCAAATCCGTTACGTACGATACGTGCGATGCGGACCTGTGGACGCACACCTTAAACGGGACATTATTTAACCATCTTAATTTCAGGGGATATATTCTCGAGGTTTTCGATGGGCACTTCAAGCTGCCAGATCTTGGACCTATCGGAGCGAACGGACTGGCCAACCCAAGAGATTTCCTCACTCCAGTTGCACGATACTTTGACGAAGAAATACCTGGTAAGTTCATTATTGGCGATTGTGCAGCGGCTGAACGATTGACTATTGTGCTGCGTGTCGCCAGTTTGATTCCTGCATGTAACAAATATTTGTGAAATGCCGCTCACTTTTTAACCGACTTCAAAAAAAAAGTAGGTTCTCAGTTCGACCTGTATGTATATTGTATGTATGTATGTATGTTTGTCCGCGATTATCTCGCGTTTGGCTGAACGGATTTTGATGCAGTTTTCAGGAAAGTGTTCATTCTGGAGAAGGTTTTAGTATATAACACTAATAGACATCCCGTGATGTTGCCCGCTCGGATCCGTTTTTAACCGACTTCAAAAAAAAAAGTAGGTTCTCAGTTCGACCTGTATGTATGTATGTATGTATGTATGTATGTATGTATGTATGTATGTATGTTTGTCCGCGATTATCTCGCGTTTGGCTGAACGGATTTTGATGCAGTTTTCAGGAAAGTGTTAATTAAATTCTGGAGAAGGTTTTAGTATATAACACTAATAGATATCCCGTGACGTTGCCCGCGTGGATCCGTTTTGCTTACTTGGATCGTAGATTTTCAGGGACGATTGCATGTTTGTCCGCAATTATCTCGCGTTTGGCTGAACCGATTTTGATTCAGTTTTCAGGAAAGTGTTCATTACATTCTGGAGAAGGTTTTAGTACATAACACTAATAGATATCCCGTGACGTTGCCCGCGTGGATCCGTTTTGCTTACTTGGATCGTAGATTTTCAGGGACGATTGCATGTTTGTCCGCAATTATCTCGCGTTTGGCTGAACCGATTGTGATGCAGTTTGTATAAAAGTGTTTGTTACATTCTGGGGAAGGTTTTAGTATATAACAATAATGGATATCTCGTGAAGTTGCTTACATAGATCCGTTTTTAACCGACTTCAAAAAAAAAAGTAGGTTCTCAGTTCGACCTGTATGTATGTATGTATGTATGTATGTATGTATGTGTACCAGCTAACCTGCAAACATCGACTACACGACCTCACGCGAAGCGCGCGCGTCGGACACTGAGGCGCCGCGCCCGCCCGCTCGGTATTTATGTGCCGCGGCCCTAGAACTCCACTGATCGTATGATCACATATGGTCGCCCGTGATTGGTGGATCAATATTTTGTGATGGTGCTCCCAGGGCTAGTAGTGCTACCCAAAATATGTACATAGGCTAGGTAATTTTGTAAATAAATTATTAGTTGTGATTTTATACTAACGCTGTTTTAATTACCAACAACCCTCGGTAAAGTGGTGACCCCGAACGACGTTCTACAGCAATTCTACAGTCAGTAACATGGACTCCGAAGAGATTGAGACTATCTCCGTCAAAGCCCGTATCCCTACGTTTTGGCGTGACAAACCAACGCTATGGTTTGGGCAATTCGAAACGGTGGTCGGCCCGCAAAAGCCCAGCGACGAGTCAAAATTCAGTTTGATGGTGTCACATCTCGAGAAACCGGATGTCGAACAGATAAGTGACATTATTATGTCCAAATCTCGCACAGGCAGATACGAGGAAGCCAAGAAAAGGTTACTTTCCGTATACGAAGAATCGGAAACCCAGCAGCTACAAAAACTCCTCACCGAGATGGAACTTGGCGACCAAAAGCCATCACAGCTTCTCAGGCGCATGAGAGAACCTGCGCACGAAAAAATGCCTGATTCCACGCTCCAGGTGCTGTGGATGCGTCACCTACCAATGTCCACACGTGCAGTTCTGGCAGTTAGTGAACAGACGTCCCTCGACGTACTCGCTGCAATGGCTGACAAAATGCACGACCAGTCATCCGAGCCACGCTCTGTGTGTTCCTGTACCTGTCAAGATCGTTCCAAGCCACCAAAATCGGCGACACATGCCAAGGAACGGCAATCACACGAACAACAGGACCTGCGAGACGCCGTCATGAAACTAACGAAGGAGATCGCCGAGTTAAAAGTGAGACAATCAAGGACGACACACGCATCTCGCCGTTTCATTCGTTCACGGTCGCATTCACGAACTCGATCGAACGGCCGTGGATATAAAAACGAGCGCGCGACAAGCGACGCTTGTTACTTTCACAAACGCTTCGGCGAGCGCGCACGCAATTGCAGATCACCTTGTAAATATGGCAAGAAACAGGAAAACTAGCCGAGATCTTGGCTACGACAGGAGCCGAGATCAACAACATAACTGCATACCGTCTGTACATCTACGACTCCGCCAACAAGCTGCGCTTCCTGATCGACACTGGAGCGAACGTGTCGGTTGTACCGCCCTGCAAGAAAAATACACCGACATGCGACACATTACTGTACGCGGCGAACGGCACGCCTATACGTACGTACGGCGAACGCGACCTGACCCTCAACCTTGGTCTACGACGATCATTCAAGTGGAGATTCACCGTTGCTGACGTGAAGAGGCCAATCATCGGTGCAGACTTTCTTCAACATCACAACCTTCTAGTCGACCTACGAGCCCAGAAACTTATTGACAAGAAGACAGGCTTATCAATCAACGGTTGTCTGTCGAGCAGCTCATCAACTCCGACGGTACTCACACTCAATGTGAACGATCCGTATTGCGACCTGCTAAAGAAATATAACGACATCACATCACCCAACTTCAGCAAGACAAGTGCTAGTGACGTGGAACATTACATCGTGACACGTGGACCGCCCGTGTACTGCAGAGCTCGCCCGTTGCCGCCACACAAGTATAAAGCCGCAAAAGACACATTCCAGTCAATGCTTGAGCAAGGTATATGTCGACCCAGCAAATCACCATGGGCTAGTCCTCTACACCTAGTTCAGAAGAAGAATGGTGAACTCAGACCATGCGGAGATTATAGAAAACTAAACGCCGTGACGAAGCCAGATCGATACCCAATACCCCGCCTTCGTGACTTCACCTACAGATTACAAGGAATGACGGTATTCACAAAAATCGATCTACGCAAAGCATACAACCAACTGCGTATTCGAGAAGAAGATATTGAGAAGACTGCCGTAATCACTCCATTCGGGCTGTATGAATTCCCACGAATGTGCTTCGGATTACGTAACGCAGGTCAGACATTTCAACGCCACATGAATAATATATTGGGTGACCTAGACTTCGTGTTCCCGTTCGTCGACGATCTTCTCCTGGCGTCCGCTGATCAAACTCAACACCGAGTACACCTAGAAGAAGTTTTCAAAAGATTACATAAGCACGGAATGCGAATAAACGTGTCTAAGTGCGTTTTTGGAAAAGAAACTCTCGAGTTCCTAGGCTACAACGTATCAGCCGACGGAATTAAACCTATTGAAGAACGTGTCAAGACCATAACAACATTCCCAGAACCGACAACAGTACAAGAACTACGACGCTTCCTGGGCATAATTAATTTCTACAAAGAAAGTATCCCGCGCGCAGCACATACTCAAGAAAAATTATTCAAGTACCTACGCACTTCAAAAAAAAACGACAAGACACCCATACGTCTAACGCCTGATGAAAAAGAAGCCTTTGAAGCAAGCAAAGCTAGCATCAGAAACGCTGTTATGCTGACACATCCGTCTCCACATGCATCAATCTCACTCATGTGCGATGCATCCAACACATGTGTCGGCGCAGCCCTACAGCAGTACGTTCACGGAAGATGGCAGCCACTCGGTTTTTATTCAAAAAAACTGACCGACGCACAGAGAAAATACAGCACCTTCGATCGAGAATTGTTAGCAATCTACCTTGCAATTCGTCACTTTCGAAAAATGTTTGAAGGTAAAGAAATTACCGTATACACCGATCACAAACCACTGACGTTTGCCCTCACGACAGACAATAGCAAGACGGAAACACAGCTGCGGACAAGATATCTTCACTACATTAGTCAATTTACGACGAAGATATTACATATTGAAGGCAAAGAAAACGTTGTCGCTGACGCCTTATCAAGGATCGAAACAATTACGTCACCGTCACCGATCGACTACGACGAGCTAGCCCGGCAACAACAAGATGATAATGAAATCGAAAATGTTATGCGAAACAACAACTTGCAATTTCACTTCATCAAGCCAAGTAATTCAAAACGGAAGATACTGTGTGAAACATCAACAGGCAGCGCCCGACCCTACATTCCGCCACAGCTGCGACGAACCGTGTTCACAACAATCCATGAGATGAGTCATCCCGGCATTCGAGCCACGCGCCACCTTTTAACAACACGATTCTTTTGGCCGAGCATGAATGCCGACGTCAACAGTTGGACAAGAAGTTGCATCGCGTGTCAGCAAACTAAGACACAGCGCCATACTGTTTCGCCACTCGAAACGTTTCCACGCACCGACCGTCTGTCTCACATCCACATTGACATCGTTGGACCACTACCGTTATCAGATGGGAAACGATACTGTGTAACGATCATCGACAGAACAACAAGATGGCCTGAAGCGTACCCAGTCGCTGACATCACCGCCGAAACAGTCGCCCGAGCCGTGTACGAGGGATGGATAGTTCGATTCGGATGCCCAGAGAAATTGACCAGCGACCAAGGACGTCAATTTGAATCCGAGTTATTCAAAAGTCTGATGAAGCGACTAGGCATCGAGCGCACACGCACCACTGCCTATCACCCTCAAGCAAACGGCATGATAGAACGCTGGCACCGCTCACTGAAGACTGCATTGACAGCTCGACTACAAAATTCAAGCTGGACAAACGAGTTGCCAACCGTCATGTTGGGTTTACGTTCGACAATAAAAAACGACACAGATGTCTCTGCAGCTGAAGCATTGTACGGTCAAACACTGCGATTACCCGGTGAGATGGTCGGCGTGAAGATAGCGGACAGAATACACTCACATTATGAAGACGTCATAGCAAACGCAATGCAAAAACTTCACGCCGCACACACAAGTACGGACCGCCGGACAACATAATATATGTTCCTCGACACCTGCGAACATGCTCGCATGTGTTTGTGCGCGACGATTCAGTACGCAAGCCGCTCACACCTACATACAACGGCCCGCACCGAGTCATCGTACGCAATGATAAAACATACACGATACTCGTAAAAGGTAAACAGAAGAATATCTCCGTGGATCGACTGAAACCTGCATTCCTGTTGGACTCCGAGGCTGCTACCGACGGCGACGTCATCCGTGATGAACCCTACACAACGAGGTCAGGAAGAATTTCAAAACCTCCAGTACGCTTCGCTGGGGGGGAGTACTGTACCAGCTAACCTGCAAACATCGACTACACGACCTCACGCGAAGCGCGCGCGTCGGACACTGAGGCGCCGCGCCCGCCCGCTCGGTATTTATGTGCCGCGGCCCTAGAACTCCACTGATCGTATGATCACATATGGTCGCCCGTGATTGGTGGATCAATATTTTGTGATGGTGCTCCCAGGGCTAGTAGTGCTACCCAAAATATGTACATAGGCTAGGTAATTTTGTAAATAAATTATTAGTTGTGATTTTATACTAACGCTGTTTTAATTACCAACAACCCTCGGTAAATATGTATGTATGTATGTATGTATGTATGTATGTATGTATGTATGTTTGTCCGCGATTATCTCGCGTTTGGCTCAACGGATTTTGATGCAGTTTTCAGGAAAGTGTTCTCTACACTCTGGAGAAGGTTTTAGTATATAACACTAATAGATATCCCGTGACGTTGCCCGCGTGGATCCGTTTTGCTTACTTGGATCGTAGATTTTCAGGGACGATTGCATGTTTGTCCGCGATTATCTCGCGTTTGGCTGAACGGATTTTGATGAAGTTTTCAGGAAAGTGTTTGTTACATTCTGGAGATGGTTTTAGTATATAACACTAATAGATATCCCGTGACGTTGCCCGCGTGGATCCGTTTTGCTTACTTGGATCGTAGATTTTCAGGGACGATTGCATCTTTGTCCGCGATTATCTCGCGTTTGGCTGAACCGATTTTGATGCAGTTTTCAGAAAAGTGTTTGTTACATTCTGGGGAAGGTTTAAGTATATAAGAATAATGGATATCTCGTGAAGTTGCTCGCAAAGATCCGTTTTTGTTGCTTAATAAGATTGTAGATTTTCAAAGAAACCGATTTTATGAAGATTTTTGTTTAATATCGCCACTAAAAAGGGGAAAATAAAAAACTTTTCAAAAAAAAGGGAACCGACTTCAAAACCAAACACAAAAAAAACGATAAAATAACTTTTCTTTCGGAAGTCGGTGGCCATAACCCAATTAAATAAAAAAAAACAAAGCCACCGACTTCCGAAAGAAAAGTTATTTTATCGTTTTTTTTGTGTTTGGTTTTGAAGTCGGTTCCCTTTTTTTTGAAAAGTTTTGCTTAATAGGATTGTAGATTTTCAAAAGACGCCGATTTTATGAAGATTTTTGTTTTTCATTATCTCAACTAAAAAGGGAAAAATAAAAAACTTTTTGGAAAAAAGGGAACCGACTTCAAAACCAAACACAAAAAACTATAAAATAACTTTTCTTTCGGAAGTCTGTGGCCATATGTCAATGAAATAAAAAAAAACAAAGCCACCGACTTCCGAAAGAAAAGTTATTTTATAGTTTTTTGTGTTTGGTTTTGAAGTCGGTTCCCTTTTTTCCAAAAAGTTTTTGCTTACTTGGATCGTAGATTTTCAGGGACGATTGCATGTTTGTCCGCAATTATCTCGCGTTTGGCTGAACCGATTTTGATACAGTTTTCAGAAAAGTGTTTGTTACATTCTGGGGAAGGTTTTAGTATATAACAATAATGGATATCTCGTGAAGTTGCTCACATAGATCCGTTTTGCTTAATAAGATTGTAGATTTTCAAAGACGCCGATTTCATGAAGATTTTTGTTGATTATCTCAACTAAAAAGGGAAAAAAAATAAAAAACTTTTAAAAAAAAAGGGAACCGACTTCAAAGCCAAACAAAAAAAATCTATAAAATAACTTTTCTTTCGGAAGTCGGTGGCCATATAATTATGTCAATGAAATAAAAAAAAAACAAAGCCAACGACTTCCGAAAGAAAAGTTATTTTATAGATTTTTTGTGTTTGGCTTTGAAGTCGGTTCCCTTTTTTTCAAAAAGTTTTTTATAGGTATGGGTTTGCTCTTAGCTGCATGCAATCTAGCCCAGACCCAAAGTTGATGTCTAATGATGTAGCGAGCTCATCCAGAAGAAACTTGAAATGCTGGGCAACGTCGAAACACATGCAGTAAAAACTATTTGGCGCCTGACTCCGATAGGATGGTGGTCGCAAGGCGGCTTTGTTCAGACTTATCCACCGCTATTTTATTGACTGGCCTGTTGGTCTAGTGGTTAGTGACCCTGACTGTTATGCCGGAGGTCGTGGGTTCGATTCCCACCCAGGACAAATGTTTGTGTGATGAGCACGATCATTTAATGTTCTGTGTCTGGGTGTAATTTATCTATAATATGTATGTATTTAGAAATATATAAGTAAGTATGTTTATCAATTGTCCCCATAACACAAGCTCTGCTTAGCTTGGAACTAAATGGCATTGTGTGATAGTTGTGGAATATTATTATTATTTTTATTGGGATCGCTCAGCCGTCAGCGCAGGTAGCCTCTAAGACCTTACCACGAGCTCTTAACGCGATCCAGTTTAGGCTGTGGGAAAGAGACAGAGCTATACAAATCGTCTAGCGCCATCTCTTTCCCACAGTCTAAAGACTCACGCTTTAAGAGTTTATGGTAGGCCACCTGGTGCCTTTGCCTGGAGTGGACCGCTAGGAGACGTATCCACACTGGGTTTGAGGACTCATTTGAAGTAAGCTATAGCTATTAAATCCTTCACTCATTTCAAACCTTCCCTCAGGCTTCAAGATTGTGAGCAAGTACCAAGGCTCCCTGTTTGTGGCGGAGCAGAACCACTCGCCGTTCGACGTGGTGGCGTGGCATGGCAACTACGTGCCGTACAAGTATGACCTCAGCAATAGTAGGGGCGGCGAGGAAGGGATTTGTGTTGTGACTCGAGCGCGTCAGATTATTATAGGAGAGAATCCTTGCACCCTTTAATGTACCTGTATCAAATATCAACCCTTAATATTGTGGGGTTTGTTTGGGAGAACCCGTCAGATTAGTAAAAAAAAATCGATCCGCAAAAATACTCGAGCGCGTCAGATTAAGAAAAGGTAGATTAATTACGTTCAGAAGAGTGTATATCTCAATAATCTGACAATTTGAGCATGGCATTTGGAAATGAGCGAGTCCTGAAGTTGTAAAACAAAAACTTAACGCCTGCTCGTTTTTTATAGCAATCAACGTTCCGTCCAATTAATTTTTATTATTTGTAAGGCGTTTTCGTTTTTGGGTCTTCAACCGCTTGTTACGGACAACCCCCTCGAATTAATCGTCAGATTAATATGTAATGGTAATCAGAAATATAAAGCGCGTTTACACTGTAAATGGCTGACGCGCTCGAGTACTTCTTTACAACTGTTTTTTTTTACAGTTTTAAAAATGTTTACACGCTCTCCCCCCCACTAAAATAGAAAACTTGTCAGAAACTTTTTTCTTTTTAAAACATAATCTTTCAAATCCAATAGATTGCCATGGCGCTCGAGGAACTGCAGATTTAGCATCCTCGGCTCCCCTACTACAAGTTTATGGTCATCAACGCCGTGCTCTATGATCATTGTGTAAGTTTATTTTGCTCGATCGTCTTTTGATTCTATCAATTTTGTGTGTCTGTTTAGTAAATAAGGTTGACCAAGCTTCGCTCGGTTTTTAAAATGTCTATATCTTGGGAACCGAGCTTTTCTCGAACCTGAAACCCCTAATCTGTAACTTTCATGAAAATCCTTGGAGCCGTTTCCGAGATCCTGATTAGGTATATATAAATATAAAATAATCTAAATATATAAAACTCAAAGGTGACTGACTGACATAGTGATCTATCAACGCACAGCCCAAACCACTGGACGGATCGGGCTGAAATTTGGCATGCACGTAGATGTTATGACGTAGGCATCCGCTAAGAAAGGATTTTGATCAATTCTATCCCCAAAGGGGTAAAATAGGGGTTGAAAGTTTGTATGAAACTTTGTCAATTTTAAACCGATTGGGCTGAGACTTTGTACTATGACGTAAACATCCCCTAAGAAAGGATTTTAATAAATTCAACCCCTAAGGGAATAAATAGAAGATGAAAGTTTGTATAAATCTTCTTAGATTTTCGGCTAATTGAACTGAAATTAAAGACTGGAGCTACTATGATGAAAACGTCCGCTTAAATAGGATTTTGATAAATTCAACCCCCATGGGGATAAAGTAAGGAATGATGGAGGATGTAAATGTTTGACGAAAAGGAGACACGGAGTTTTAGACGGTAGAGCACACGGTGTAGGACTGCCCCGCTTGGGGAGAGCACCGTTGTGTCCTCACGACGGCGATGCATGTACCATGTCGAACAAAAAAGCCGTCGAGGCCGTGGACAGAACACTTCCAGACATTCGCCATGGTGATGGAACCATGGGCAATATCACGATAAGTACTGTTCTCTGGAGAATTCCGGCAGACGCTTCCTGTTGTAAAAAGAATTTGATAAGTTCCAAATTTGGAACGCGCGATACTTAAGAAATGACCAAACCGCTGCAATAAAATACATATTAGCCGAAATTGTTGGGAAAGATGTGGTTTACATGTCGTATAATAACGTCGTGAATCAGAATGATTCCGCCACCAACTACGCAGTCAAGGTTTTAAATCCATTAACTGCCAGTGATCTTCCAGCTCATAAAATCACCTTTAAAGTCGGCATTCCCTTATTGCTTCTAAGAAGTCTAACTCCATCGAAATTGTGCAATGGAATGCAAGTAAGAGTTACTGCATTACACAGAAATCTAAGCGAAGCTGAAATTCTCACCGGGTGTGGCACAGAGGAGACTGCATTGATATCGCAAATTCCACTCATCCCCAACCATTTCCTTTTCCAGTTCAAACGCACATAATTCCCGGTAACAGCCTACTTCGCGATGACCATAAATAAGTCCCAAGGACAGACCCTGAAGGAAGCTGATTTTCACAAGGTCCAACTGTTTTTCCCACGGCCAACTACTTATACATATGTCACATGCTCACGTGTCAGTAATGCGGACCATCTTTTTATATTAGCACCGAAAGAAAAACTACCAATGTCGTTTATAAGGTGTTGTGTCTGGAAGTTTTCATTTCCGTTTTTAGGGTTCCGTAGTCAACAAGGAACCCTTATAGTTTCGCTATGTCCGTCCGTCCGTCCGTCCGTCCGTCCGTCCGTCTGTCCGCAGTTTAGCTCAGAGACGCACAGTACTAGAGAGCTGTAATTTGGTGTAAATATACGGATTTGTTGTGCCGAAAAAGTGGTAAAATAAAATCTCGAAAAATATTTTTTTTTAGGGTACCTCCTGTACACGTAAAGTGGGGATGTTTTTTTTCTTTCTCGCGTACCCCTTAGTGTGGGGTATCAATAAATAGGTCTTTCTTTACAGCTTTTATAGGTATGTTTTTGGGGATAGGTAGGTTTTTATCGTCAACTATTTTTAAATAACTTCAAAAAAAGGAGGAGGTTCTAAATTCGTCGTAATCTTTTTTTTTATGTATTGTCCCCGATTTCTCAAAGACTCCTGGACCGATTTTGAAAATTCTTCTTTTTAAAATAAAATTCAGCGAATCAGTTTAGTTAGTTCGCATAAGTATTTTGTTGGGCAACTACGGAACCCTACACTGTGCGTGGCCCGACATGCACTTGGCCGGTTTTTTTTTTGTCTATTTTTCACGAAATATTCTTTATACTGTCTGATGTGAATCTCATTCAAATATCTTTAATTTACACCCCTGATAACAAACTTTAAAGCAGGATATCAAGTACCTTCACTTTCCCAAAATATTAAAAAAGGGAATATTGGTATAGGTGCCATAAAACCAAATACTACGCGGACGAAGTCGCGGGCAACAGCTAGTAAATATATATAAATATACAAGAATTGCTCGTTTAAAGATATTAAATTTGACTTCCCTCGTCAGTGTGTTACCTATTGCGGGGTGCCAACTGAAAACCAGCACTGGGTGTCTTTCGCCCAGCAGATGTTGAATTGGTTACTCTTTTGATGTGGACATATTATGCTCAGCAAAATTCTTATTGTATTTTTGGTTCAATTAATTGTTTTTGTTGTGTGTCCAAAATCAAATATTTTCTATGTACCTAGGTATGCGAAGGAGGAGGCGCGCCGCGCGCGAGAGAGGACAGAGTCCTCCCTCCGCCCCAACCGCGGTGTTGGACGCCCACGGCGACGGACGTCACAAGACGATCTCCGGCCACCGTAGGAGCGGGCATGCGGGCGGCGAGTAAAGGGCAACTCGCTGCCCGACCATGGACCATGCCCGGGTCGACGGCGCGTTGTGTCCCACGCGCGCCTCAAAGAGCGTCAGCATAATGACGGGGCCCCCCTCTCAGAGGGCCAAAGCCTGCCGGGGTCGCGGGATTATTTCCTTACCGTGACCCCGGAACATAAAGGGCTACTGAAGGACACCGTGGATTTTAGTCAGTAAAAGTCCGACAGTCCCTCCCGCCCTGCCCGGGGTGGGAGGACTCATTTGATGATTTTGCCAAGTTAAAAAAAAAATAAAAAATATTATATATATATTTCCACCGCTATCTCTGACTTTGTCTACTTCTTCCCATTTGCATGGTTTTTATTACTTCTTCAACTATCATATTTTTTTTGTTGTGCTCTGTGTGAATCATTAATTGTTTTTAAATAATTCAAATAGGACTTAGGATTTGACAAATTGCCGGTCTAAAATGGCCACTTAGTAATATTCCAGTTCCTAATGATTTACATCGTAAATAGAAGAATCGACGTTCATGTTGCGAAGTGATTAATTCGGAATATTGCTAAATGTGTCCATTTCACCGGCCCAATCACTAACTGTACTAATATTCTGTTACAGGATCCATCAATATTCACGGTGCTGACATGTCCATCCACGAAGCCCGGCGTCGCCATTGCTGACTTCGTGATCTTCCCACCGAAGTGGTCCGTTCAGGAGCATACCTTCCGACCACCATACTATCATAGTAAGAAGTACACACAAAGCATGTATTAAAAATTTAAAGAAAGAGTGCCGTAATTAGCCTTTTATGGGCACCGATGGCGCACCTCTTATTTTCGGCACTGTTTTTTTTCTTTGGCAGGCAGAAACTACGAAACGCATTGCGATTGCTTGAGACCCCCTGCCCACTGGTGCTAATTACAACGCATTATTCATAAAAAAAACACTTTTTTTATTTATTCGTCATTGAGACAAAAGAATACTGAATTTATTCATTATTTATTTCATTTATTTATTGGTATTCATAAATATTAGCACCCACAGAAATATTAACAACAGAAAAACACTTCTTTATTATGACTTCTTTATGATTAACAGATGTTGTCGTGAAATACGATGTTTATTGGTCGGACCATTTACCGTTAGTTATAACGTGCAATCTTAATGTTATTAGGCAGAAATTAACTGGGAAAAGCACTGTTTGTAATAAAATACAATGGGGAGAGAGGAATGCAGACCAATGTATCGCTTACGAAAATATGTGTAATTCACAACTAAAACATTTAGACTTGTCAGTAGAATTACAAAATTGTTGTGGCAAATATTGTAACGATCATGGTCATAAAGAAATAATTAATAATTTATATAGTAATATTGTGAATATTTTGTGTTCGTGTGCGACGGCTACGTACGAAAGCTGTCGTAGTAAACGTAAACCTTTAGCTGGTTGGAACAAGCATGTGAGCGAGGCTCACAGGAGGGCCAGACTGGAGTTCAATATGTGGTGTGGGTTCGGTCGACCATCCTCTGGTCCCATTTTCGATGCGATGTCGCTGGCACGGAAGACCTTTAAGGGGAAGCTTAAGTGGTGCCAAAAACACCAGGAACAAATTAAAATGGATTTATAAGCCAAACACCATGCTAATTCTAATTTCAGAGGATTTTGGAAAGCCACAAACAAGTTGAACCCCAAGCCTGGCGTTCCTGTGAGTGTCGATGGGGTTTCCAACCCTAAGGATATAGCGAAATTGTTCATGAGACACTTTTCTATTAAGTCGACATTGGGGCCGCCGTGCCGGGTGTTCGGTGCTGGCCCTGAGCGCGGGGAGTTGTCCACTGTAATTCTTGCTAAGGATATCAGGCTCATTTTGCAGAGGATGGCAAGAGGCAAATCCCCTGGGCATGACGGACTCAGCATTGAGCACCTGCAGCATGCTGGTTCCCACTTACCACGAGTGTTAGCACTATTATTTAATTTGTGTATGTGTCATTCATATCTGCCGCCTGACCTGATGCGAGCTGTGGTGGTGCCAGTGGTCAAAAACAAAACTGGAGACGTGTCGGACAGGTAAAACTACAGGCCTATTTCTCTCGCCACCGTCATAGCCAAAGTCCTTGACAGCGTGCTAAATTCACATCTAAATAAGCATGTGCGACTTAGTGATGCCCAGTTTGGATTCCGGCCTGGGCTTTCAACAGAGACTGCTATTGTTGCCTTGAAGCACGCTGTCAGGTATTACACTAATAGAAATACACCTGTTTATGCGGTCTTCCTTGACTTGTCTCGGGCTTTTGACCTTGTCCCATACGACCTTCTTTGGCAAAAGCTGGATGAGACGACACTGCCGCCAGAGTTTGTATTACTCCTCAAGTATTGGTACCTGAACCAGGACACTCGGGTGAGGTGGGCGGGTGAGCTGTCGGAGGCATGCCGGCCGGAGTGCGGGGTGAGGCAGGGGGGGCGGTCCTCGCCTTTGCTCTTCGGTCTGTATTTCAATGGTCTGATTGAGCGACTCAGCAGCACACGTGTCGGCTGCTACGTGGATGGAGTTTGTTTTAATAACATCAGCTACGCGGACATGGTGCTGCTGGCTCCCTCGATCGGTGCTCTCCGAAAGCTACTCAATGTATGTGAGTCGTACGCTGTAACTCACGGGTTAATTTACAATAGCTGTAAGACAGAATTCATGGTCTTCGGGTCTGGCACCAGGTGTCCCACTACTATCCCTCCTCTTCTGATGAATGGAAACCCGATTAACAGGGTTTACAACTTTAAATACCTGGGCCATCTGGTTACCCATGACCTGAAGGATGACGTGGATCTAGAAAGGGAGCGCAGAGCATTGTCAGTTAGGGCGAATATGTTGGCCCGCAGATTTTCTCAATGTACAGACGCAATTAAAATAACCTTGTTTAAGGCGTATTGCACATCACTGTACTCGGGAGCTCTGTGGTTCACATATACCAAAAAGGCTTACAATGCTCTGCGCATCCAGTACAATAATGCATTCAGGGTATTGTTGCGACTGCCGCGGTTTTGTAGTGCCTCGGCAATGTTTGCGGAGGCACGTACTGATGGCTTCGATGCACTGTGGCGTAAAAAATCAGCCTCATTACTCTGCAGGCTACGGGGCAGTCCTAACACTATCCTGCAGTCGATAGCCGCCCGGGCCGACAGGCCGCTAGTGTGGGCGCTCGTGAACCGGACACGTTCCGTTTTATGTATTAAGTACTAACATAGGTTAAGCAGTTTTGTTACTAACACTATAGATCATTGTAGTCTGTTCAAATAAAGATAAATAAATAAAAATAAATAAATAAATTATCTATCTTTATATATATTTATATGTCTATGTAGCAACCAAATGCACTACCTATATAAAATACACATACACATAAACAATACTGTTCATAAATTCACCGTCATCACTCGTAGCTGGGGTGTCCGAGTGGTTAAGGAGTTGGACTTGATATCCAATGGGTTGTACCCGCGCAGGTTCGAATCCTGTCCTCAGCGAGAATTTTCTTTTGGCTCGTTTTTATTTGCGACATGAGGCCACACACGTATTTTTCGAACAGGGTATTTCAAGTATATGGTGACTATGAAAAATGAAAAAGCGCCTCGCGTGTACGAACGAGGAACTATTTTTTTCCACCAAATTAACGTCAAAGTTCCCCTTTACGTCACAAAAACTGGAAAAGTCATGACAGGGCCTCAGCAGTTTTTGAGTGTCAATTTCTCGGTATTTTTCAGGAAACTGCATGAGTGAATTCATGGGTCTCATTTTGGGTGCATACGAGGCCAAGGAGGGAGGTTTCCTCCCTGGAGGCGCGTCTCTTCACTCTATGATGACCCCCCATGGGCCCGATGACAAGTGTTTCAATGGTGCTTCTTATGGAGAACTGGTTCCACAGAAAATTGCTGTGAATACTCAGGTTGGTAAACCATAAGTAGAGCAGATTTATTTCATCGTTTTAAGAGTACTGATGAAATCAATTACAGAAATTATGTCTCTGCCTGGCTAGGTAATCCTAATTTTGACTCCCTGACTGGTAAAAACCTAATGTCAATTTGCCCGACCTAGCTAGCAATCGAACCCAAGACCTGCTTTTTTTTTTTTTTTTTTTAGCGTGGTAAAATCATCAAATGAGTCCTCCAACCCCGGGCAGGGCGGGAGGGACTGTCAGACTTCTACTGACTAAAATCCACGGTGTCCTTCAATAGCCCTTTCTGTTCCGGGGTCACGGTAAGGAAATAATCCCGCGATCCCGGCAGTCTTTGGCCCTCTGAGAGGGGGCCCCGTCATTATGCTGACGCTCTTTGAGGCGCGCGTGGGACACAACGCGCCGTCGACCCGGGCATGGTCCATGGTCGGGCAGCGAGCCCACCCAAGACCTGCTAGCCAATTATTTTTTTATTCAACCATTAATGTACCACTGCTAAGCTGCTGCTTTTTTCGTGCGCAGCTTTAAACCAACCACCACAATGAGCGTCCAAACATAAACTGTTGATCACAGTTTCTCTTTAATATCATTTGAACTTTATTTTCTAGAAAATAAAGTTTAAAGTGCACTATAGAGAAACGGTGCCTTTTTTTTTTTAAGGTGGTAAAATCATCAAATGAGTCCTCCCGCCCTGGGTGGGGCGGAAGGGACTGTCAGACTCTTACTGACTAAAATCCACCCGTGTTCCTTCGGATGCCCTTTACGTTCCAGGGCCACAGTATCCTGGGTTAAGAAAAAACCCGCGACCCCAGCAGGCATTTGGCGCGAAACACGACGCGCCACCGACCCGGGCTTGGTCCCTGGTCGGACGGCGAGCTACCCATTACTCACCGTCCGCAAGCCCGCTCCGCCGCTGTGCCCTCTGCTGATCAGAGGGACACGCGTTGGAGCGTCCACACGACAGGCTATTCGCATACGGGCAAAGAGACCCCTTAGGCACGCAGTGCCTAAGGAAGAGTTTTTGCCCGCATCCCAGGGTGCACCGGCCCGAAAAACTGGTCTTCCCCCCGGAAGTATCCGAGAGGGAACTCCAGTCCACGGGCGCACGTGGAGGTTTCCTGTCTTAGCACCCCAGAGAAACGGTGCCTTGGCGCTGTTTTTAGAGAGAATGTCGGTACAAGTCATCTTGCCATATCTTTTTAAACTGGCTTTGACGGAGTCGTTCATACTCAAGGGCCCATTTCTTAAAACCTAAAATTAGGTTTTTTTTTTATTATACGTGTTTTTTTTTCAGGCATTTATGTTCGAGTCTTCGCTAAGCCTGGCTATAACAAAATGGGGCGCCGAGACCTGTCAGAAACTTGACCTGAAATACTATGAGTGCTGGCAAAACTTGCCGAAGCTTTTCTCAGAAAAAATCAACGTTTAATCAAATATTTTAAGCTTTGTGTACTGGAATACATAAAAACAAGATATTACCACTGTTACATGTCATTGTAATAATACTAATAACTAGCCGTATCCCGTGACTTTGTATGCCTGGATTATACATACGATCAAGTACCTGCGTGTGTCTTTTTTTTGTTTTTGTTCAGACGCTGATTTATACTAACATATTATAATATACGAAAACTGGACAGTTCTGGAAATATTAAAAGAGCTAAAAACTCCTTACAAAGTTTTCTCGTAGGTATCTTTTTTCCCGTCTAACAGCTTATTAGTTATTTGATAAGCAAGGCTGCAAAGTTGATTTTTGGCGCGAGTACTTGAATTGAAAACTGAGCGACCGAAGGATTCTAAGATTGAACCACGAGAGAAACGAGCGGTTCAAATATAGAATCCTGAGCGATGCGAAGTTTTCAAAGGTACCTACGAGACGCAGAAAAACTTTGCTGCCGATTGCAACACACAACTTTTCACCTCACACAGCGAGCGTGTGAGGTGAAAAAGCTTTTTTTTTTTCATGTTCGGAAGGCTACCGCTGCTTATCCCACCAACCAACGGAACCACAGCTGACGTCCACGAATCTTTAGAATACAACTCTCTGATGCATTCTACTATTTATTATCGCTTGAGAGGAAAATGGTCAGGTAAATCTGTCATGGGCCCCGGGCCAAACCTAGTTAGGACCGGATAATAAACGATACTCCTTTCCTTGGTAGGAGTGATTGTCAGGCATTCGGGCCACCTGTAAAGACTGTCAAAGAAACATGTGGATGTTCTATCATGCTTGCTGAGGCACCATAGAAACCGATAAACCTTGCCGAGGGCTGCATAACCTTGTGGCTGTTATTAGTTGCTTTGCCGTTAGGTGTCGCAACGCATAACCACTAACAGTGTGTGTGTGGTGGCGGGTGTGGCGGAATCTGTAACTGCTATATAGACACAGAGCAGTGGTGGCCCAGTGATATCCGTCCCGACTTACGAGTTGTAGGTCGTGGGTTCGAACCCCGCCAGGCGCATTACTTTGTGTAATTTATTTCATCACCGCTGCTCTCAAAACGGTGAAGGAAAACATCGTGAGGAAACCGGCATGTCCTAGAACCAAACATTCTAAGACATGGTGGCATCTACCAACCCGCACTGGGCCCGCGTGGTGGATTATGGCCCATTCCCTCTCACAGAGAGGAGGCCTGTATCCTAGCAGTGGGGAGTGGGGACATTATAGGCTGATGATGATTAGACACTACGCACAATCCTGACGTCATGAAAGCTCTGTTTAGAGGCCATCGAGCAGTTGTGATGAGCCCGCATTTTAATAAAAATATCTATACATATAATAAAATCGTAGAAAAGCAGTTTGTGCACGCTAATCTTCGGAACTACTGGACGGATTTGATTGATTTTTTTTTGTTGTAAAGGTATTAAGTCTGGCCAACACATAGGCTATAATTTATCTTGGAAACTTGAACACCTGATGCAGAACTACAATAGATCAGCTAAAGTATAAGAGATACAAAAATAGCTCCATAGCAAACATTGTTCCACGTGATGAGCATTTTCTGCTGAGAGAATAAATTTGAAGATATGGAACACCTGATGTGGAACTCCGAGAGCCCAGCTACACTATAACATATACAGTAATGACGTCTAAGCAAGAGTTGTTCATCCTGATGAGCACTCTATGTTGTCGTAAAAAACTGAAGATCTGGAACACCTGATGTGGAACTCCAAGAGCCTAGCTACACTATAACATATACAGTAATGACGTCTTAGTAAGAGTTGTTCAGTCTGATGAGCACTTTCTGTTGATGTATAAAAATTTAAGATCTGGAACACCTGATGTGGAACTCCAAGAGCCCAGCTACACTCTAATAAAAATATACAGGAGTGACGTCTGAGCAAGAGTTGTTTAGTCTGATTAGCATTTCCTGTTGACTTACAGAAATGAAAGATCTGAAACGTCTGGAATCGTCACGCGCATCCCGTTATTTTCCCGTCCCCAGGCTCTTGGAATTTGACATCAGACGTTTCAGATCTTCGGTTTTGACGACCCCGTTGCCGCTGGCTGGCTGGCATAAGCAACAGAATCCGCGTACGAAGTCGCGGGCAGAAGCTAGTAAATACATATAAGATGCACTGTGTGAATTTTAAAGATTCGTGCGGTGTGGTAGACCCTTTGCGGAGCCATTCTATTGTACTTGAACGGTAACTAAATAGGTACCTACTCCATGCTAGATACGTAAGAGATCATTCAAGCAAACAGTTTTGTCGGTCAACTTCCAATTGGTTGGCCTTCAACTTGACCTATGTTGATTATTAGAATTACGACAATAAAAGAACTATAAACATAATTATTATCTTGTGACTCGACTCGACATTCTAACGACTCTCAAACGCACGGAGTCGATCGACGCTACTATTTTTAAAAGCGTTGTTTAGATATTGTTACGTCGATCGAATTGCGAGACCTATCTATAATCTTCTCGAAAGTTCCACAAGGTTCTCGACAATTCTACTAAAGATCGGTCAGGAAATTTCTAGAAAATTCTACCCTGTTCTAGATGTTTCGGGATGGTTCTGGAATGTTCCAGAAGGTATGGGACTATGTCGAAGTCTACGGATGTTTCCAGAACATTCGACCACCTTCTAGAAACATCTAGTGGGTCCGGCCGGGGTATAAAAAGGGCGTCGATCACCAACCTGGGTCAGTCTGGTTTTGACTACGATCGAGGCGACTCGAAGTGAACAAGCGATCTCTAAGTGACTTTTACGTGTGATTAAGAGTGTGTATAAGTGTTTAAGTGTTGAGTAGTGTTAAGTGTTTATTTTAGTTTGTGATTCGTGTGTGATTAAAGTTTATTTGGTTTTAATTGGTGTTAATTAATTTATCCCAATACCCAGCTCGTAACATTTGGTGTCAGAAGTGAGGGATAAAATGCCGATTTTACCAAAGGACGACACGGACGGTATTCGTACCAGGAGTCAGCGCCAGCAAGACATGGACCAGAGGCGGTTTGGAGGTTCCCCGATACAGACGCCGGGTGGTGCTCAGCCTACGACGAAACGCTGGTTTCGTCGTAGGCTGTTCTAGATGTTTCGGGATGGTTCTGGAATGTTCCAGAAGGTATGGGACTATGTCGAAGTCTACGGATGTTTCCAGAACATTCGACCACCTTCTAGAAACATCTAGTGGGTCCGGCCGGGGTATAAAAAGGGCGTCGATCACCAACCTGGGTCAGTCTGGTTTTGACTACGATCGAGGCGACTCGAAGTGAACAAGCGATCTCTAAGTGACTTTTACGTGTGATTAAGAGTGTGTATAAGTGTTTAAGTGTTGAGTAGTGTTAAGTGTTTACTTTAGTTTGTGATTCGTGTGTGATTAAAGTTTATTTGGTTTTAATTGGTGTTAATTAATTTATCCCAATACCCAGCTCGTAACATTTGGTGTCAGAAGTGAGGGATAAAATGCCGATTTTACCAAAGGACGACACGGACGGTATTCGTACCAGGAGTCAGCGCCAGCAAGACATGGACCAGAGGCGGTTTGGAGGTTCCCCGATACAGACGCCGGGTGGTGCTCAGCCTACGACGAAACCAGCCGCTGGTCCATCTGCAGTCTCTTCAGCACCAGCGGGTCCAGACCTGTCTGCGCTTATGGCGCTTCTGCAGGAGCAGGCTCGACGCCTGGAAGAGCAGCTACAAAAGGACAAGGAGGAGCAAGCCCGCCGCCAGGAGGAGCAGGCTCGCCGCCTGGAAGAACAGCTACAAAAGGATAAGGAGGAGCAGGCCCGCCGCCAGGAGGAACAGTCTCGCCGCCTGGAAGAACAGCTACAAAAGGATAAGGAGGAGCAGGCCCGCCGCCAAGAAGAGCAGATGTTCCTGATAAAAGACCTGCTCTCGACATTTGGCAAGGAGCTCAAAGTGGTTAAAGAGCAAGTCAATCAGCACGAGAACCGCATCTCTGAAGCTGAGGTCCAAATTGCCGGGGTGAAAAAGGCTTTGGGTGAACTTCGGTCTGGAGACGGGGTTGTGTGTCCAGTGATTGCTGCACCTTCGGCACGAGGGTTTAAGGTGCCACCATTCGACGGAACATCTTCATGGTCGGCGTACAGGATGCAGTTTGAGGCCGTTATGAAAGCGAATGGGTGGACCAAGGAGCAAGCTACGACCGCGCTCATCTTGGGTCTGCGAGACCAGGCTCTGACTGTACTTGAGGTTCTTGGCAAGGATGTGACATATGAGCAGCTGCTGGAAGCGTTGGAATCCAGGTACGGCGACGCGCACCTGGAGTACGTATTTCGTGCTAAGCTGAAGGATCGGGTTCAACGTAGTGCCGAGAACCTACAACAGTGGGCCCTAGAAATTGAGAAGATGGTCCGGAAAGCATATCGGTCCGTCCCGGCTCTCATCGATTGCAATCTGGTACAGGCTTTCATCGACGGGATACGTGACTTGGAAGTTAGAGCAGCCGTAAGACTTGGGCATCACGAGACCTTGAAGGGCGCCTTGGCCCATGCTTTGGAAGTGGAGGCAGTGAGGCAAGACCATCGAACTCAGCGTAGTAGGGAGGTTGTGCCATCTTCTGTACGCGACCGTTCGAGAGGGTACGGCCCTAGGTGCTATACTTGCGGAGAAAAGGGTCATCTTCGCTCAAGCTGTCCAAAGCGAAGGGCAGCTGATATGACTGCCCAGCATCGCAATTGGAGATCGCATGGTAACGCTGATACACCGCGACCGTCTAGAAGACCTTGTTCTGCAGACAGTAAGCAAGAGCCTAAAGAAGAAGTGCTCGTGAGGACGCTAAAAGGAAGCACGGTTCTCGGTAATGAATGGAAGGGAACCCTACAGCCTGCGCAGGAAAATGACATGGACAACTGTGTGAAAAGACCCCAGACAAACGGTAGTGGTTTTGACGAAGCGTCACTTGTTGTGCATAGCCCAGTGCGCAGGAAAAGGAAGTCCCGTAAAGTAAAAGTAAAACGGGATGGACCATACCGAGATGTGACCAGGAGCAATGATGTTCCTTACCGCATACAGAGTGGTCTACGTGGCGCGCCCAAGATTGTCCATGTTGACCGTTTGGCGCGATACAACGGGACTAACGATGCTCGGGACGAGCATGTCTAAGGAGGGGGCAGTGTTACGTCGATCGAATTGCGAGACCTATCTATAATCTTCTCGAAAGTTCCACAAGGTTCTCGACAATTCTACTAAAGATCGGTCAGGAAATTTCTAGAAAATTCTACCCTGTTCTAGATGTTTCGGGATGGTTCTGGAATGTTCCAGAAGGTATGGGACTATGTCGAAGTCTATGGATGTTTCCAGAACATTCGACCACCTTCTAGAAACATCTAGTGGGTCCGGCCGGGGTATAAAAAGGGCGTCGATCACCAACCTGGGTCAGTCTGGTTTTGACTACGATCGAGGCGACTCGAAGTGAACAAGCGATCTATAAGTGACTTTTACGTGTGATTAAGAGTGTGTATAAGTGTTTAAGTGTTGAGTAGTGTTAAGTGTTTATTTTAGTTTGTGATTCGTGTGTGATTAAAGTTTATTTGGTTTTAATTGGTGTTAATTAATTTATCCCAATACCCAGCTCGTAACAATATTATATATGGACAATAAAACTAAAAAAATATTAAGTTAAGTTTAAAACAGTTGACAGTTTGATTTTATCATATTTTACAATCAATTGAGAAAATGCAAACTTAATATTAGGTAATTAGGACATAGTGCCTGCCACTTAGGCAACCACAAAAATACATGTAAGCAACAAAAAAGTCAGACTGCTATTATTTTGCTTTTAATATCTTATTAATATTGTAACCAGGAAACTAAATATCATCGTCGTAATGGGCGTCAAACATTGTGTACCACTTCGCTGCAATGACTGTCGTGTGAACTCCATCAGAAATTCACAATCCTTATGTATGCAAAGTATCCACGCCTCCCAAATTTGTGATCATGGAACAAGTCATGTCCGGCTTGATTTTTATACTTTTACCCTTTATGTTCACGGCGTACTCCAAAGCTACTGTAGAATTTCCAGTTCCGTTCACCGTCACCTGAGTTGGGGTTTTGCTCGGAGAAAATGGCGAAAATGATCCCAAATTATACTGGACATCAGGTTGCAGTCGATGCGCACCTCGTCGAATTCGCTGATGTTAGTATTACTTTTAAAGGGTCCATATCTTATACGCAGCTTACACATCTCATCGGGGGCGCTAGCGTACAGTTTATCAGGGCCGAAACTAAACAGCAGGATGTTGTCGTAGGAAAAAGCCGTGTTGGGTTTTTGAAAGCAGGAAAACTATTTATTGTTATCAAATTGTTATATTTTGTCGTACAACTTTATTAAACGCATTTATTTACTACACTTATCATAGAACAAGGTAACGTTAATCTAAATTATGGTTCAGTTTCGAGGTACACACGGCTACACATCAAGCTATACAATACCAATTTAGCGTGGTTTCGCACTGTATTAACATTCCGCACATTCAACAGTCAGCATACTGGTTTTGCATAGCTTGATGGGTTAGAGGGTAGCCGTGTATACCAAACAGTTCAGCTATGCGACTGATTGCATAATTTGCTGATAAGCTTCTCTTTACCGTTATCGCTAGACGCCATCGAAGCTTCGCGAACTAGGTACTCTTCGTGATATATCGGACTTTATTGTAATGGAAATTTTTGCTGCTGGAATCACTCCCATTCACACGTTCATAGACACGCTACCGTTGGCGAGACCATTCTTTAATACAAGGTGCTGTTTGTTTACAGTGTCTGAGTTATAATTTTTGATACCGTTTTTCAAAGCAAGCTCGTGTAGATTCATATAATAAGGTCGGGAATCATTCTTCAAAGTAAACTCGTGTTGGTGCACTTGAGGCCATCCAGCTGTACGACGGTTTTCATTACCAGCTAAAACACTTTTGTTATTTACATTCTGGGGCTCGTTGTCGATGTTAGATCCACTCTTCGCATTATGTTGGTCTATATTATGATGCAGGTTTGCGCTGCTTGAACCACTCTTTACATTTACGCTTAGATACATGCTGTTGTTGATGGGACCATTCTTTATAACAAGGCGATGTTTGTCTACTGCGTCCCCATCATAACGTTTGACATCGTTCTTCAAAGCAAGCTCATGTAGGTCCATATAGTAAGGTTTGGAACCGCTCTTCAAAATAAACTCTTGTTGGTGCATTTGAGGCCGTGTAGCTAAACGACGGTTTTCATTACCAGTTAAACCACTTTTGTTATTTTTATTCTGGGGCTCGCTGTCACTGTTAAATCCACTCTTCATATTATGTTGGTCTTTATGACGCAGGTTTGCGCTGCTTGCTAACTCATGTACGTTCATATAATAAGGTTTGGAACCGTTCTTCAAAATAAACTCATGTTGGTGCGTTTGAGGCCATCCAGCTGTACGACGGTTTTCATTACCAGCTAAACCACTCTTGTTATTTTCGTTATGAAACTCGTTGTGGCTGTTAGATCCACTCTTCGCATTATGTTGGTCTATATTATGATGAATGTTTGCGCTGCTTGAACCACTCTTCACATTTACTCTTAAATACATGCTATTGTTTATGGGACCATTCTTTATAACAAGGCGATGTTTGTCTACTGCGTCCACATCATAATGTTTGACATCGTTCTTCAAAGCAAGCTCATGTAGGTCCATATAGTAAGGTTTGGAACCGTTCTTCAAAATAAACTCTTGTTGGTGCATTTGAGGCCGTGTAGCTAAACGACGGTTTTCATTACCAGATAAACCACTTTTGTAATTTTTATTCTGGGGCTCGCTGTCACTGTTAGATCCACTCTTCATAATATTATGTTGGTCTTTATGACGCAGGTTTGCGCTGCTTGCTAACTCATGTACGTTCATATAATAAGGTTTGGAACCGTTCTTCAAAATAAACTCATGTTGGTGCGTTTGAGGCCATCCAGCTGTACGACGGTTTTCATTACCAGCTAAACCACTCTTGTTATTTTCGTTATGAAACTCGTTGTGGCTGTTAGATCCACTCTTCGCATTATGTTGGTCTATATTATGATGAATGTTTGCGCTGCTTGAACCACTCTTCACATTTACTCTTAAATACATGCTATTGTTTATGGGACCATTCTTTATAACGAGGCGATGTTTGTCTACTGTGTTTACATCATGTTTGACATCATTCTTCAAAGCAATCTCATGTTGGTCCATATAGTAAGGCTTGGAACCGTTCTTCAAAATTAACTCATGTTGGTGCGATTGAGGCCATCTAGCTATACGACGGTTTTCATTACCAGCTAAACCACTTTTGTTGTTTTGATTCATGGACCCGTTGCCGCTGTTAGATCCACTCTTCACATCATGTTGGTCTTTATGACGTAGGCTTGCGCTGCTTAATAACTCATGTACGTTCATATAATAAGGTTTGGAACCGTTCTTTAAAATAAACTCATGGTGGTGCGCTTGAGGCCGTTTAGCTATACGATGGTTTGCATTCCCTGCTAAACTACTTTTGATATTTTCGTTCTGGGGCTCATTGTCACTGTTAGATCCACTCTTCGTATTATGTTGGTTTTTATGACGCAGGTTTGCGCTGCTTGCTAACTCATGAACGTTCATATAATAAGGTTTGGAACCGTTCTTCAAAATAAACTCATGTTGGTGCGTTTGAGGCCACCCAGCTAAAAGACGGTTTGCCTTCCCTGCTAAACCACTCTTGTTATTTTCGTTATGAAACTCGTTGTGGCTGTGAGATCCACTCTTCGCATTATGTTGGTCCATATTATGATGCAGGTTTGCACTGCTTGCTAACTCATGCACGTTCATATAATAAGGTTTGGATCCGTTCTTCAAAGTAAACTCATGTTGGTGCGCTTGAGGCCATCCACCTAAACGACGGTTTGTATTCCCTGCTAAACCACTTTTGTTATTTTCGTTCTGGGGTCCGTTGTCGCTGTTAGATCCACTCTTTGCATTATGTTGGTCCAAATTATGCTGCAGGTTTGCGCTGCTTGCTAACTCATGTACGTTCATATAATAAGGTTTGGAACCGTTCTTCAAAATACGGTCATGCTGGTTAAAATTATGACGCACTTTTGCACTGTTTGTGTTAGCAAAAATTGAGAAGCGTAAAGCTTCTGGCCTGGTCACTGCCGATACTGAAGAGTTTCCAGCTCTGTTCACTGTCACCTTCGTTGTGTTCAATATTTCATTTTGTTGGTTGTTCTGAATTGTGCTCGGCGTGACTTCCCAAATAAAACTTGACATCAGGTTGCAGTCGACGAGCGCCTCCTTGTACTCACCATTTGGCTTACTTATGGCCAGCTTGCATTTCTCTCTCAGGGAGCTACTGTACTGTCTGTCGGAGCGGTTGTAGGCAGATCCGGAGATAATAAACTGCGGCGAATTGACGCGTGATGCGACGGTGACGATCAGCGGCAAAAGGTAAAGTCCTACAAGACCGAACCTCATTTTGCCAGCGCGAGTACTCGATTAATTCCTACAGAAATTCCACACGAACAATATCCGTCACAAAATAAAGTCAACTAGGTAATAATAAGAGTGATTGGTACGAATAATAGGTTTTTTATAGGTTAGGTTTTCCAGGCTATTTTAGTTTACGATTTACCTACAATTGCATCATGTCTTTTTCCTGCTGCACATAGGTATTATTATTTACCTCCAACCCAAAGCACAATTAAACTTTAATTGGGAATTCCTAATTAATGTGAAAAAAAGCAAATAGGTGTCATTCTCTGAAAAAGGAACTTGTTAGGCCTTTTGTTAGTTAGTTGCTTGCCTGGTAAACGGTTTTCGCCAAACTGAATCTTTAGACCTCTTCCTCTCCGCTTGCTTGCGTATAGTATTATGCATTAGCCTGGTACCTACTTTGCTCTAGTGTCCAGACACCAACAGTAGCCATCCCATCTTTTTTGGAATGTAAAATTCATCAAATGAGTCCTCCCGACCTGTGGAACTGTCCGGATCTGACTGATGCGCTGCGGTATCCTGTTTTTTCTTATATAAAACTGGAATTCCCTGCCGGAGCCTGTGTTTCCTGATAACTATAACCTTGGGGTCTTCAAGTCAAGAGTGAACAGGTTACTTCTAGGCAAGCGTGCTTCACCATCGACCTCATCATCGCTTGCCATCAACTTACCATCGGTACTTAAATAAAAATGATGGCTTTGCTTTTGATCTTAGGGCTGAAAAAATCAATTATCCAGTTTAAATTTAAACTGACTAAATGTCAAACACCCCGTTCAAGCACACCGAGAGGTGAAAAATGAAACTAACTAAAATTTAATCTGCCCCGTTTACGGTCGTCCGCTGGTATAAGTTTTTACTGAATGGAATATTTGCGACCTTTTTACCTCGCAAAATTTTATCCTGCTGTCAGATTGACATTAAGTTTTGTTGTTTTGCTCGATTCGCGCCGTAAAAACGAATATTTTTATTTTAGAGAGTGAAAATTATTTGTGGATTATGGATTTCATTAATATTAGACCGGCAAAAATTTGACAGCTAACATTGACAAAAACTTATGACTCCGTTCAGCGAACCCTCGCTAGTTTAATTTTCATCCGGTGAAATATCGCCGGCTGATTTAAACGCACCCTAGTCTAAGTCAGGGATGACAGAGACAAGGTCGACGATGGAGCGAGCTTACCCCAGAAGCCTGAGGCCTTACCACGAGCTTTTAACGCGATCCAGTTTAGGCTGTGGGAAAGAGACAGAGCTATATAAGTCGTCTAGCGCCATCTCTTTCCCACAGCCTAAACTGGATCGCGTTAAGAGTTTATGGTAGGCCACCTGTTCACTCAAACTTTGAAGAGATTAAGGATCTGACTTTTTCTGCTCCCTGACTGAACGTTGTATGGGACATGATGAAGTTAACTGGCGAAATGTTGATGTACTGTTAGGTGAACTACTGTTTTACCATTCGAGAATTACAGGCCGGTCGTTATTGTTCCTAAATAATAAGAAACTAGATTAATAAGTATGCTTTGTAAAATGTTCACATCATTTCAGCCTGACGGCACGGTTTGCACAGTGGGTGAGCGATCGACTGCTGCGTAGCGTGTCGCGGGTTCGAGCCCCGCACGGAACAAACATTTGTATGATCTACAAGTAGTTGTTCCAGGTCTGGGTGTTTGTATACGTGAGTTTCTATGTTTGTTAACGCACCCACGATACAGGAGATATTGCTAGTAAAAAAGTGCTGCATGCTTCTCTAAATAAATCTAGGTAATATCTTTAAACGAGCATTTCTTGTATATTTATATATAATCAGGATCTCGGAAACGGCTCCAAGGATTTTCATGAAAGTTACAGATTAGGGGTTTTTCGGCTCAAGGAATCGATTTATCAAGGTCCCAGGTTCGAGAAAAGCTCGGTTCCCAAGATATAGACATTTTAAAAACCGAGCGAAGCTCGGTCAACCAGATATTTAATTATAATAAGAAATCATTTTATTTATTTATTTAAACTTTCACGTACAATTGAGGTACATAAGGCGGACTTAATGCCACAAGGCATTATCTACCAGTCAACCTTTGGGTCAAATGGAGAAGAAGCTGGAATAGGTGCAACTGTACAATACGAAAAAATTAAAACTACTACATCTAATTATAAATAATATACTAATACATACGAAAATATATTGTACCTATATTAAATATACCGTTATATATTATAAACAAATATTTGATAAATAAAATACACAGATATACTTTTACACAGATTTAAATAAAATATATAACATAAATAGATATATAATATGACATGACGACGACCATTAATTTATAAATACTAAGAATCCTAAGGAACGAGTGTTTTCAAAAAGTATTCCCGAACTTGACGTTTAAAAGAAAACACAAGGGAACAGCATTTTTGTTGCATGAAATATTATGACTAATATTATACTTTCTCGGGGTGCTGATTACAGATCTGGAAGTCAGATTGTTTGTATCAGCTTTAGTTATTGAGATATCGTTAAAACGCGTTTTTAAGAAAAATCGTTTTTTTTCTGAAGAAAACCCTTAGAAAATCAACCACAACTTATAAAAAAAAAATCTTTTAAAAGATTTTCTTGCTTGACTTGGTTCACGAGGGCTGTTTTTGAAGCTCCAGCAATAATTCGCCATCTTGGAGCATTCCAGTGACCCTGGTAACGTGCCCCCATAGCCCGAATGTCTTCGATGGAACCGTTCCTCTTGTTCTTCACTCAATTCACCATGATTTTCAGGGAAACGGTCTAAATGGCTTTGGAGGAAGTGTACCTTGATGCTCATATCACAACCAAGCTGCTAGAAGTGTGACAACATCAGTTGATTGTGCTCCACATAGCTTCAACCTAATTGTTTCCCAACAATTTTTTTGTTATTTTTCCCAAAGGCTCTTCAATGCTTTTATAGAAAGACCAAGGGTTCTGACTTATGCACTGGGGTCTTCCTGATTAAGGGGCTGGGGGTCAGCAGAAATATCTGGGTTAAAATCGTTTAACACTATCATAACTTGAAGAAGCTGTTTAATTCTTCTAAAACGGGATTATTTTGTATAGATGAAGAAGCTTGGGAAACTGGAGCTTTGACGGAGTACGAGGCTGGTCGAGTAACAGATACCAAATTAGGATAAAACCGTTTCGGACGGTTTCTTTTGCAAATCCTGTTTATATCAACCACACCAGAATAGCAATCATCTTGATGATTGGAAAGTTAATGCCACATCATTGGTGTTTGATACACACAATGGGGTCTTTCCTTATTCCCCCATAATCTGAAAGACTCCACACATCTTTTACTTGCCCAAGGAGATACCCAGTACTTGTCACGGATACCCAAAGGGAATCCAAAGTAAACACAATACATCTGTTTTATGAAATCCGACACACTTAGTCCACGATTTTTTAATGTATATTCACCACAGATGTTACAAAAGTAGTTGGTATCGTTCTACCAGATCTTTGTCGACTTGGACATTGTTAAACAAAAAATTGTTTTAAAGAACAGCTCGGTAGAATTGAAATTTAAATGTGATTAGTACTGAAATATGACTGATAGCTGTATCTCAAAAACTAGAGCTGCTAGAAAAAAACTGAAAGTAGATTTGAAATCAGCGACCTCAAATTAGTAAAAAACAGGCATAAAATTCCATGCAACAAAAAAAAAAAGTTTATTTTGTTCCCTTGTGAAATTTACTCGGAGCTTTTTTGATGTCAAGGGGAAGCGCATTCCAGAGTTTAATTGCCGTAACCACGAAGGAATTGGAAATAAAACCTGTACGGTGAGAAGGTATCTGAAGGAGCAAATTTTCAGCAGCACGAAGGTTACGATCGTGGGAGCTACCCAGGAGCTGAAAAGAACTTTTTAAATAATTAGGAGCACAAGGATCGTTCATAATAGAGAAAAGCAAGCAGAGTGATCTGAGGGATCTTCTCTGGCGGATAGGCAGCCATTTAAGCTGAGAACGGTAACTGGAAATGTGATCATATTTTCGAAGTCCAAATATAAAGCGGATACAGTTATTCAGAATACGACCCAATTTGTTTAGAAGATTTTGGGATACATCAGAGTAACAAACATCCGCATAATCAATAATAGGGAGCACAAGAGCCTGGACAAGCAGTAGTTTAGTGCTAGACGGAAGAAAGTGCTTAAATCTATAGAGAGATCGCAGTGTGGAAGAAACGTTCCGACTTACCAAACTGACTTGCTTTTCCCAGCTAAGTCGATCGTCGATATGTAAACCCAAATCCTTAACGTGAGGAGATAAAGGAATAATTGTGTTATCAAATTTTATAGGTACAAGACCATGAATATTGAGGCTACGCATATGGTACACGCTACCTATTACAATGGCTTGACATTTGCTCACGTTGACTGATACCCCGAACTGCCTGGACCAGTCACTAATACTACGCAGGTCATCGTTTAGGGCGGAAATGCAGTCATCTAAATCGCTGACATCGGCTTGAGCGTAAAGTTGCAAGTCATCAGCATACAGATGGTAAGAGCATTTGAGGACGTCAGTAATGGAATTTATAAAAAGTGAAAATAGAAAAGGAGAGAGTATACCGCCTTGCGGAACACCAGCTAACAGATCATGCCAGTCAGAACATGCCTGCTGATCACGAACCGCCTGCTGGCGACCACGAAGATAAGACGAGAACCAATCCCGTGATGAATCCGAAATCCCAATCTGTGACAAAATAGCAAGAAGAATATCATGGTCAACGGTGTTAAATGCGTTGGAAAAGTCAATTAAAACTAAAACCGTTAACTTTGAATTTTCCATGCCGGACCTTATATCATCAGTGACTTTGAGTAGAGCAGTAGATGTACTATGTCCTGGACGAAAACCAGATTGAAATTGGGAAAGACAATTATTTTTTAAAATGAATGAGGAGATTTGTTTGTGAGCAACAGCTTCCAGGATTTTTGAAAGGAAAGGGAGAATGGAGATCGGCCTAAAATGAGCTGTTAAGCTGGGATTTGGAATTTTTGGAAGAGGAATTATAAAAGCCTGACGCCAGATTAGAGGAAATACACCAGAAAACAAAGAAAAGTTAACAATATGTGTGAAAACGGGAATAACACTATCAAGGATTAAAGTTAGCATCTTCCTGCTCACTCCATCACATCCGACAGCATTTGTCTTAATAGTCTTAAAGATATTGAGAACTGCGAGTTCAGTCACGGGGGAAAACGAGAAACTGTTTGGAGAAAGAGACGGCGTGGAAGATATTTTAAGAATAGTGTCTTTTCTTACATCTTCGGCTAGACTGGCTGTTGCCGAAAAATGCAAGTTAAGGCTATTCAGAGACAAATTTGAAGGTAAAACATTGGATGGTGACTTAGATATGCCAAGTGATTTGAGAAACTTCCAAATATTAGCCGGCGAAGTGTTGAGAACATTCTCACAAATGTATCGGCGTTTAGAAACTCTCACCATCTGATCATGCCACATCATTGGTGTTTGATACACACAATGGGGTCTTTCCTTATTCCCCCATAATCTGAAAGACTCCACACATCTTTTACTTGCCCAAGGAGATACCCAGTACTTGTCACGGATACCCAAAGGGAATCCAAAGTAAACACAATACATCTGTTTTATGAAATCCGACACACTTAGTCCACGATTTTTTAATGTATATTCACCACAGATGTTACAAAAGTAGTTGGTATCGTTCTACCAGATCTTTGTCGACTTGGACATTGTTAAACAAAAAATTGTTTTAAAGAACAGCTCGGTAGAATTGAAATTTAAATGTGATTAGTACTAAAATATGACTGATAGCTGTATCTCAAAAACTAGAGCTGCTAGAAAAAAACTGAAAGTAGATTTGAAATCAGCGACCTCAAATTAGTAAAAAACAGGCATAAAATTCCATGCAACAAAAAAAAAAAGTTTATTTTGTTCCCTTGTGAAATTTACTCGGAGCTTTTTTGATGTCAAGGGGAAGCGCATTCCAGAGTTTAATTGCCGTAACCACGAAGGAATTGGAAATAAAACCTGTACGGTGAGAAGGTATCTGAAGGAGCAAATTTTCAGCAGCACGAAGGTTACGATCAGGAGCCAGGAGCTGAAAAGAACTTTTTAAATAATTAGGAGCACAAGGATCGTTCATAATAGAGAAAAGCAAGCAGAGTGATCTGAGGGATCTTCTCTGGCGGATAGGCAGCCATTTAAGCTGAGAACGGTAACTGGAAATGTGATCATATTTTCGAAGTCCAAATATAAAGCGGATACAGTTATTCAGAATACGACCCAATTTGTTTAGAAGATTTTGGGATACATCAGAGTAACAAACATCCGCATAATCAATAATAGGGAGCACAAGAGCCTGGACAAGCAGTAGTTTAGTGCTAGACGGAAGAAAGTGCTTAAATCTATAGAGAGATCGCAGTGTGGAAGAAACGTTCCGACTTACCAAACTGACTTGCTTTTCCCAGCTAAGTCGATCGTCGATATGTAAACCCAAATCCTTAACGTGAGGAGATAAAGGAATAATTGTGTTATCAAATTTTATAGGTACAAGACCATGAATATTGAGGCTACGCATATGGTACACGCTACCTATTACAATGGCTTGACATTTGCTCACGTTGACTGATACCCCGAACTGCCTGGACCAGTCACTAATACTACGCAGGTCATCGTTTAGGGCGGAAATGCAGTCATCTAAATCGCTGACATCGGCTTGAGCGTAAAGTTGCAAGTCATCAGCATACAGATGGTAAGAGCATTTGAGGACGTCAGTAATGGAATTTATAAAAAGTGAAAATAGAAAAGGAGAGAGTATACCGCCTTGCGGAACACCAGCTAACAGATCATGCCAGTCAGAACATGCCTGCTGATCACGAACCGCCTGCTGGCGACCACGAAGATAAGACGAGAACCAATCCCGTGATGAATCCGAAATCCCAATCTGTGACAAAATAGCAAGAAGAATATCATGGTCAACGGTGTTAAATGCGTTGGAAAAGTCAATTAAAACTAAAACCGTTAACTTTGAATTTTCCATGCCGGACCTTATATCATCAGTGACTTTGAGTAGAGCAGTAGATGTACTATGTCCTGGACGAAAACCAGATTGAAATTGGGAAAGACAATTATTTTTTAAAATGAATGAGGAGATTTGTTTGTGAGCAACAGCTTCCAGGATTTTTGTAAGGAAAGGGAGAATGGAGATCGGCCTAAAATGAGCTGTTAAGCTGGGATTTGAGAAGATATAACTTGAACCTAAAGTCAAATCAAGTAACATTCGAACTTAAGAAAAAGTTTCAAATCGAGGATAAAAAAATTCGATAATAGATTTTATCGACACGTGCACATCACTAAAGAATGCACCAGTATGGCTGAGTTCAAAGATTAAGAAAGTCACAAGTCTACCATTTCGGATAGGTTAAGCACAGTAATTAATTAACACAACGAAAGTACGAATTAATTGTTACTTAATTTACTAAGGGAAAACCAAAATCTTGAAATTTAGAGGTAAAATAATCAAGCGAACCTTGCGGTAATTAACTAATTGGCCAATGCTAATTAACGCGCCTCGGTAAGAATAGAAAGATAGTGAAAGATAGTGGTTTTAAAAGCCTAAATCATCACCCACAACTTTATATGCTAGCAGTCTGGAGCAACGCTCCACCGCGCCCCGGTGTGGTCGCGTACAGCCTTTCCGGTTCTTGAATTTGCCAGGCTCTTAAGCCGGCAAATGTGATCCAGTGCCAGATGTTCGAAGACCTGTTTCTGTGTTGACCGAGATTATCAGCACGGTGCTCCGCAGCAGACCTGCAGCGCGTCTCATCATCCTGACAGGATCAAGCTGAGCATTTCCATTTTACTGTTTTATTTATTTCTTTTAATGTTTAAATTGTTATTTTTATGTAAGGCTTAGCAATACAACCCCTACTCAGGGTATGTGTGAGGATTTAGGCTTTTAAAACCACTATTTTTCACTATCTTTCTATTCTTACCGAGGCGCGTTAATTAGCATTGGCCAATTAGTTAATTACCGCAAGGTTCGCTTGATTATTTTACCTCTAAATTTCAAGATTTTGGTTTTCCCTTAGTAAATTAAGTAACAATTAATTCGTACTTTCGTTGTGTTAATTAATTACTGTGCTTAACCTATCCGAAATGGTAGACTTGTGACTTTCTTAATCTTTGAACTCAGCCATACTGGTGCATTCTTTAGTGATGTGCACGTGTCGATAAAATCTATTATCGAATTTTTTTATCCTCGATTTGAAACTTTTTCTTAAGTTCGAATGTTACTTGATTTGACTTTAGGTTCAAGTTATATCTTGAGTCCGGTTTTTTCCAAAACCTCCCTTTGTCTCCCGTTCCTGGTTTGTACCGGAGTACTACTTGGTCGTTCAAGTTGTATCTTTGAACTTGAACGCTGATTTTTGTATTCTCTAAGACTCACGTTCCTTTGTTCGAACTGTAGTTCTTTTGTCTTATGTCCAAGCCTTATTTTTGACTTGAGATATTTTTTTTGTTTGTTGTCCTTTCTTTTCCGAAGTCACCTTTATAGACTCATTATGGATTTGTCTGATGTCGATTTTTAGGCCATGGTGTTTGTGACGTCCCAGTACTGGCGTCACAGGGGGTAAGTAAAACAAACACTGGATTTCCAAGTGGTCGTGCCGCACGCACGTCCGTCTAGGCCGACGGCTGAGTAACGAATGACCGTGCGCCACGACCTAGTTTATTAGTATACGTCACACCTCTCCTTTCTTAACAAAATCACAATTATTGTATTGTCGTGCACGGTTCGCGTTAGTAGATTCCATGGAGAAGAACCGGCAAGAAACTCCATGGTTACTCTTTTGAAATGGTATTAGTTGTTTACAAAATCATATTTTTACAGAGTACAAATAGGTAAATTATCGTGATAGAACACATTACGTATGACAGGAAGACATTAAATGACGAACATGTCCAAAATTCAGATTTTATACAAATATGAGCATTTTGAATTTAAGTTACAATTTTCTAAATTACAAATCTAGGCCTTAAATAAAAATTAAAATCTAATCACTATCTGACATAACTCGCTTGTTTTTCGGACTCAGAATTTTAGTATCTTCGCACACTTTCCATTGTCCCTCCACCCATTTGAGGTGGATTATATTCCTTCACCATATTCTTTCCAAATACTTTTTCACCAATTCCTATATTCATATTTGCGGCTTTCCTATTTCTGTCCTCATACTCTTTCCCCTTTTCATTCGTTATTTTATCTTTGTACCTAAATTCTGAAATAAAAGGATTAGCATCTTTGTCTGGGATGGTATTATATCTCTGAGATACTAACTGGTGTACCAAATCTTGCCGCCGAGCGCAGCACACAAATCCCCACCTCAGTAAGCGAGGAAATGCAGTGCGGCTCACCTGTCAGTGCAGAAAACAATTTAGCACAAGGCGTGTTCGAACACTAAAAGACAATTTGCGCCCCAGCGCGCAAAGTGGCGCCCCGCGCCCAGATTCCGAATGAGAAACGGAATCCCTCCGAGCGTGTGAGGCGAAAAATCTATTTCGATATCTACCCAAGCCTGTGAGGACATACTTACGACGCTTACCAAAATACAACCCTTGCAACATTTAACAATTTTTTCGGCGTCGCATCAATTTTAGCCCACCATACTTTGGCACGTAGACACGCTTTCATCGCCAACTCCAACATCCTCTCAACAAAAGTCACCGTGGGTCCTGTCTGGAGTTCTGTCTGGAATATTCTAAAATAATATCTTAAATTTTGGAATAGGTAGCGACATGCTTGCTAAAAGTTTCAGTATTAATGTAAGGCTTAAGGCCATAAGGTTGAAAAAAGGCTTTCCCTACTTTTCTTAATACCTCTAGTTGTCCAGTCACTAAATATAAATTTCGGGCAACTATTCTTTGTTTTCTTTTCATTTTTAATTCACTGAACTATTGAAAATAAATATTCTTATTGATTGTCATTCATTTCGTCTATATTAGGACTTATTACAATTAACTTGTTGTCTAAGGAACTATTAAATCTATTTAATTTAAGTATTTGTCGTTATTGGTCTAAATTTAATCTGATCTTGTTGCTCAATTTTGCTACACTTAGAAGTTACCGTCTGTCCACTGTGATCCGACGGCAAACAACTTACTATGGTTTTATCAAAATAATCACAATTTCAGAAAATATTATCAATACAAGTAGCACATATTTGAGTAACTCTAGTAGGTTCTGCAAAGAAATTTGTTATTTAAAAAGATTTAATAACCTACTACTATTACAGTTTTTTTTTTTTCCAAAATATTGACATTTAAATCACCACAATTAATTGCTGTTTTATTGCTTACTGAAACCTTAGCCAGAACATCTTCCATTATTGATTTAAATTAGGAAAAAGTTTGCTAGTTAGGGGGTCTATAAGCACACACATGCTTATCTAGCTCTTTTTTTAACGAATTAGGTTTTTGCTAGAGGATACACTGTTACTTGTGGATGTTAAATTTCGACTGGTATCTTCTGTTGTCCTACTGACTAGTTTAAGGGACTATTATCCGGAGTGAGCCAGAATAGATGCCATCACCAGGCAAAATAACCTACTGCCAGTAGTCTCACCTTGTGATTGAGAATCCTCCATGGCGACACATGGATCCTTCTTTGCACTACTGATACTACAGCTAATAGGTACTACAATTACTCCTACTATAAATATGTGAACACGATGAAAACATAATTATTACTTATGTCCGAGTAAATCTTCACCAGTCTAGCCTTTTCCCAACTATACTGGGGTCGGCTTCCAGTCAACCAGACGCTGAAACGACTGCTTATCGGACCTCCACAACCCAGTTACTGGGTAATACGATACCCCTGGTTGTCAGACTTTAGTTTGTCGCTATATGACTTGCCAAAAAATGTACATGCTTATTCAGCATGTCTAACTGTTTTTCTATCAGACATTTTTCAAAATATTGAAAAACACACAAAATAATTTTATTATAATCTAATTTCAACAACTTCGGTATTTAAGTACACTATGTACAGTGAGTTATGTCTTGTTTACTAATCTTGGAACTATTTCCAATAAATACAGTAATGGTAGTATTGGAACAACACACATTTTTAGTGAGTGATGTCTTTCCCAACCAGCAAAAACTAGGCTTACAACTATCTCAAGACTACTGTTTTGTTGCTCTTACATCACTCCTATATAATGATATAAGCCTGGATTTGGGCAGTGCCGTAACTTGAAAAGTGCCGTAACTTTAGTATAAGAGTAAAAGTAGTTATAAGGTAAATAATCGTATTGGAATTTATCATTTACTGTTAATTAGACCTCGTTTTATACTTCAAATCCATGCGCCTTGTTAAACAAGGTATTTTCTGTTTTCGTTTAATTATTTTATTTGTCAATTTATATTGATAGTGTCGCCATTAGTATAGCTGCATTTTACAAGCGCACTATAAAACCAATGTAAGATTGTTTACTCTAATTTTAGCATTCGGTACTTATACTAAAGATAACTCCATATTGGAATAAATTAGGGTTTCATTGTACTTTTTTACAATTTTCCTCCTGTAGTTTTAGTTTCTTTAAAGTTTTCATAAATCTTTTCCAGTTTTTGTAACCCATTATTACTATTTTTAAAACTTAAAATAAAATATGGCCCGCAAAATTACTCTTAAAACCATTAAAATTATTCCCAAAATCGATCAAAGATCAAACGCTCTTATATGGGTCTTGCCTTTTGTATTGCAAATATAAAATATGTTGAACTAAAATCACTCCAATATCACACTCATCCAGCGGTATTGATCTCATATTAGTTCCAGAAAAGATCAGAAATGCACGTACTCACAGTACTCTTATGCTATGCTGATATTAGTCTGACATCTTACAATAGCATTTAGCAAGTCTAATATAAAATCAAACGAGCTTAGAAAATACCGATACAAGAGCAAGTTTTTTTTTTCAAGTGCAACTAGTCTTAGTAAATGCTCCTATATATGTATCTACATATATGAGACTTGGCTATGAGACTGAGCATTCTTGAGGCCATACCGGCCTATCCAAAAGTGATATAGGATCGATGGTATGATCAAAACAAATATAAGAGCGCATTAAGTCTACTACTCTTAGAAAGTGCGAGTTCTGAGACTGTTTTGCTAGTTGGGTTATCTGTTTGTAATTTGAACCGGGCATACAATAATTTTGAGTATTTACAATAACTCATTTGATTACCTATTAAACCACCAAGCCCTCTACCTATGTTTACTGTTAGAAAACATAACTGAGGAACACTCATCATGATTATAAGAAATAAAACTATTGCTACCGCATGTTATTCTTTCGTATAACGTCAGGTATTACTTCCTAGCTGGTGATACAGTCCTGAGCACTAACAGCTTGGAACGGGTCCTCCGTTGCCTGAAGCTGAAGGAAACTGCACTAGGTTCCCTCTGATAGGAACCGAACATCGAGTGTTGCCGAGAGTCAGCAACACCGAGTGTTGTTGAGAGTCAGCAAGTCCACTTTGTCCACCAACTCATTAAGAATAATTATGCTCTTTGATTTGATTTTTTAGAGCTTTTATATTTATTGGTTATAGATTTAGGTGACTGATTCAATACCTGTATCAGACTGTACTTTTACTGTTTTTTTTTTTTTTTTTTTTTGGTCTTGCTTCGTTCCTCTTTTTCCTCTTTTTTTTTTTCTTTTAAACCCTTCAAAGGTGAAATATGTGACATTTTGGGTGACCTATAACAACAGTTTTTAGTACCAACCGACAGATCCACATCAGTTTACTACTTTTTTTTTTTTTGCTAGTACCAACAGACAAATTATGTCAGTTTACTACTTAATGTACCTAAATGTAACATTACATTGTTACTTTTGTGATTCCATTGATTCACATTAAATTTTATTGTTAGTACGAACTGACAAATTATGTCAGTTTACTACTTAGGTATTTAAATGTAACACTACATTGTTACTTTTGTGATTCCATTGATTCACATTTTTTTATTGTTAGTACCAACTGACAAATCATGTCAGTTTACTACTTAATGTACCCAAATGTAACATTATGTTGTTACTTTTGTGATTCCATTGATTCACATTAAATTTTATTGTTAGTACCAACTGACAAATTATGTCAGTTTACTACTTAGGTATTTAAATGTAACACTATATTGTTACTTTTGTGATTCCATTGATTCACATTAAATTTTATTGTTAGTACCAACTGAACACTATGTCAGTTTACTACTTGGGTACTTAAATGTAACACTACATTGTTACTTTTGTGATTCCATTGATTCACATTTTTTTATTGTTAGTACCAACTGACAAATTATGTCAGTTTACTACTTAGGTATTTAAATGTAACACTACCTACACTGCTACTTTTGTGATTCTTTGATTCACATTTCGTTAGCACCAACTGACATTATCATGTCAGTTTACTACTTTCAGACCCCATTGTTACTTTTGATTTCTTTGATTCACTTAAGTAGGTACCACCCAAATCTGTTTACTGCTTCATATATAATTTCCAAAGAATTTGGAATCAAAATCATGATAGTATCCACCGACAAAATTGGTTGATACTACCCAAGATAAATACTTTAGTTTCGAGAATACCACCCCGCAGACACTACTAAGTAAGTACATATACGTCACAACTGTAACATATACGTCACCCAGTTTAAATCCAGACTCCATGCTACTGAGAATTCCTAATGGAATAGTCAACAACACTGCTCGACCCGAGAATTGAACCCGAGACCCCAAACTTAACAGTTACGCTTGCAACTGCTAGACCGAGACAGTCAAATCTAATATTATGATTAGGGTGGGTACCTTTTTCCATCTTAGAAATGTTAGTTGAACCAACATATTTTTTTTTTTTTTTTGGGGGTATTCTGTTTATTATACTATAAGTAGGACTTAACGTCTGTATAAACTTTGTTTACTTGCGAACAAATTATGTTCATTTTTAGATTGTGATATAACAATGTAGGCAGTCCCACACCTATTCCCAACACTAATACCCGTAGGTATATTGTTTTTTTTTTTTTTTTTTTTATTGTCAATGACATTTTAACAAAATTACGGTTTATCTATTACTTTTAGTGCTTAAAAGTAACAAACTCTTTAGTACCGGTTATCGATCAACCTACTACTGGAATTATTATGGAATAGGAATTTGGAATTAATCATTCTTTTGGAATGCGTAGGTATCATAATTTATTATGATTTGATAACATCTTCGTGCCCCGGGTACATTACAATTTGTATATCATAATCGTCGTACGGTCTAACAGACAAACAAAACAAAATGTAGTATATATCTTAATCTAAAATAGGTAACTAATTACATATGCAAAGTTCATTTAAATTATTTGTTTATGTACGTCTTTTTTTTTTTTTTTTGCAATGTACCTTCGAGTTTACGCACATTTCATATCCTTTCCTTCCCATAATAATTATTATGATAGATCAGGTGCTTACCTACCCGTAGACTCGTCGCCACTTGTGACGTCCCAGTACTGGCGTCACAGGGGGTAAGTAAAACAAACACTGGATTTCCAAGTGGTCGTGCCGCACGCACGTCCGTCTAGGCCGACGGCTGAGTAACGAATGACCGTGCGCCACGACCTAGTTTATTAGTATACGTCACAGTGTTCTTTGTCCGAAGCTGTGAGATTATTACAAGATAGTCCCGCGACCCCGGCAGGCTCTCTCAGGCGGGCCCCGTCAGATTGCTGACAGCTCTTTGAGGCGCGCATGGAACACGACGCGCCATCGACTCGGGCATGATTCATGATCGGAAGGCGAGTCACCGCGCGTCCGCATGCCTAGCGCCACCGAATATAAGGTATTGGCAAAAAAACTTTTTGAAAAAAAGGGAACCGACTTCAAAACCAAACACAAAAAAACTATAAAATAACTTTTCTTTCGGAAGTCGGTGGCTTTGTTTTTTTTTTTATTTCATTGACATTATGGCCACCGACTTCCGAAAGAAAAGTTATTTTATAGTTTTTTTGTGTTTGGTTTTGAAGTCGGTTCCCTTTTTTTCAAAAAGATTTTTATGTTTCCCTTTTTAGTTGAGATAATCAACAAAAATCTTCATAAAATCGGCGTCTTAGAACTCCTACAATCGTATTAAGCAAAACTGATCTATGTGAGCAACTTCACGAGATATCCATTATTGTTATATACTAAAACCTTCCCCAGAATGTAACAAACACTTTTCTGAAAACTGCATCAAAATCGGTTCAGCCAAACGCGAGATAATTGCGGACAAACATGCAATCGTCCCTTAAAATCTACGATCCAAGTAAGCAAAACGGATCCACGCGGGCAACGTCACGGGATATCTGTTAGTGTTATATACTAAAACCTTCTCCAGAATGTAATGAACACTTTTCTGAAAACTGCATCTAAATCCGTTCAGCCAAACGCGAGATAATCACGTACAAACATACATACATACATACAGGTCGAACTGAGAACCTACTTTTTTTTTTGAAGTCGGTTAAAAATACATATTAGTGGTCGTCATTGCTCACACAATATGCAATGTGCTTTGAGAACTTTTATCAAATAGTTTGGCTGCCACATGTTTCCAAATCGGTGACCTTCAGCTGTTCCAGTTTTTAACACTGACGATGACGTCAGAGGAAAAAATATCTTCGAATCTCGATTGCAGCGAATTTCATACGACGGAGTTTTAGTGTTTGTGGTGTTCATAGTCTTCACAAATCTTTGCGTAATACAAACGAGTTTGTAGGTCGACGCCTCCAAGGAATAAACCTGTATTATAGGTACTATTACTGACTTTTTACTGTTATACCATTTTCGGTATCTATGGGTCGGGATACACATATGCAATTTTTTTCAAATTTTTTCTGCAATAATTTCTAACGATTTTCTTTATAACACTTTTGTTCTTTGGAAATTTTTCTGTGGCTACATTTCGGTAAAGTAATATTACTGTAAAATATTTCAGCTCTGGTTAACGCGATTACAGGTTTATTACCGGAAATTTTGTGGTAGGCATTTTCGGTAATGCACTGTAACAGTTACGAGTATGTGATTTAAATGCCCAAAAAACCTGTCCACCTCAGGCCCAAGCTACGGATGATCAACGGGCCAGACTTTCACTCCACGTGGATGACATGTAGGTACCAGGCCTTCGGTGGCATCGTTTATGTCCTCAGTGGTTTCCAACATGGCGAATCGGCTCTGTAGTTTCAACTGGAAGTTTTCACGACCAGTTTCGACCTGGGGCAGCGTTGGTCTGACAGTTATATAATAAAATAATAATAAAATTTATTCATAAATCTTTTACAAAGAGGGGTGTAGAAAGCCACAAAACAATACTTAATAATTAGAAAAAAAATAATGCCTACATAGAGATAGTGTTTAACTAAAATATAATTAGTACAAAATATTGACATGAGAATTTAAAGTACATGTAGCGACCTGCCTGAACTAAGTTTATAAAAACTTGTGTTTCAGGTCATCACTTCATCGCAATTTAAATGGGACAGTATAATTTAAGCTTTCAGGATTAATATAAAAATACATAGAACACTTTATCGACTAACAAAATAAGCATACTTTACTAATAATAGAAAACTATTTTAAACTACATAAGCAATTATCGAAGAAATATTTGTTTTACTTGAATTAAAACTAGGTCAAAATTCTTAGCACATAGGTATGACATTTTCAAGGTTTCACATAATATAAACTGTAGTATTGCTACGCGTGCATTTTTTCTAGGTAGATGGTGACATAAATAAATTATTTGCAATATTGATGATAGCCGAGTTAGTAACAAAGTATTGGGTTGGTTTATTACATTTTATACGGAAATGATCGAAACAACTAGACACAGATTGGTCATTCTAAACTACATACAATCTAATATAAGGAAAACTAACAGATTGAGATTTAAAACACTTAAATTATTACTTAATAGGTACATTGATTGAATGCGCTCTTAGTCACCTTCATAGTCTATAGAATTGATATAGTTGTCTTCTGCATATTTTCGAGCCGGACAACTAATATCACCAGTAGCATGGTCACATTTTCTTTTGACGCGCGTCGCACATTGGGAGGGAGAAGATTTATGGCTGCATTCCTTGAAGGAATGACCTGTTTCTCCACAGTGGTTACACGTAGGACTTGTTTCTCGGCAATACTTGGCTGCATGTCCAAACTGCTGGCAATTGTAACACTTGGTGACTATTGTGAAATCTCGCACGGGGCATGAAGTCCAATTTACAAATATTCGGCCCTGATTCAGAAGAATTTTCCTGGTGCTAGCTGGTACTTCGAATATGTAGTTGCAGGTAGGGAGTCCTTTCCTACCCGATTTATGGCTCAATTTTATGTTTCCTTGAAAGGACTCACGAGTTGTGCTCGGTAACTTATCCGCAATGTTTTGTTCGTAGATGCAATCCAGAACTTCCTTTTCAGTGAGGGCTACGGGGACACCGATGACAACGATCCTGGGGCGACGTCTGGATGGTTCTTCAACTGTAAGACCTGATGAAACCAATATCTGGGATTTTTTCAATTTGTCAATGTCGTCCTTATTATCTGTGCTAATAAGGACACCCCCATTCCTGACTTTTCTCAGGCCGCGGACATGCAGTTTTAGTTCTTCTGGCGAGATGATTTTTTGTACAAGGGTCTTTGTTTCGTCACTAGTTTTGGTCTTATCACTGGGATAGATGGCAACAGAACTCAGATTTGCTGGTAAAACAAAATTATCCGAACCTTTTTTAACCATATTGGCGTATGAGCAATTGTCAGGTTTGAGTTTAGTTTCGACGACCTCTTTGACTTGTTGTAGAGACGTCGAAATGTTCTGCTGTGCCTGTAGGTGCTGGATGGTGCTGTGCGCCTGGATGGTTTTCTGCTTCAAGGCTTGGTATAAGACGGCCATCTGAGATGTCCCACTTGAGACCTTCCGACAAAGACTGGAGACACGGAGTTTCTGCTCCGAGTTCATTTTTCCCTCTGAGACAATGGAGCACACTTCGTTCAAAATGGTATCTATAGATACCATCCATTTCTGGATCTCTGGCGTAGATATGACTTCACTCGGCAATTCATTCGTAGTTGAAGGCGACGGACTTGGGTCTCTAGGATGAACATCTTTGATTGGGGTTGGTGGAGGACTTCGCCGTAGTAATTGGCTTCGGCCAAAAGGACTGGATCCTGGGTTAGACATAACTAACACGCACTATTTGTCTATTAATTTAGTTCATTTTGCACAATAGTCATTCGGTAGTTTAACCTACTAATCACACGCGACACACTTTACTTATAAAATATTACTGACGCCGCAGAAAAAATATTAATTGCAATTAATTAATCATATTCTCATACTATCCGATACAAGAGACACGACCGCTTAGTTTCGTATCTAATGAAGCAGTTGACCTTGTCAAGCGCGCTCTTTCTATTTTTATATTTATATTCAGAGTCACTACTAACTAGTCGATGATCACTTCCGGTATTGACCCTGTTTATCACTGAGACATCTCTGAATATATGGCGCCTATCAGACACAACGAAGTCGATCTCGTTTCTTGTAACATTATCGGGGCTTCGCCAGGTCCACTTTCTTTGAGGCTTCTTCTGGAAAAAAGCTTTCATCAGAAAAAGTCCCTGGGCCTCGAGGAAGTTAACCAACATACGCCCCCGGTGATTTCTGCTCCCATAGCCGAATGAACCTACTCTCGACTCGCCACTCTTTTGTACTCCCACTTTTCCGTTGAAGTCACCCATAACAACAGTGTAGAATGTTTTGGTACGAGACACAGCTTTCACTATGTCTTCGCACATTGCCTCGACTTCGTCTTCAGGGTATGCGGACGTTGGAGCACACACTTGTATGATCTTTAGGGAGTACCTTTTTGATATCCTCAGTATAAGGTATGCCACCTTTGCCGACATACTGCCACATTCCACAATGTTGCTCCTGAGTGATTTGTGGACCTTAAACCCGAAGCCACGACTTAACTCTAATTCCAATTCGGCAACGTGCTCGTCCAACCGCAGAGAGCATCCGTTGTACATCGTCAAGTAAAAATTTCGTTAAGGGTACCCTGCCGAATGACGGGGCCCCCCTCTCAGAGGGCCAAAGCCTGCCGGGGTCGCGGGATTATTTCCTTACCGTAACCCCGGAACGAAACAGGCTATGAAGGACACCGTGGATTTTAGTCAGTAAAAGTCTGACAGACCCTCCCGCCCTGCCCGGGGCCGGAGGACTCATTTGATGATTTTACCACGCTAAAAAAAAAAAAAAAAAAAAAGGGTACCCTGCCGGCGCCCGGGGATTCTTAGCACCCCACCGCACCATTACCTACCTATATAGTGCAGCTACCGGGAACTGGGGGCCTTAAATCATTGTTGCGCTTCATGGGGGGATTTGCCGTAGTCACCAAGCTTGGCAGGCGGGTTGGTGCTACTGCCCTCCATCAGGTAGGCATTTCAAGGCATTTCAGCATAAGACATGGTTATACCAGAGCTAGGGCAGGTGAGGCAACTGGTGTTACCTGATATTTTTAAATTAATAAATAAATTGTTGAATTAATAAATAAATTGAATAATTATGAAATAAAATTAGAGGACAGCATAAACATTTATAAAATTGATACTCAGCAATTGCAATCAAGAATACAAGTACTTCAGGAGCAGCTTACTTCATTATCTAGTAAGTATGCAAGTTCTCAGTACCAAATAAGGGAACATATTCTTGCTGCAAATGAATTGGTTAGGTATCAATGTAGTTGTCAAACGGTTTCAAACCTTGACACTATGCAGCTTGAGGGAACGGAGGACCCGTCCCAGGTTGTGGATTTATCTCAGGTCTGTACTCTTAATCAAGAGTTAGCTAGCCAGCCTGAGTTTGATGATAAAAGTTCTTGCGCTGTAATGTTCTCAGATAGTATAGGAAGAGGTTTAGGAAAGTTGATAAGTAATAACCTGAGCTATTCCTGTAAAAATTATTGCATGCCAGGCTCAACATTTAAGCAGATAATGGCATCAGTTTCTAATAATAAATACAACCAGAATACTGATATCACTATATTTGTAGGAAATAGTTCCAACATTAGAAAGAAGGACTTAACTAATAGCATAACCGAGTTGTTGAAGTTAAATTGCAGAAAAATAGTATTGTGTGCTTTCCCATATTTTGACAAATTGTCTACAAGTCAAAATAATTATATTTATATGCTGAATAAACACCTTCATTTTTTAGTTAGTCACTATTGTGATAAACTTATGTATTTTGATACCAACAGTTGTATAGAAAAACTTTGGTCTACACGAGATACTGTATATCTGCCTTATATGTATAGACACGAAATAGCTAGGCTTTTAGTATTTTATATTCACACAGACATAACTAGTATGTCTAAGTATAGTAGTATAGGTATCACTGATAGTATTAGTAATAGTAGTAATATTAGGGTGGTGACCACTGACATTAGCAATTCTGCTAATAGTGGAGTTTCTTTAAACTAATAAGCAAGACAACAGAAGATGTATTAGCTAAAACCAAGGTATCTTCTTGCTCACAATCAGTTAAATGCAAAAATAAGTCTAAGCAGAATTCTTTGACCATATATCACCAAAACATTCAAGGTTTCTCATCTAAACAGCTAGAAATTGAATTATTTTTAGAAAAAACTATGTTTGAAATTGTTTGCTTCACAGAACATTGGTTAAAAGACTGTGAAATGCTAATTAATTATGAAAATTACAATGTCGGCAGTTGTTTTAACAGAAAATCTAAGATACGTGGAGGTTCTTTAATCTTAGTTAAAAATGATATTAAGTATAAGTCTCGTAATGATATAGTTGATCTATCAGTCGAGCATAGCATAGAATTGTCTTGTGTAGAGCTGGATAGGCATATTATAGTGTGCGTTTACAGACCCCCAAATTACTTGAACTACTCGATATTTGAGTCAGTAATGGAAGATGTTTTGGCAAAACTTGAAACCGGTACTAAATCCATTGTTGTCTGTGGTGACTTTAATGTTAATATCTTGGAAAATAATGTTAATAGCAGTAGATTGTTAAGCCTTTTTAAATCATTTAATTTGTCGAATGTTTTTACAGAACCAACCCGTATCACCACAAATACTGCTACATGTATCGATAATATTTTTTGTTGCTGCGATTACTTAGATAAATTGATTGTAAATTACCTACCTTCAGATCATAGTGGTCAGACCGTAGCTTTCACATATAATAAGCAAGTACAAAAAATTCAAATACAATCTAGAATAATAACACCCAGCAATTTAGATAGATTTAATAACAATTTAAAAAGTAAATTAAGTATTTCTGGAAATTTTACTGAAATAAATAATGCAAATAAATTATATGAAGAGTTTTTTGAGGTAGTGCATACAGAGTTCAGTAAAACTTTAAAAAAGAAAACTAAAACTATTACCCCGAAGTTTATATTCAGCGACTGGGCAACACAGGGTATTAGGAAAAGTAGGGAACGCTTATTTGAGCTTTACGGCCTTAAGCCTCATATCAATACAGAGAGTTTTAATAAATATGTAAGTACTTACTCGAAAATTTTTAAAAACGTTTGTCAGGCAGCTAAATCATTCTATATTAGCAAGAAGATTAAGTCAGCTGATAATAAGATAAAAACGGTGTGGAAAATTATCAATAATGAAACCAATAGAAATAAAAAACATGTTGATTTCACACTGGAGACCTCGCGTGGTGTCGTGAAGTCCAACATAGGTATTGCTCAGGAATTTGTAAATTTCTTTACTAGTATCCCAATAAAAACAACGGAAGCGATAAATTCCTCACCCTTGCTTTCTTTCGATTTACTACGAGAAAACGTTCCAGCCTGTCCTAATGAATTTAAATTTAAGCATATAAACCCCATGACAGTTATGAAAGCTTTTAAGCAAATCAAGGTAAAATTAACCGAAGATCTGTGGGGTATTTCTATTAAAGTTTGTTCCTCAATTATTGAAACTATTGCACCGTATTTAGCCATAATATTTAATTTGTGCGTAGATCAAGGGGTCTTTCCAGATCTGATGAAATACAGTAAGGTAATTCCGCTTTTTAAATCCGGGGACAGTAAAGACTGTAATAACTATAGGCCCGTTTCCGTTCTGCCTGTCTTTAGCAAGGTGTTCGAAAAAGTTATGCTCAATCAGATGCTCACTCATTTCAACACCAATAAAATCTTGCACGAGCAACAGTATGGTTTCACCAAAGGGCGTTGTACGACTGATGCCGGTGTTACCTTATTGAAACACATATTTACTGCGTGGGAAGAAGCTCAAGATGCCATTGGGATCTTCTGTGATCTCTCGAAAGCATTTGATTGCGTAAATCACGAAACTTTGCTCATGAAACTTCAGCATTACGGATTAGGTAAACTTGCGCTAGACTTAGTGAAATCATATTTAAATGATAGGCAACAGCAAGTTCAAATAAATGGTGTCAATTCAGCGGGTTTAAAAGTTAAAATGGGGGTACCACAAGGTTCGATATTGGGCCCTTTTCTCTTTTTAGTATATATAAATGATCTGCCCCATTTATTTAAAAACCAACCGCAAATGGTGTTGTTTGCGGATGATACTTCTTTAATATTTAAGATGAATAGACGTGCCTCAAATGTTGACGATGTAAATATTGCCCTACAGCAGGTCCATTCTTGGTTCACTGCCAATAATTTAGTATTGAATGCAAAAAAAACTAAATGTGTAAGATTCGCTCTACCGAATGTCAAAAGTAATGACTGTGACATAGTATTGAATCAAGAGAAATTAGAATTAGTCGACAAAACTGTTTTCCTGGGAATGACGCTCGACTCGAGGCTGCAATGGGGTCCGCATTTAACATCTCTTGCAGGACGCCTGAGCTCAGCAGCATTTGCTGTTAGAAAAGTCCGTCAATATACTGACATAGATACCGCGAGACTGGTCTATTTTAGTTACTTTCATAGTATTATGTCTTACGGTATTTTGCTATGGGGACGTGCTGCAGACATCGAATCAATATTTATTCTGCAGAAAAGAGCTATCAGAGCCATATACAATCTACGCAGGCGCGATTCTTTAAGGGAACGGTTTAAGGATATAAACATCATGACTGTACCTTGTCAATACATCTACGAAAACATCATGTACGTTAGAAAGAATCTGCATCTATTTAGTAAAAGAGGTGAAAGGCACAATTATAGTACTAGAACAAGGGACCAATTAGTTCAACCAGGTTTCAGGTTAGCCAAAGTAGACTCATCCTTCATGGGGTACTGTTTAAAATGTTACAATAAGATACCTCCTCACATACTCCAACTGAATGAGACGAAATTTAAGACTTCCATTAAACGCACACTATGTAGTAAAGCGTATTATAAGTTGGGGGATTACATTGCTGATAAAAATGCTTGGCTTAATGCTGGTCCTGCTCCACAAACACAGGGGAAACTGGTGGATTAGTATGTGAAATTATTCTAGGAGCTGCAGAAGATCGTTAGACTATTTTTGCATTGTATACATGTGATTTATTAGTTTTAACTTCCGGACGAGTTATATGAGTCCATATAACTGTTTATTTATTTTATATTTTTATCTGACTTTATTAAGTCATTTCGTTTTTTATTTTATTTTTATTTGTTTGTATTTGTTTTATTTTATATTGATTAACGGACATTATTGTCCTATTTTATTTTAGTTTTTATTTTCTTTGTGCTATTTTTTTTTTTAAATGTCTGTGGGGACATTTGTTATGTAGGTTATCTTTTTATTAATATTTTCGAAGCGGATGAAAACTGTATAACTGTCCTTGCATTGTATAGAGTCAATCTGCCTAGTATTATATAACTTCATAGCCAGCATTGTGTGAGAGCTATCATTGACTAGATACCTACGTCTTTATTGACTTGAATGACTCTGGCGGTTGAGAGCATGTCATGCTCACTCAAATGTCTCGCTGATGGTGGCATGTGTGTCGGATCATTTAGTTCCCTTCAAAATGGTTGAGCTGAATGGTGCTGATATATGTGTCATGTTCGTGAACGGGCGCTGTCAGTTGGGACTGGTCATCTCTTAGCTGCCACGGTCTATTTTAATTATTAATAACTTTATTTTTGAATTGTCTTTTTATATTTACTATGGACACTAATAACTTGCCACATCGTTCTCACATAATGTACCATCTGATGATGAATGATGTAACAAAAGATCTGTAATAATTTTGGCGATTGAAAAAGAGTGTCCATGGAGTTTCTTGCTCATTCTTCTCCATAGAGATCTACGCTTTGGAATGAGCACCTACGGTACTTTCACAGTTTTTATGTCTTGTGACTGGGACTGTAGCACCATAACTATTTTCTAGTACTAGTTTTATTTTATGTCTCTTGACAATTCAAAAGTGCCTGTAATTGGCTTAGTTGAAATAAATTATTTGATTTGATTTGATTTGATTTGATTTATTCTGGCTAACAACCCTTAGTCGTCTTCTACGACACCCACAGGAAGAGATGGGGTGGCCTATTCTACTGTCCGGAACCACACGGGGGTGCACTTTGTGCAATAGTGGAACGATTCCACGGTATTAACATACATTTTATGAATCCTTGATTTCTGTAGAAAATAGTGATGATCGCGATGATACTGATGATGCCACTGACAATACCGATTAGTTATTATTTTTTTAACTTGGCTACTTTTGTTTTACTTTTACTGATTATAATTTGTGATCTCTATGAGAACTTTGTTTCCAATAAACGTTATAATTTTTATAATTTTTGTGAGTTTCCTTTTATTATTCCTCGGAGATACCGACGACAAATTTATTTTTCATCCCCCCATCTCGGAAAGGCTACTTTTTCTCTTCGATATCTGACCGTAAAAGCCGTTTTTATCCTCTAGTGGATAAAGTAAATTGAATTTAGAATATATGCACATGCACTAAAGAGTTGTACCAGTGATGGCGGCTGCTGACCCCAACAGCTGATCGCTTGCTGTGGTGCCAACTTGACGTTCGAAGGTTGTCGTACCACATCAAATTTCAAAAATAGAATTAGGTGCCCCGCATTAGGTGTGAAAAGCAGAGTACGTACCTCGGGAGTAAAGCTGCGTTGCCTTGGGCTAACTTGAATCCCGAAACAGAATCCTTTGGTGCGTATGCGTATCTAGGTACTATTATTTTGTTACAATCTCAGACTCGGAACCTTCTTGACTCAGAACTTTTTTTAACCTTCTTTTTTATTTGCGTTGTGCGGTTTTCTTTCCACGTCATGTTGTTAAGACAAACCAAGATAAAATAAGAAACTTGAAAACTACTACCTATACCATAACTATATGGATTTGTTTTAATTAAAAAAATAATAATTAATTTAATGTAGTAGTCAATAACTACACTGAAATAAAAGTATCTTGTGTCGTACAATGTACATCTTTTTTTTGCGTTTAGTCATTTCCTCGCTGAGGTGGGATGAAAAGTTACGTGTTGCACTCGAGTGCAAAGATTTTTCACCTTGTGCTCTTTTGATTCCGTCGCTACGTCTCATGATTCTAATTTTTGAATCACTCGTTGCACTCGTGATTCAATTTTAGAATCATTCGCTTGCTCGGTCATCAAAATTGAGCACGCGGTTAAAAAGCAACTTTGCACTCTTGTATAACAAATAACTATTACTTATTCGGTTTTCAATGATTACAATAATATGACTACCAAAAATTTTCTTTAAAATACGGGTTACACTACTTTACCCTCTTATGGTTTTTTTAAATTTTACTATAAGAAGTCGGTAACTGAACATTACAATCTCTCTCTGTAACGAAAAACACGCTTAATAATCCAGTAAAGCAATATTATGCCTATGATTTTTAAGAAATTTACAAGAATAATTCGGTAAGTAAACATTACTGGAATAATTTTTGTAAGGTAAGATGGTAAGATATCAATACCCTAAAAATAGTTTGAAACCATTTTCGGTAATATGTATTTTGGTGAATAACAAATTCTGTGTATAATAATTGTTATACCTAATACTATAAACTGTCTGGGTAAAAAGGCTAGCTAGCTTAGCTAGCTTTTCCGTCATATAACAATGTTGTCATAATTACCTTTTGTTGAAGAGATATACCCCAAAAACACTAAATCATTTTTCCTGTAAAATTTTATTTTTGCGATTACCGGTCTATTCCCCGGGGGCGTCGAGGTATATAAGAAAGTTTACCAAATGTCCACCGGGTAGGTTTAAAGTTTGAACACTTGCGAAGCCGGGGCGGGTCGCCAATAAGAAATGAAACTAAACATTTGTAAGTTCCCGTTTTATAAGATGTCCTTGATAGTTGACATTTTGGTACACAATAAAAGCAATCAAAAAATTTACTTCACCAGTAGGAGGACACGCAAATTATGTTAGACTATAATTATTTTGCCTTAACCCATTAACGCCCACCACGAAAGTGCAATACATTTTAGTGATTTTTTGTTATTATTATAATTAAATGGGGTACAACTAACCAAAAAAACCGAAAAAATTAAAATAAAATTTAAAACAATAAAAAAAATACCCTGTACACAGGTGTGTACAACGGGCTGATCTAGTGTGAAATTTTTCAAAGTGTGGTCGCTCTAAGAAAAGAGTTTTCAAACATGTAGCGCAACGCCAATGGCTCTGCTATGATAAATAATATCGAAAGGGGTTTACAATTCGTTCTGGGTTATATCCATCACTGCTTTATCATAAATTTAGTGGTGATGATGGACAATGGATGACTAGGTTTTTGATTTGTTTTATGCAAACATAATCAGCCTTAGATCTCCTGAAAGCTTATTGATCAAGACATTTTCTATTATTATTTATATCGCTTTATTCGCTACATTGGTGAGAGAAAGGTCCTCCTTTTTTAGTCTCAGACTCCAGTGATTGAGGCTTATAGGTACTGGTCCATTTGATATACACCATCTATACCTGTGTTTTTCCAAACCAGAGATGAATAATTTCCAACGATACGCTCTGAAAATTGTTGGGCTCAGAGTTGAGAACTTGTGATTTCATTGAATAAGAAGAAGAAATTGGTAACATGTAGGGTTTTCAGCAACTTAGTTTCGTGCATGTTTTCGAGGAGAACAAACTTTAGAAGTTGGTTCATCACCGCTACTGTTTTATCCCGGCACTTCATTTGTAGGTAGTCATGATAGCTTCTCGAGCTACCTGGTGTGTCACATGGAAGTGCCAAAGAAGCCAGATCAATTTAATGCGCCTTCTTCTTCATCACTAACAACAGCTGCATCAAGTTGTCCCACTATCACGCAGATCACAGTGTCCAATCAGTTCGAACTTCGGCGGCCATTATGAACTCGAAAGCTTCCTCAAGCTTTAGGAATTCATTTAGAGCAGATAAACATCTTTTAGTCGACATCTTCAGTGATCAACCAAGTCCTGCGAATATATTTTTTTGAGTATACGTTCGCCCATTGTACACGAGCGTGTACACCAACATTGTCAAGCACGTTTTGTTATGTTATATGATAAAATTTGTTATTATTTTTGTTTATTATAATAACTAACAATATAAACTAGCCTTAGAATGTAAAATTCCATGAAATTACGGCCCTAATTTATTTAATCTGATATAATTAACAATCGATGTCAGCTACTTTAAAAACTTTCAGGAAAAAGTAGTCGTTTTGACATTTATTTCTCGTGACCCGCCAATTTTCTATTTATTTTATAACTCCTAGGGGCATGTATATTTAGTGTAAAGAAACAATTAAATTTGATATTTGTGGATTATTTTTTAAATTAATTTTAAAGAAGTGTACACACTTGTGTACGGTGGGCGGTAATGGGTTAAATATCCTACTAAATATATTATAAGGAAAATAAATATTGTTGTCTGTACGGGCCCTAAAGCTTGTGCACCACTTCGCTGTAATGAGCTTCGCGAGTACTCTTGCAAAAGTCCACAATCCACAGGTTTCCGTAAAGTAGTAGAATCTCTAAAAGTTCTGATGAGGTAGCAAGTCATGCCGGGCGTCACCGCTATAGAGGGGCCCTTCACTTTCAGAGCGTCCTCCACAGTGCTGTTCGTCACCGTCACGGTCGACACTGAAGAGTTTCCAGTTCCGTTCACTGTCTGCGTCACTGTCACCTGCGTTGTGTTCTTCACGACATGTTGGTCGTTCTGTGTTGTGCTCGACGTGCTATCCAAAATAAAACTCGACATCAGGTTGCAGTCGATGCGCGCCTCCTCGTACTCACCGTTTGACTTACTTACGGCCAGCTTGCACATCTCTCCCGGGGAGCTACTGTACTGTCTGTCGGAGCTGTAATGATGATAGTGACTGTTGCGGCCTAAGTTGTACAGCGCTAGTCCAGTCAGCAAGCTATCGAATCTGCTGCCAGAGTTTCGGTACTCGTACACGTAGACGGGCGGGTGTCCTACATACACGGGGTGGTAGGTAGACCCGTACACTATCTGCTGCGGCGGATTGTAGTGGTAGTGGTGATGGACTTCAGATCTCGAGCTGTAGCTATTGTGTACGTTGTGTTGTTGAGGGTGGCCGCTGTTTTTGTTACCAGACAACCCACTCGAGTCAGGGTATGAGTGTGTACCGCCAGAACCATATCCCGTATGACCGCCAGAACCATATCCCGCATGACCGCCTGAACCATATCCCGAATGACTGCCGCCGTAAGAGTGATGCGAGGAACCACCACCGTGCCTGGAATGTCCATGGCTGCGACCCGAGACTGTAGACGTTGCGAGAAATAACACTACGAAAATAAGTCTCATGTTGTCGACGCAAGAGACAGAATCGGACTAAATTAGTGTAGACCTGTTTGGTCAGTCCCCGAGCGCCGTCACTATACAATCACATTAAACGTGACGCAGTGGGCGCGGCGAGATGTTCGCACGCAGGGGGTCGCGACCTACCCAGATATACAAACAACGTCGCGTTTCGCGGAATGCTGTCGGGTCATCACGAAGTAATCCCGTTGATTAGGACTTTTATAGGTACCTATATAACAACGAGGAAGATTAAGATACTTTTAATCGTAATAGGTTTTTAGCAAAGCTTAAAATTATTTTATTACTGCATTAAAAATAGTAAGAGTAGGAAGATAGGGCTATAATGTAGGAAGGTAGGGTATTGTGCCCACCTTAGAATAATCTGGTGCCAATCCTAGAACTTTACTAACACAAAAGTAAAATTGAAAAATTAAAATACTTTTACAAAAAAGATTTGCATTCGCGAAAGTTTCTCATTTTGTCAAACCTTCAGGAAAAGGTGTGCTGGGACACTCCCACGTACGCAACTAGGTTTGTCGGTATTTAAGAAAGTTTTCTGAATATCCACGGGGTACGCGGAAGAACATGTGCGGAGACGAGGCGGGTTGCCAGAACATCCTGTATTATAAAATATCGTAGAAAGTTGTCATTTTGGTCCACCATTTTGCAATCGAAAAAAAATCAATACGCGATCCGATGCAGTAACCCCATTGATTAGGACTTTTAAAGGTATAAAAAAACGAGCAAGATTATTACGATACTTTTAATCATAATAAGTAATTAGCAGAGCTTAAAATTATTCCATTACTGCATTAAAAATATAAAATAACGTCGGTCAGTCGCGTCACCAGTGTTAGAGCGTCTTTCACTTTGTGCTATTAAAGATATGATATACTAAACAGAACATGCATATTACATCGAGATACTACAATTCGATAGCTCAGCATATCATTACTATCAAATAGTTTACGTATTGCGTATAAACTATGACAGCTAAGCTATCAAATGCTACATACTACGTTTTTGTTTAACTGGAAGTTGTATCAATTATTTATAAATTAATTATACATTATATGCAATAAGGCTGGCTTATTTGGCTGTGAAAGAGACCCTTATTAACATTATGACAGTTACAACAGAAACACATCCTTGTGACTTAGTGGATAAGAAATAATAAATTAAAAATGGAATCAACTTGTCACGGCTAGCGAGGTGTCTCTGCAGAGTGAATACTTTGTATTTTTAGGCGACAGCGTCATTTAGTCGCACCCAAAACACTTGAATGGTCCGTACGCACATTTATTTTATAAGAAAATAAATTAAAATTTTACTTTTTAACATATACAAAATATTATCCAAAATTCATTAAGGTGAAAGTGTTTGCGAGATTCCTGTGCGTACCAAACCACATTTAATTGGACCCTTTCCATTAGGACTAGTCCAAAGGCAGGAACCTTTCATTAAAACCAATTTTACAGCTTTTTAAAAGTAAGTACAGCAGTTTTTTTTTATTAAGTTGTTGTTGCTGTCGTACTTTAGATTGTATGTTGGCGACGAGGGTGAGATAAAAAGAGTTCTCATTATGGTTTTTAGTTGTTTTAAACTATTCAAAATATAATAATTTTTTGGCCAGTCGTGTAAAAAACACTTTAGCAACTCAACATACTAGCTTAAAGAATATTGAGCTTATTTTTGAAAAGTTTGCATGAAATCTTTTTGAATATTTCCGTTCAAACAATTTCACAAAAAAGGGAAAGAATTTCAAATAAACGTTGAAATTAATTCTAATAAGTTACATGTTACATCGTTCCCGCCGATGGACTTAGTCAAAACACATGAGCATCTGAACTGTAAATTTAAAAAACAAAACAATAGGGTAGTTTCCAGGGTCAAAATAATTACATTCTATTTAATCCGTATTTTAGATTATAAAAAAATATTGGACACGTATTTTTTCTTTTTTCGATTAAACAAAAAAGAACAAAGATAATAGCCTATTTAAGTTACCTGTGACGTCACTCTGCGCGAAAAATGCCACGCATCGTGACGTCACACGTAACTTTAATAGGCTATATCTTTGTCATTTTTGGTCTAATTTACAAATAAAAAATACGTGTCCCTTATTTTTGAATAATCTAAAAGACGGACTAATTACATTTTTTTAGGCAACTAGCCTATTATGTAAGCGTTCAAAAATAATTTCAGATTATGCAAAAATATTCAATTTCTTACTTTATCAACAACAAAGTCACCGCAAACAATCGATTGCAGTACATTTATTTACTTCTAATTTCTAATATAGTACAGTGTATGTACTTGTTGATCATACCAATAATTTTTACATCTATTTTTTAAGACATAAGATCCAAGTTACATGTACATACATATTATGTATTTAGAGCTCTTCCATTCTGGTGTAATACAAATAAAGCAACAGTTTTCGAAAATTCAACTTGTTTTCATATTACTTTTTCGCGAAAATAACATTCGATAACATTGTTTTTTCTTAATTCCAATTTTCGACTATCTATTTTAGAGTTTCGCCCTTAGTTAAATTCTCGGATCCAGTACGGAGAATGAAATAAGATACGGTATCTCCATTTAACAAGAGTCGTAACAGTTCACGTGACCAAAACAAATGGGTCACTCAATGAAATGTGTCTGCTAATCAATAAGTGTGTCTGCATCCTTGAAAACAATTGATTAATTGAGCCACCCATTACATTAGGTACGTTGATTAAAATAACATCGCGAATAAAAAAAGTTGGATAAACGGTACGGTCAGCCACGCAATAAAGCGTCTGTTGTACAGCCACGAAATAAAAATGGTGTTGTCCAATGACCGCGGCTGACTGTACAATCACTAACACAAGAACGCACTTGAAAGAGCTCATTAACCAAAAACGTCCATAATTGAAATTTGAAACTTTGTAATGGAGCCCGGTTACTAGCGACGTAGTAAGTGTATAGTCTGTGGCACAGTACGTACACTGGGCGGGGCTCGGGCGGGGCGGAACGGAGGTGACGTCACTAGCCGTGGTTCACGTTGACGCCCGACTCCAGCTCTGACGCCGGCGTCTCTGGCTCCTCGTCATTGTAGATATTCTCAGCCATCTGCCATACCTGCGAACAAATCACAACCATAAAGCTATGAACAGGGCCCCTGTTGAATAGCCCGTCGCAGACTCGCGCTCACCAACACGTTTTCAGTTACTCGGTAATCAGCGGCGGAACAACGATCTTTTCCTTCACCGCACCGTTTCGAGAGCAGGTGGCCTACCACGAGCACTTAACGCGATCTAGTTTACGCTCAGGAAACGAGATGGCGCTAGACGACTTGTATAGCTCTGTCTCTTTCCCACAGCCTAAACTGGATCGCGTTAAGAGCTCGTGGTAAGGCCTCTGTAGAACAACTGCCATAAGTCGAGCCAAAAGTCACATTATCCATATTTTAACGTAAAACGTTACGTTTTTCCTGAAGCCACTTTTTTATAAATGTGTGAGTGAGCGTCACAGACACATTTGTTTTCGAAATCGAATGAAGTGAATAATTTTTCACCTCACCCGCTCGGAAAGATTCTATTTCTCATTCAAAATCTGAGCGCAAAACTCCATTTTGTGCTCTAGAGCACAAAGTGTTGTTTAAAATTCGAACACGTCTTGTATTCAATTGTTTTCTTCTTTTCTACACTGACAATCGAGCCGCCACTTAATTTCCTCGCTGTGTGAGGTGAAAAGTTGTGTGTTGCACTCGGCAGCAAAGTTTTTCTGCGTCTCGTACCTTTGAAAACTTCGCATCGCTCAGGATTCTATATTTGAACCGCTCGTTTCTCTCGCGGTTCAATCTTAGAATCCTTCGCTCGCTCAGTTTTCAATTCAAGTACTCGCGCCAAAAATCAACTTTGCAGCCTTGCATAACAAATAACTATTTCTTCCTTTTTTTGGCTTCAATTCTCAGTGGCCTACTACGAATCTGGACATTCTTTACTTTATGCAATAACTGCTTTGGAATCCCTAGGGAACCTGCTGTCATTTAGATGTCAATTTATCACCTTATCACAACGAGCAAAACTTGTATAAACCTATTGCTGTTGATGACTAACTGATTTTGAACAAAAACATAATTAAAGATTTCATCACCTACCACAGACAAACTTCTGTTATTATAATTAGGACTAGTCTAGACAGAGGCCACCTGTTTTTAAACATGACGTCAATACACATGGCTGATGGCAACTCGAACGTAATTTAAATATTTCATTACCCATTGTTAATGCGCACTAGAATATTTAGTTAGTAATGTCTAACTGATTGTGGAGGTCAGACCTCTTTTTATTTATAATATCATTGAGGTCAGATAATATTATGATCTCGCAGTTTTTTCTCGTAAAATATTGTTACTAACATAGCCAGGGTTCAAGATGGTGCTATTGAGATCATCTTTACTTTTATAGTATGTGCCATTTAACATGGCAATAGCGGTCATTGCTCCGACTTTCATCCCGATATCTCAATATTAGCGATACTTCCTCTTCACCCGTACAAATCTGTCGCAAACAGTCGCAAAACTGACATCGCTTGAGTCTCATAATACATAAGAAATGACCACAACACAAAACAATGCACAACCCAAAATAATAGAAAATCTAGCTAACGTACCTTACGAATTTTTTTTTTTTAAATATTGTATTTTCGTTTTTACACTGAGACAATTTAACAAGAGTAAATATATTATTATCCCAATGCCCGCTCTATAAGTTCTTTTAAATCTCTTTGGGTCTGTGCTATAATTTCTTTGCTTTTATTGTTATCGTTGTTGAGTTTGTTACTGTTTTGTTTTTGTGTTCTGTGTTGTTATTGTTACTTCATTTGTTGCTTGTAAAGAAGCATGGAATCAGAAGCTGGAACATCTACTGGTGAAACCAGTAAACGCCGTCGTCGTCCAAACATATTCCAACCTCAAGAAGGTTGAGTAAGTAAGTGCTATCTCAATAAAAAACTTTTTCAAAAAATAATGTAACCGACTTCAAAACAACCACAAAAAAAAGTTCAAAATAACCTACAAAAAAACTTTTATTTCGAAAGTCGGTGACTTTAACTTTTATTTCATTGACTTTTAGTCACCTACTTTCGAAAGAAAAGGTTTTTTGTAGCTTATTTTGAACTTTTTTTGTGGTTGTTTTGAAGTCGGTTACATTTTTTTTTTGAAAAAGTTTTTTAGTTTCACTATTCAACCCAAATTATTGTCAAATACATAATTTTCTTACATGTGCACTAAAATTGTGTAATCCGTAGCACCGGTAATAACAACACCCATGTTTGTATGTACACAATGAGAACTACTAAAAATAAAAACTACTGCACCAAACTAAATGAAAATTTTATGGGACCAAATGGCAGATATACTGTATCGAACAAAAAAAGAATCATCGAAATCCGACCAGAAACCTCGGAGTAATCAGTGTAGACAAAGTTGAAAACTTTTTAGGTTTTTGTTGATTTTTCAAAAAGTACTAGTCCGATTTTGATAAAATTTTAATGCGACTATTCCGGAAGTATACCCTATCCAACAAAAAAAGAATTTTCCAAATAGGTTGTTAAACGACGAAGTTATGCCCGAACAAACATAAAAAAAATACAAACATCCGAATTGAGAACCTCCTCCTTTTGGAAGTCGGTTAAAAACTACTGAACCGATTTTCATGAAACTTGCAGTATGCCCTAAGTTGAACAATACCTAGTACAACAAAAAAAGAATTACTTAAATCGGACTTGTAGTTCCGGAGATATGCTAACACAAACATAAAAACATACATACATACATACATTTATGAAATTTGGCACATTTGTTCAGACGCTGATATAGACCAACATATGCGAAAACTGGGCAGTTCTGGAAATATTACATACATACGGGTCGAATTGATAACCTTTTTTTTGAAGTCGGTAAAAATATTGTTAAACTTGTTTTCATTTTGGTGTACCATAAAGTATATTCTATTCTATAATAATTTTAAATACTTATAAAAGTAAAGGTCGACCACGACCATACCATGAGTTGGACTCAAACCCACACTTTCCAGAAAGTACACTGATACCTAAACCACTAAGGGCCCTTTTCCTGTCATGCGTATTTTCACCCGCATGCGGATATGGTCCGAGTGCAGGCTGCCCGCATCCTATAATTTCAAACACATTTTTCCTATGATGCGGGAAGCACGCGAGCGGACCAAATCCGCGCGCGGACGAAAATACATATGACGGGAAAAGGGCCGTTACCTATCACTACATCCATTAAATCCGTCACAGTGGAACATTTTTTTACGTCACGCGTAAATTTATAAGCACACAATTTGATTTCTAGAAATAAAAAATAATAATTTTGAATTAGAGCAACACAAGATTCACAACCCCTGTATGTCAAGCAGGCTGGTACCACGATACTGTAGCGATAAAAGAAACTATCGCTTATTAGTAGTTTTAGATAACAATAAGTGTCATTATCGCTTAGTGATGAAAAACTTGGTAGGTGGGAGTGAATGACCGCTATTGCCATGTTAAATGGCACATACTATATACTACTACTATGAAGTTGGAAAATACATCCTGTAGACGATCATTACCAAGCGGCGCCGAGTGTTAATTCGGCTCGGTGAAGACAATGACTAGTCGATTTAAGAGCACTTAGGCCGCTGCCTCGAATCTTGCGGGCAGCGGCGCGGCGGCGGCGGCGGCGCGGGAGCGGCGCGTTCGTCGCAGACCCTCGAAACTAGCGGGCAGATCGCGCGTCACTAGAGATGGGTAACTAGCCGGATGCTTTGAGTTATTATCGATTATAAAAATGTTTCTTTTTTGTTTTATTGTAAATCTGTGGGTGTGAATATAAATTGGGTGCGTGTACGCAGTGTGATTCAATGTATTGTTATTCTCTTTATTTATTTTCACCTTTTTGTATGTGAAAAAGTGTTAATAATAAAATGAATACACATTTTTCGGGAAATCTAAGAAAATATAAAGCAATGCAATATATTTATGAACTGGCGGGCCAATATTTAAAAATAAACATCCCATTCTAAAAGTCAGTAAGGACACTCCCTCACCGCGAGCATTCACCTGTAATGTAACGTTACAGATTCGAATATTCGAAGACAATAGAGCATCAAATTGCGCACTTTTATGTTACACTAGCTTTTGCCCGCGACTTCGTATTCGAGCATTCGAGCCGGGCAATAATATTGTACTGAATTTCATTATTCCCGTGGGAATAATGTCATTTGAATTTGGAACCTCAAGTAAAACAGTATGAAACTTTCACCAAGGAGTTGTAGCAGTAATGGCGGCCGCTGGCTGCAACAGCTGATCGCTTGCTGTGTGCCCACTTCACATTCAAAAATCGTCATCAAATTTCAAAAATCGAATTCATTTCCTCGCAGTAGGTGTGTAAAGCAGAGTACGCTCCTCGGGAGTAAAGCTGCCTTGTCTTGGGCTAACTTGAATCCCTCGATCACTAAGGATTCTTTATAATATTAAGTAGGGATTACAGGTGAATGCTCGCGGTGAGGGATAGCGCCTTAACAGAAACGAATCGCTGCAAACCAGTCTTGGTAGGTGGTAATCAGCAACTTGACTGAGGGTGTAAGAGCGAGCGAAGTGAGCTCGGGACTTGGGGCACCCGGACTCGAACCCTTGCAAACAGAAATAGGAGCCACACGAAGCGGGGCTCCGTCGAGCCACCTTGGTAGGTGGTAATCAGCAACTTGACTAAGGATGCAAGAGCGAGCGAAGTGAGCTCAGGACTTGGGGCACCCGGACTCGGAAGCTTGCAAACAGAAATAGGAGCCACGCGAAGCAGGGCTCCGTCGAGCCACCTTGGTAGGTGGTAATCAGCAACTTGACTAAGGATGCAAGAGCGAGCGAAGTGAGCTCAGGAATTGGGGCATCCGGACTCGGAACCTTGCAAACAGAAATAAAAGCCACGCGAAGCAGGGCTCCGTCGAGCCACCTAGGTAGGTGGTAATCAGCAACTTGACTAAGGATGCAAGAGCGAGCGAAGTGAGCTCAGGACTTGGAGCACCTGGACTCGGAACCTTGCAAACAGAAATACGAGCCACGCGAAGCGGGGCTCCGGCGAGCCACCTTGGTAGGTGGTAATCAGCAACTTGACTATAAAGATGCAAGAGCGAGCGATGTGAGCTTAGGACTTGGGGCACCCGGACTCGGAACCTTGCAAACAGAAATAGGAGCCACGCAAAGCGGGGCTCCGTCGAGCCACCTTGGTAGGTGGTAATCAGCAACTTGACTAAGGATGCAAGAGCGAGCGAAGTGTGCTCAGGACTTGGGGCCCCTGGACTCGGAACCTTGCAAACAGAAATACGAGGCACGCGAAGCGGGCCACTTTGGTAGGTGGTAATCAGCAACTTGACTAAGGATGCAAGGAGTTCGGGACTTGGGGCAACCCGGACTCGGACAGGTTAGGTTCGAAGTGTTAGGTTACATTAAACTTTGCAAACAGAAATAAGAGCCCCACGAAGCTGGGCTCCGTCGAGATTCCTTGATAGGAGGTAATCAGCAACTATACTAAGGATGCAAGAACGAACGTAATTAAATTTTCGGAATTCTAATTAATCGGTATTTTAATAATCAGTATTCATGTTTTTGATGTTTTGAAAAATTTATGTCGGTTTTTTTGTTATTCGATCTATTCAAACATGGTATTTTGAGAAGTTTACGTTAGGAATATTGTTTTTTTTTTTATGAAAATAGGAATACTGATCAATTAGAGTTGGTCATGGACCTAAAAAAAAAGGCGGACGGAACTTCACTAAGAAAAGATTGAAGCACCACAATGGCGGCGGCGTAAAAATGTGTGCGTGTGTATAGGGATGCCAGATAAAGGAAAAAATTACCCATTTTTAAACAATATTTAATTAAGATCTCCCTTGAACTTAAGTTTAATTACATTTTTTTTTGTGACGGATACCTATTTTTAAAATAAAGGTAAAATAATTTAAGCACATTGGATATTAAAATATTGACAACTCGTTTAATGTTAATAAGTTTTACAATCCCTTTTGGTGATTCAAATTTTTGTAGACTTGTCTTTTGCTATCGACACATCTAGAAATCCCTTCTAATTTACTTAAGTAGTGAAAACGAATGTTTAAGTATTTTTCGGCTATAAATATTTAATTAAAGCTATTTTATGTTCCATTCCTACACGTCTACATTCCTATTCCATGTCTACACTCCCTTATTATTTTTATACAATCATTTTTCCATGCATCATTTGCCGTGGGAAATCTGTAAAAATATAGAAGAATACAATAACGATAAATAGTAACATAAAATATAAATCTCCCAATTTTAAAATAATTTGAACCTTGAAATAGTTGCAACACTGATTGATTTCGAGATGTTTATTAAATTTATTGACGTAAAATCGAGAAATAAGTTTCAAATTGACATGCTTAACTATGAAAAGTGATCCCCTGGCTTTTTTAATTGAACTACAATGGTTTAGACAACTTTTTGCAACACATGACGGCATACTTTGATTTTTATTAGACAAAATAACACCGTATAAAACCGTGAGTGTCGTTCGAAGCGTAATGGCCGACGGCTGACTTACTATGGTGTGAATGTGTGCGTGCTGGCTTGTCCACATTAGCGCACTGACTTACTATGGGTGCTTCAATCGTTTCTTAGTGAAGTTCCGTCCGCCTTTTTTTTTAGGTCCATGGAGTTGGTACCTATATTAGGATTTTTGAACCATTCGGAATTATGAATATCGGTATTTTGTAATTCATGTTATCGTAGTGTACCCGTAAAAAGCTGTTTTTTTTTTTAAAGTGTCAGATTATTTTTAAATTGCACATTTATATACCACAAAGAAAGACGATGAAAATGAAGTGTAATCTGACAGGCCTAAGCCTGAAAACCATGGGTTCAATCACTAAAAATATTAAATAACATTAACAGCAGGGTTATCATCCATAATTGCTGTTAACTGGCTACTAACTGCTATTAATCGATTATTAGCCAAATGATATTAACCGGATTATTATCATTGCCCATCACTACGCGTCACTATAGCCGCGTAGTGTTGTGTTCATGATTTTGTCGTCGAGATATTTGTTTTTATTCGCGAACGAAATGTCTGAACAATGACGGCAACATCTTTTTTATTCAAATTTTATTCCTAACGGTGCCTACAGACTATGTAACATAACATGTTATATAACATTGTTATATAACATTTTTCATCGTGTGGCCGTGTTATATAACATTATACATACATTTGTAGTGTTATATAACAATGTTATATAACATGGTTACGTGGTCTGTACGCACCTTAACGCGCGATTTATTGTGGTCAAAACACTAGAGCGCAGGCGCGCGGGCGGTGACTGTTTGTCGAGTACACCGTTCGCTGCCCGCTCCCGCCCCGCTGCCGCGCCGCTGTTATCGAGGGTCGGTCCATTTGATTATACGCATAACATCCTGCCGCTCCCGCGCCGCCGCCCCGCTGCCCGCAAGATTCGAGGCAGCGGCCTTAGGGTGAAGGCTATACGAGTATGTCGCTCGGTCCGATCGCAACGACTTTACTCATGGCGCGATGCGACGCAATGTGACGCGATTATAACGAATTCCAACTACAAGTGAAAATCAACCTTACCGCTATGACATAAGACATAAAACAACCCTAGAAGTGTAAGCACTTCCATTAGTCTCGACGTCCCAGATTTTAGTCTGTTCTAGAACCTTTCACCATGGCGCGTGGTTCCAGTCTTGAGAACATCTGAAGGGAATCCTTTACTGCAGAGCAAACCGCATCCACCATACCAGACCATCATCTCCTTTGGACGGTTCAGACCAGTGTTCCCTATCCTCTACTACCTCTACAATCCGGCCGGGAGAACGTCACAGGATTTAGGCGTTAAATAATAGGTTACGCATCATCAAGCCTTTTTATTTAAAAGAACCTTATTTACCTACCTGCTGACAGCCCCCTCAAGACGCAGAAGTCAAAAAAGAAACTTATTTTGATGCACGAGAGCGGTGTCGTATGTCGACTGTCGTAGTCGGACTTAAGGACCCACTGTGTAGCGTTAACAATCGTAAACAAAAAGTACGACTGGCGACATCTATGACGAAGTGGAAACATATTTTTCCTACTGCTCCACTATTCTTATTAATTTCGTTGCAGGATCCAAGACAGGTAAATTCATTCTCTGGGACACGTCGAGCTTCATTGTCTCGGCGCTTTTCTGGTGGTTGCCACTGTTGATTCTGGCTTTCAGGAGTTGCAGTGGTTTGGGAATAGTGTGGTGGGTTCGTCCCAACCAAAAAAAATGGCGACATCTATGCAGCGACGGAAGAAACAAGGTGTCTACATTGTGCAATTATAGTTATCCGCGAGTTTAGAGAACACATACAGTTTCCAATAATGATTGTAGGGTAGAAAGCCCACCAGATACGACACTCGTCTGGACGAAGGTACCTTCCTTTTCAATGGCGTATCGAGGGACTTTTCAGCCAGTCCCCATACCACGAGTTGTCATTACGATACTCGACCATCGATATCGACCGCGTTTGGCACTCTCATTGGCCCGAGAGCGCCAAACGCGGTCGATGAGTATGATCGAGTATCGTAAAGACAACTCATGGTATGGGTACTGTTCGTCTTACCCTCAAACTTATTAAAAAGACAGTTAATATTGTTCTTCTGTCTTCACTTCACACGCTAAATAGCTTTGGAAGCAAATCGGCACACAGGTCGACAATAGATTAAGGGGAATGCTCCAACCAGCCCGCGAAATTCAAATTTTCTTAAGTTTTTTGCAATTTGCAGGCCAGTAACATGTTGTAACTTTATCAAAATATGAATTGCGGTAATAACAAGTATAATTTTAAATATAAAAATTATCAAAAAATTCGCTCCATCAGCTCTCACATAGAACAGGTGCATCATGTTAAAATCTCCGAAATCTAACTACGATGCACCTTTTCTATGTGAGAGCTGATGGAGCGAATTTCTTGATAATTTTTATATTTAAAATTATACTTGTTATTACCGCAATTCATATTTTGATAAAGTTACAACATGAATTTCGCGGGCTACATCGACGCAATCACCTTAAATTATCCCTGATAGTTCATTCACATGGGATGATTACCAATCTTTGTGTGGGCAGCAAATATAGATATAACCAACTTATTTCACAAAAAAGTAGATCCATCAACAAACCTGCATAATATTGTCCTCTGAGACGGAGCAGATGACCCAGGGTTCGTTGGGGTTCCATGAGAAGTCTGATATCTTGGCGGTGTGACCTCCGTGGATGAACAGTAGTTCTGGAGGACCATCCTCGGCGTCTTCCGCAGTCTGCTCCTCGCCTATCTTCGACAGATCCCACACGTGAAGCCTGCAACAATATTCGTTACTTATCAAATTTCAGTTTGGTAGGTTCTTGTGAAATCTTTGACGTGACTCAAAGGCTGCTCAACTTAAATGGGACTGGGTAGGACATGTCTTTCCCATGATATTTTGCGAATTGAGGGTCCGCAGCTCAGGATTGGTGTTATGAAACAGCAACGCGGGGCCGCGGCAGAAAACGAAGTATACTGCGGATACAACAGGACATTTTCCGTAAATCGTGTGTAAATGCCGTAGTGGGTGTTGTTCTGTAGAGTCTACCTACCTTCTTGGGGAAAGGGTGTGAGTTAGAGTTTTACTGTCAGGTCGGACAAGTGTTATTGGTATAAGATATTTCTATCAGGGATTTCTCAGCAGTCACAGAGTATGAAACTGTGTCTGGTTGAAGGCAATAGGGTCGCTCTCTTTCTTATCTTTCGGGGATTAGAGACCGAGTTCTGTTAGAATGTTAGAATATCTATTGCCTTGTATCAATATCAAGCAAAGATAACACATTGCAGACTTGATACTTTTGCTAACAGTAAGGTATGGAAGCCCCCTTAAATATTAATTTTACTCTGTTTTTAGTATTTGTTATTAAAGCGACAACAGAAATAAATCATCTATGAAAATTTCTACAGTCTAACAATCACACTACATGAGATACAGCCTGGTGTCAGAAAAAACAGACGGACAGCAGTCATAGTTGGCCTCATTTTTCGTTTGTTGTCAAGTTGTTCTGTGCATTACCTCCTGTCGGTGCCGCTGCTGGCGAGGATGGTCTCGTTGTGCGGCGACCACTGCACCTGGAAGATCTCGTCCTTGTGCGACTCGAACGAGTGCAGCTTTAGCTTCAAGTTACGGAGGTCCCATAACGCCACCTACAGTACATACAATAAGTAATACAATGTTAATTCGGAAGACGGAAAACATCACAATAATTTTAAGAAAGTCATTGACCGTGATGCGTGAGTGAATGAGAGTATTTGTGAGTGGGAACGACGTGCGAGCTATAGTTACGACGAAGTTTAGAAGAAAAGTAAACTCTAGAAAAATGAAGACTATTAATTTCAATCATCCACACCAGGCCCTACAACTACATAATAATATTAATGTTAACTAATATTTTCCAAGTGTTACATGTTTCCTCTAATTTTCTTGCAATCTGTGCAAAAATAGGATGGAAGTGTGTAACAAGGAGATGGGGAACCGCGGTTTTTTTTGTCGGTGCTATATTTGTGACCAAAATAAAGCAAGGCTTGTTGAGGTTTTTTTTTTCCATTTTACAACTATCATTACAAGATGACAACCTAATGCGATAGTGTACACACAGTTATATGAGTTAACTACTCGTACTAACTACATTTTGTAACTAATTACAAATAAAGCATTTCTTGTAAATTCACTCAGAGAACAATGAAACAAATCAATGTCACTAGCTATGAGGTTGAGAGTGCGGAGTGCACGCGACAGTGGCGCCTCACCTAACAGATTGATTTGTTATTTTTAGAGGGGTGACCAAAATAAAAAATGCTTGCTGAGGTCTGTATTTAGATGGGTTATGGTAAAGCATCACTTGCCAAGGTCAGTTTTTAGTTCACCCTTCACACAAGAACAAACCATTTGCTTCCTAATTGCGATGACATAAAAATGTAATAAATATGAATTACCGTTTTATCAGCACTGCCTGTTGCTAATATGAACTCGGAATAAGGGTTGAAACTGAGGCAGTTCACTTCAGCAGTGTGTGCATCTACCGTGTGTGACGGCTTTGATGTGTTGTTACATCTGTAATTAAACATGATTTATTTACTGTTTGGGAAAGCAGATATCGCTATCAGCGATAAGATCATCGTATTCATGGAATTTGTAATAATATTGTAAAATAGCTGTATATGGAAATTTTGGTGTACAATAATGTTTAGGTATTCTTTTTGTGATGATGACTGCCTCGTTAGTCTAAGGGTCGAAAGGGCGGCTGCAACAGGTCCCAGGATCGATAGTACGAATGATCAAGTTTCTAGGGCGAGCAATTAGTTACTGTGGTTTTTTTCACCAGGAATTACTCAGTAGCCACGCAGTCTGGATTTGTGCAATCTTCTTTGCCGTAAATTTTCTGTTGAACTATATCTCTTTCTCACTCGCCAGGAGTATTCGCTTGTATCTCATAGCTCTCTCAAGCTTGAACAGAACTGGGGGGGTATAACAACGTCTTAAAACCAGGCTTATTCCAGTGAGTGAACGAGATGGCGTTAGACGACTTGTATAACTCTGTCACTTTCACTCGCCGGAACAAGCCTGGTTTTAAGACGTTGTAATACCCCCCCTGAGCTATTTACATAAGCGAATTTAAAGATTTCGGAATGCACACAGAACAGTATAGTAAGCTATATGGGCGATATTAACAAAAAAAAAGTAGAAAAAAGCTAGAATTCATACCTAGTATCCCAAATCATGAGTTTCTGGTCATCAGCGACGGAGCCGAAGAGCGACTCGTGCAGCAGATGCCAGGCCACGTCCTCCACGACGGCCGTGTGGCCCGTGAACACTGACTTGGCCTCGATGACGCGCCCCTCCTTGGGTGTCGCGTTTATGTCCCACAAGCAGATTGTGTGGTCATCACTGAACAATGCAAGCAATGTATAAATGATTAATGGTTAATACAATATGTATGTAAATAAAAAACAGCTTTTTGTTTCGTTCAAAAACTATTTTTTTTTATTTAGCGACGATAGATTCTCTTTTGACCATTATTTCGACTGAAGGTAAGCGCTGATGTGGTCCACATTGAAGCACGCTTGCCTAAGAGCGCCTTCACACTAGCTTTTTCAATTTACTGCAGAGGAACTGCAACAACGCGACGCCTGCGCCGCGTTGTTGTGGCGTTGTTTATGGATCCTACGCTGGACGAACACTAGTGTGAAGGCGCTCTAAAAGTAATCTTTTCACTCCTGACTTTTTTATTTCTCCGTGGGAACATCTTAAAAGGGCACTACAACGTGAAACGGACAGACCTGTTGGTCTAGTGGTTAGTGACCCTGACTGCTATGCCGGAGGTCGTGGTGTCCCACCCAGGACAAATGTTTTTGTGATGAGAGCATGATCATTTGTTCTGTGTCTGGGTGTAATTTATCTTTAATATGTATGTATTTAGAAATATATAAGTATGTTTATCAGTTGTCTAGTACCCATAACACAAGCTCTGCTTAGCTTGGGACTAGTGTTAGTGAGTGTAGTTGTGTGATAGTTGGGGAATATTATTATTATTAAACGCAAAGGGAAGGTGCAGGAACAGGGTGGTTTTCAGTCAGTTCGGAGTCTGACAGTCCCTCTCGCGTCATCCTTGAGGATTTATACACCCCAAAAACAGCCAAGCTACTTACTTAATTTGAATTGGGCTTGATTAGCTAGGGCGTGTAGTGTTTGAAACTTGGCTATAATTAACATTTATGATAGATTTTTGAACGTGAGCTATATGGTCTCGTCTTGCCAACATTTAACTAGAAATTCAAGAAATTGTGTTTGTTCATTTACACATTGGTGACAAATATTTGTCCAACAATAATTCTAGAAACTAGTAGGTAGAAATAATACAATGGTAATTAATTACAAAACAAAGTCAGATACCACTAAGAACATTGGCACCAAACTTTAAAACCCATCATCATCAGTTTAGCAAACTTATTACCGCCAGAGCCTGTGAAACTAGTGATTTTTAAAAATAGCCAGAATATATCTTTTAATCATCACACTAACCTGGCTGAGAGAAGATAACCATTGAGGTTGGGGTTCCAGGATAAACCATAGCCTTCCTTTTGGTGACCACGTAACCTGTGGATAAACAAGTTGATATTAAAAAACCAACAAAAAAAAAGGATGAGGTAAAACCTCACCCTATTTTTTAACAACCATTATAGGTTTTCATTTTCATGATGCTTCATCATCATCGGCCTATAATGTTCCCACTGCTGGGACACAGGCCTCTTCTCTGTGAGAAGGAATGGGCCATAATCCACCACGCGGGCCCAGTGCGGGTTGGTAGATGTCACATGTCTTCGAATTTTTGTTCTAGGACATGCCGGTTTCCTCACGATGTTTTCGTTCACCGTTTTGAGAGCAGTGGTGATGAAATAAATTTCACACAGTAATGCGCCTGGCGGGGTTCAAACCCACGACCTACAACACGTAAGTCGGGACCAATACCACTGGGCCACCACTGTTCTCCCGCATGTCGACAAAAAGAATTAAATTCAATAAAATCTCGTAGTATCAGTCGGTATCCCGTGGTAACATTAACATCAATGTTTGCAGTCAATGAACATAAACAGGTCTACCTATTCTGATCTATGTTGATAACATAACCATGGTCTACATAATATGTTTAATAATCTCCTTGATGTGCATAGAAACATCTGATCAAAAAAAAAAGAACGACCTACCTTAGGTCAGGATGGCATTCCCCAGAAGGTTCAGGTTTTGATGGATGCTTAGTGTAGTCAAAGACCAGCACATCGGAGGAAGGGGTCTTAGTGGCGATGACGCAAGGGTTCTGCGGCATGTAGCGCGCCCTGTTCACCTCACCTTCATGGTTGATCTTGATTTCAATGTCGATTTTACCTGACACTGAGCCGAAGCCGCCAAATTCTGGAAGAAACAACAGTAAGTCACTTGATACTTGTTTGTTCTTTTTATTTTTTCTTATACGATTTTTTATTAAGCTTTATTGATGTTCTTATGCGATATTTTTTTAAGATTTAATTAATTAATTTGTAGAATTGCATTAATTAAGCTTCTGACTAAATGTGCTGATAGACTTAAGCATTTACTTAGAACAGCGAGCATTCGCCGTTTTAAATTACGCATAGAGCCAAAAATCGCTACAAACATTTTCACGATCTTTCTAGTGAACATTCTAGTTGGTGTTGGTCAACATTTTTTTCTTAATGAAGATACGTGAGACTTGACATTTAATAATGAAACATTAGTGAGAAAGAAAAGAACGCTTGTTAAAAGTGAATGCTCAAGTTTATCGGCACCTTAAAAGTAACGACGACAAGTATCTACAACAGGCGCGGCGGGACCAACAGCTTTACGTGCTTGCCGAGGCAAGGAGGAAATTCGCTATGATAGATCACCCATCCACAGACCAATCGTCAGTACGCAGGATTTTAAGTACTCTAATACAAAGGAGATGACTTGGTCTTATGATGACTCGGTACTTCGAACCTAGCATGCCAAGTTGGGGTGCCGTCAAGTACAGTCTGTCTCACACGCGCCATATAGATCGTGCAATATTTTCACGATATATGCGATCATTGATGATTTCAGATGATTAATTTCATTTTTTTTTATTTCTAGATGAAGCTTGAACAACTTTTTTGAGGGAGATGGTCCTGGAAATTTTACTAGGTTGGGTATTTTCACCAGGTTTTCTACACCTGAAATATCCCTGTAGCATTCACGGAATCAGTCTGAGCTGACTCATCACATAGTACTGTAGAGGTTTTACTGTGAGGACTAACCTAGAAACAGTTTTTGTAAGCACTGACTGGATCAAGCCGCTCAATGATTTTTGAAATATGTCAAAAATAAGACATAGAATTGTGTAATACCTTCCACTGAGAAAAACCATTGTAAAATGTGTGTGTCAATGAGTTTAATTTAATTAGTAATATTACGATCCCGCGACACACTACAGTACTTACATGTGTGCTAGGTATATCTGCTACAACTCTTCACATGACTGATACAGCATCAGAATTAAAACTGGTACTCACTCATATAAAGGCACAGCCAGGTGACAAGTAAAAAAAAAGTGGTGTTGTATGATACAAGACAACAGTAAAACACATCAAAACAACATTTTGAGAAATTGTCTTTTTTTTAAGTAGACTTAAGAAGGTGATCAATTTGGTTGTTTTTATTTGAATCCTATGCAAAGTACAATATGTAAATAACAATTAAAACATGAAGAATATGCACTAAGCATATCCCTTCCTATTGCTCTGTTTTTTTGGTATACCAATATTCCAACACTATTCAGTTCATCTTAAAAAAAAACGAACATTTTTTAATATGACCCGAAATCTAGTACCTATTATTTTTTTGTGATCTGGGAATTAAATTCATACAAAGTTATTACCACAAAATAATAACAAACAAGAGAAAAAACTTAATTTTCTACATAAAGACCTGTGAAAGTTTCATTGCTCCTTAAATATATGCCTAAAAATTAAGTACTGGATTTTCACACAAAATGACTATAAAAATATACCTCCAATGCCATTGAAATAAGGCCATTGCCCTGTTATGGATTATGTATGCAAAACAGAAAAGAAAATGATAAGAATAGTGAGAGTCCATGTACATATGAGTGAGACAGAATATGTTCTTCTTTTTTTTTAACACAATATATAGTATGTACAGCAAGTGTAATGAAAAAAGTAATACATTTGGTACATACCTCCTTTATCATTGTCATAATGGCTAGCATCAAACTGTGCATCTTCATTGGGAAGCTGAACGCTGGCGATCAGCAAGTGGTTCTGTTCATCCGATGTGTGTGTCCCCAAGATCAACCTAAACAAACATTTCTATAACCACACACACAGGTATACAAAGGCTAGATAATGTTGTAGGATAATTTTATAGGTTCTATTGTGAAAACCTCTTTTTGTAGCTGGCTGTTCAGAATGAGTAAGGAAAAGTAAATTTTTTTTTGGTTTTCTGTTTCGAACATGAGAAAATATTTTTTTAAGTTGTGGGTTATAGCTTGTTATTGTTGAGGTGCTCCCTCACCGGGAGCATGTGCATGTAATGTAACATTATAGATTTGGCTTTGAGCATTACATTACAATACTACCTCCATTACTGAAGAGCAATAGCATACATTTTAGTATAGATTGTCTTCCCTCACTGATGAAATGTTCGAATCTGTAATGTTATATTACAGGTAAATACTCATGGTGAGGGAGCGCCTTTATAATTATTTCTAAGAGTTCAATAGCTGTTTTATAATCAAATGTTTGTGGTGCACTAAAAAGTAATAAAATGAATATGATAGATAATGAAGCAATAAGTGGGTTTTATATACAGGATTCCCAGGTCTCACTCCTAAACTGGGTCAAAATTTTCAACAAGATATTAATAAATAAAATGTATGGACAGCCTCTGGTGAGGGGATCATCATAGGCAATTTTGTTGCAAATACTTAGGGATACAGAATCAACAGGAACATTTTTTAAATAGGAACAAAAGAAGTTTGACAACCAATTATGGGAAACCGAAAATATAAGCAATGTAATATGATAACAGAACAATGACCTGATTTTCCTCAAGATGATGTGTCAAGAAATACTAGATAATATCTAGAACAAAGCCAAAACTGACGATTCGAAACATGATCAAGTTACTAAACCTGTGAACTGAGTAGTCTTTTCCTTCAGGCCGGGTCACGTCTGGAAGCCACTGGGCAGTCAGCGAGGGCCACTCTAGTGCGTGGGTCATCACCAGATCATATAAAAACGGAGTGTTCTTCTTCCATATTTTGTACTCCTCATTGATTACCCGCTCTTCAACCGCATCATCAAAGGTTTCTACAAAACGACAGAAATTACAATTCCTCTACGAAGTCTTTTTTGATAACCAAAAAATCACTGGCTGTCAAGCTCAAGCGTCAGCAAAGAACAGCACCACCATCGCGTGAAACATTGATTTTGTTCACAATTACCTCCGTCACCTTTGTCGGCCATTATATTTAACAGAAACAAGTATTTGTTCGGTGTAAATTGAGGAATTTATCAGTAAAATCTGACCGGCCCCGTAAAGGCGCCAAACAAAAGTCCTTGGCGTTACTGGTAACAGACAACACATAAACTTCCGGTTGCCACTGATGCTGGGGTTACAAGCAATATAAAAATACATTTTACGGTTAATTTTAATTTTTCGTAAAATGATCTACAGCTTGACATAAAAATGTAGAAAACCGGAAGTCGCCACTGTCTTCGCGCTACCAGCACTTTGAATGATTTTTTTTTTCACTTATTACTTTAGTTTTATGGCACAATAATAAATCTAACAAACCTGCGGTCTTTGTTTACATCAAATATCAAAGATTTTAAAACGCTGTCAGAAATAAAAATTTTAGTTCCGTTTCAATCCGTTCTGGCCAAGCTGTACATGCGTAGTATCTCTAAGTAGTCTGTGGCCAGAACGTCTTGAAACGGAACTAATCTTTTTTGTTTGCTGACAACGTTTTAAAATCTTGCAGGTTTGTTAGATTTATTATTGTGCCTTAAAACTAAAGTAATAAGTGAAAAAAAAAATCACAGTGGTGACTACCGGTTTTCTACTCTAATTTGCCAAGCTGTATCCGGGCCGCAAGCATGAATCACTTCATACAAAAAGTACAAAACAATGTTCAGGCCGCTGCATACGTAACGAGATAATACCTCGGACAGGGCGTGACTGCCTCCTTCAAGACGGGAACGTTTTCTTAATGCAAACGTACCGTAACAGTGATTTGGATCTAACTTGCTAGTGCTAGTGTTCGTCGTCCATTTTCGACGCTAGTGCAAACGTCCAACACTAACTTTTCTCTCCGGAACGAACGGAGTTACTGTGCAATTGTGCATACGTAGCGGAAACACGGACGGGACAGGGCACGCGCGGGGCGGGACGTACTATGCAATGCATCGTTGGCAATGATATTTTTCCCGCCCCAAAGTGCTGGTAGTGAGAGCACAGTGGCGACTTCCGGTTTTCAAAACACTGTCAGTGACAGTGTTTTAAAATCTTTGATATTTGATGTAAACAAAGATCCAAGTTTGTTAGATTTACTATTGTGCCATAAAACTGACGTAATAAGTGAAAATAAATAAAATAAAATCATTCAAAGTGCTGGTAGCGAGAGCACAGTGGCGACTTCCGGTTTTCTACTGTTTTTTGCCAAGCTGTACAAGTGAAGTTTTAAAGTTACCGGTTTTTAATTAATGGGGATGGCAACTCAAAGCTAATCGTAGATGGCGCTGCGATAGTTGGTCCCTACGTCAGATTACTGTCTACCTTGTACAAAAAACAAACAAGATTTATTGTTATAAAAATTGAGTATAAATACAAAACAAATATGGAAAATTATTCGTCAATGCAAGTGCATCTACTAAAAGAAGAATTAAGACGCCGCGGTGCATCTACAAGAGGAAAAAAAGTGATTTAATTGAGTGGTATTACATTTGATTTTACCGTAATAAATCCACAATTACTTGTAGTTGAGATTTCAATTTTTGAGTTTAGGTATGTTTTACCTGTCCTCTCCTATAACAAGAATATAATGCTGCTTCTGACTTTCTATTTTGATAAAATATCATAATGTTTTAAGTCAGTAATGTTACCCCTTTTTTCTATTTAGATTCGAGAAATATCACAATATATTTAATTTCCACCACAACTATCACAAAACTCGTTTCAGGTGATAATTCTTCCGCCGGACGAACCATTTCATGATTTATGGAGTGATGCAATACTGGTACTTAACCTCCAATAGAAAAGTAGATATTATTTTGAAAAGTGTATTCGATTGTTTAGTTACAGTATAATCATAGAATTTCATTAATAAACTCAACTAACGGCCTGACTCGGCTTCGCAAGCCTGGATATTTGTTTATTATATAGCTTTTCCTTAGTTATAATTCATTTTTTGTTGTCAAGGCAGTCACAGCAGCTACCCATTATTTCTTGATAGTGTGAGTTGTCGGAAATTTGTATGTTCCATCGTTTTTACAGCTTATTACACAACATCTAGTGATTTTACATCAATAAATCGTTTTTTTTCAGAAAATTCCTTTGATTTGACAGTTCTTTTGGGACCAAACTGTCAGTTGTCATTTTGACACTTGCCTTCCCCATTAGAGCACAAAAGCCAAGAAGCCATGCCAAAAATTGCAAAAAATATAATAATAAACAAAGAAAGACATAGTACCTACATCATTATTTCATTAAATTAAAAAATCCTTTGTTGTAATACTCATTACAAAACCTACACGTTTGTAACATAACAAAAATCTGAATTCAAATTCCAATAAACATTTAAAGTCATGCTGGCAATAATTAATACAATGTCATTACACTCTGTGTCATTTGACATTTGATTAATTTTAATGGCAACATGGCTGATGCTGCAGCAGCCCGTCGCGAAGCTCGCAGAAAGAGAATATTAGAAAATTCTCACAACAGGCTTCAACTTATATCTGGGAAATGTGTCGACGACGGTCCCAGAGGTATTACAAATAATTACATGTCAGTGACTTAACATAATAATAACACGTTAGCTTATCACATTGTTTCTTTTTCAGAATCTCCAGTCAGAAACATAATTCCTGATCAAATTCCGGAGATTTCGACTTCTTCGGAAAGTAGCAGCAGCAAGATTTCGCTTAACAATGGTGTCATCATCACTGAACCTGATTCTTTTGAGTTGCTATCATCACTCAGTCATGACCTCGCGTCAGGCGATGGAGAGGTACCCAGTGATTTGGCACCTTTCGTGACACCGCCATCCGAACCAGCGCCGACACCATCCTCTTGGCAGAAACTCACTAATTCCAAATACGACGTAGTTTTGTTATCACTGCTAATTCAATTACTGCACAGTTTGTCATTTGTAACCTTTGACGACACTTACTTCTTCTTACCAGTACTTATCTATTCTATAACTAAATCGATATGGTTTCCATCACAAAACAGTAGTTCTAAAATCGCCAATGCATTGCAACTCCTGCACATAATGTCTTCTCACAGAGTGAAGAAACTTATTTACTTGACACAATGTATGGGTGTAATATCATGTGACATTTGTATATTTCTGTTTACCACTATTTGCATACAATCACTACTGATCACCTTGAGGGATGGGTTAATTACATAGTAATGACTTCATTAGCACCCGAGCTGAGGGCATTAAATTGACTGAGCAGTTTCTAACAATAGCTGGCTAGAATAAATTGGGGTAGTGTTCAAAGTTCAACTAAAGTTTGGTCAAAATCTCAATGTGTTGTGTCTGTTAATCTAAATGTTGAATTTTGAAGGTGCTCCACAATGTTCCATAATATTTTGATTGCTTGTGCCTTTATTCATAAGTGAGATGTGACATGTGTGCGTTTTAGTCACATATTGCCATTTTTAGTTTTAAATTAGAATCAATTTTGTATATAGCAACAGGAACAGAAGTTTTAGTTACATTCATGATTATATATTTTATTTTTGCTCAATGCATATTTATGTATTTAGATTATTTTATTATTCTCTTGCATTTAAATTGTATTTATTTCAGGAAAATGTATGCAACAGTAAACAATGTACCTATCTGTATATTAATAATACTTGAGAACATCAAATTATTGTAAGAATGTTTGATAGTAGGCCAAATTAGTAAACTATTTTCATGCTTTATACTTGTAAAATATAGTATTTTGATAAAGGGATCCTAATCCTTTGCATTAAAATGGCCTGTATAACCCATTTAAATGGCCTGGACTTGTATATTTTATAATCTTGAAAATCAATTATATGAGTACTAACCACTTGCATGTATGGCAGTCTGTGACTTGTAGAACCTTTTGTAGATATTTTTGTTTTAATTTAACTGTTTTTGTTAATATATTTAACCTTTTAAATTCTAACACTGCCTTAATCTTTTTAGACTTATTATTCAAGATACATCAATTTACAATTTAAAAAAATGTAGAAGAGTTATCAATACTAATGTCCCAAGTATGTAATGTTATACCTAATAATCCTCAGCCTAGTACATTAATAATCGTTTTTTTTTTGGTAATGGAATAGTTATATTTTTAGAAATACAATATTTGGAATTAAGCTGGTATAGTAATACCAAAGATTTAAAAGCTGTATTTATTTACTGCTATTGAACTTCTACAAAACAATTTATTATTATTTTACAACAGGCTGTAAATATAATCATAGGCTTTGAACTAGCATGTGTTTGAATATTCCAACGCCATTACCAACTTGTTTAATTGTAATGCATTTTTACAAAATGTCTTCCTCCTATTGGCACTTCTTGGCTGCCCAATTTATTTCACTTGTTATTTTCGTCATTAACAAAATACCTACGGCATTCGCACGATGAAATATTATGCATGCAGACAATTTTATAAAAAAAGTGTTATTCTCTCATCTTGTTATTCAATCTTTACCTTGAACTAGAAAAACTTTAAATTAATGTGTGAATAATTTAGTGTATCAGCTTAATTCAAATTGTAAATAAAGGTCAGACAGATAAATGAAATAAAAGTTTATTTTAATTATATTTTGTAACATCTTTTAAATTAAAAAATGGTTATGAATGGTATTTTGTTTTTTTCAGTGTTTGCTCTTGTTCCAAAGGCGCCGAAAATAGCCTGCAATAAAAATATTTGATTATTAATTTATTTGCATGTCTACTTTCAAGAGCAGTGGTGGCCTAGTGGTATCGGTCCCGTCTTACGTGGTCGTGGGTTCGAACCCCGCCAGGCGCAATACTTTGTGCAATTTATTTCATCACCACTGCTCTCAAAAAGGAACCAAAAATTCGAAGACATGTGACATCTACCAACCCGCACTGGGCCCGCGTGGTGGATTATGGCCCACTCCCCCTCACAGAGAGGAGGCCTGTGTCTCAGCACTGGGAACGTTATAAGCCGATGATGATGATGGTGATGTATACCTACTTTGAATCTTAGACGAAAATTATGAAACGTCTTCTTATGAACTAATAAACACACTATAATTGCTACCCAATTTTAGTAAAAATATGAACGTCGCAGTGGTATTCGAACCCGTGACACGCAGCGCACCGAATCGACTGCTCTCTGCGTTGCGCGGGTTTGATTCCTGCTCGGAACATAAATATTTTTCGAATCTAGCTGTTTGTTGGATTTATGTTTGTAAACGGACTCACGATACAAGAGTAATTTTTTAGTATGTCCAACGATACAATCATAATTTATATGAACTGGCCAGTTCTGCCGGATGTCCAATGAACTTGAGCCAAAACAATGGAGCCCCGACACAGCCAGAAGGCGTCGCGGCAGTACAAGCTGTACAAAACTTACCAGTGGTTCACATTGGTCCTGGATTAGAATAGTTGGGAGTCACAGGAAAGAGACCTTTGCGCAACTGTGAAAGGCTTCAAACACTGTTGTGTCTACAACAACACTTCGTTTTTGCTGTTTTGTCTGTCTTCTTTATTATTAATAGTTTGATATTATCATTCTATCAGGTTTATATTTGATTCGGGAGAATTGACTGATTAGGGTAGATTAGATGTCCTTTTACGTTAGTCGTTTTTACATTAGTCGATGAGGAAAGAATGGTATGAAATGAAAATAAAAAACGTAAAAAAAATATTTATAAACTATATTCTATCATGAAAGTAAAACAACTGAAAAACAAATACATTACAACAAATGCATGATGTGAAGTCAAGATCTACAAGACTAACTTAACGATTAAAAAAGTTTTTAATACTACTGAAGATATTCTTATTCTTACTCTGATTAGGTTGGTCACTCTGTACCGACGCTTTAGCAGGAGTGGCCACATCACCCGTGCTCCGACGATCTGACTCTGAAGAAATAACACTTTGAGGAACTTTGCTTTCTTTATTCGAAATGTCTGGACTAGTGGTAGTATACTTATCAATACTTTGTACAATTGTATCCTTATCGCTAGATTGAGGGAAAGAGTCAGCTGGTTCGTCGGAGCACCCGAGTTCCTATTGTTTATTTGCGACTGTCTTTGGCTTCTTCTCCCGTAAAGGTTTGCTGCGGACGAGATCCGTGCGTCCTATTGATATCATTTTAAGTTCCCAAGCTTCTAGTTCTTTTCTGAAAGCAGAAAAAAAAAGTTAGATATTTAATAGGTGGTGTTAGTAATGGACTGACTGCTGTGACTTTCCATTGATCACCCAAACTTTTCTGAAATATCACCATCATATTCTGTTGGGTGTATTAAAACACGCATCAAAATCGGTTCAGCTAAACGCGAGATAATCGCGGACAAATATTCATTACAAACATACAGATCGAACAACTGAGAACCCACTTTTTTTAAAGTCTGTAAAAAAAATTACTTCAACAATGTGTTACTAAAATGTTAACAGAGGCCAGTCATGATTTGAAAAAAGTCTTGTTGGTAAGCAATCATAAACAGTCTATGGTTGGGCACACATTGCTTCAAGTTGGCACTACATAGCTATCTAGATGCGCATAAGCCATTTAACTGCTTTGGACTGCTTGACGACACAACCACTAGTAATCCATGTTGATCACTAGCTAACTGCTTATATATGAAACTGACCCAAAATCAACTTATCACATACATGTTATGGTACTCTGGAAACTCTGATACTCTCTGATTGCGATTGTTATTAAGGCCGCTTTCACATTAGGGCGTTAGCAGCGCGACAGTAGCGTGGCAGAAGCCCATTTCTTCACATTTTATATGAACAGCAGCGCATAAGCAGCGTCTGTCGCGCGACTGTCGCGCTGCTAACGCCCTAATGTGAAAGCGGCCTAACAGCAATATAATTGTTTTTTATGTAGTTGCCACCTTTGGCCCTATAGAACCCCCGTTCCGTATTATGGCCTGTATCAGGGCTGAACATGACGGGTCACTGCACTACTTCACTGGCAGACTTTTGGGGTATCTTACCGACATTGAACCCAGTGGTGACACACTGATGAAGTTATAGATTAAGGGCCGAAACTGCGTTGAGCGGATGTCCGCACGGTTCGATACAAATAAGCAAGCGCGGGTCCCCGCTACGGAGCATTTTTATATAGAACCGCGCGGGCATCCGCTTAACGCAGTTTCGGCCCTAAAAGAGTGTTTCAATAAACTTACTTGTATTTAACCATTAGATCTGCAGCCTGCTTATCAAACTTAGCTTTTTCATTTTCAGTTAACTTTAGCCATTCTTTCTTCACTTGTTCTTGGAATTGTTTAATATCTTTGCCTTTGAAACCTTCTTTTCTAGATTGAATGAAGAGGAAGTATGAAGACATTGGCTTCTTTGGACGACCAAGCTCTTTGTATTCCTGTAAAATTATTAAAAGGAAGCCATTAAAAAAGTAGCTCCATTTGCCTGCCTAGCCTTTTCTATAAGCCCTAAGGGCTTACTATATTAAGGGCCACTGTTCATATGAACTCCATAAACGAAATGTTTGGTTACACAACCCCTCTTGGTGAGACCAAACTCTCGGGATTTAAAAGACCTCATCATCATCCCTGGTCTGTGTAATTTTTGAAGTACTCAGAGAATTTCCATTGTTTAAATGTAGGGGGTAATCTAGAATGAATGATCAAATAGTAATTCTTTTTTTCTGGTAAGAAGATAAATTATTCCTGAGTGCTGAAGGCTATAAATTATATTATAGTATGCAAACGAGATAACCTATCAATATATTTTACTAATAGCTATTATTTTTGTGGTTGTCACAATAAAGAAGCTCAAATCGCTTGTAAAAATGCTACTGTTTGAATAAAGGCTTTTGTAAATAAATTTTTGTCTAGGAAGTCGGAAGAAGTAATAGCACAGACCGGACTGGGATGCAATGTCATAATCCAAGGACCAAAAGTTGATTTGGTTTAGTATTGGCATTTATAGGTTTTCATTCATTCATTAATATTATTACTTACAGCTTTTAATTTTCTCTTTTCCTTGGCCTCAGCCAATTCAATCTTCACCCTCTTGATGTCTTCCTTCTGTTGATCTGTGAGTGAAGATTCATACATCGCCTTGATTTTCTTATAGTCTTCTAGATCCTTTTCATATTCCTTTGCCATCTGATTTTTAGTCTGCAAAAGAACCAGATTATTTTTAACAGACTTCAAAACAAGAGCAAGTTCTCAATTTGTATATATTTTTTATGTTGTACCTCAAATGTATGTACATTAAAGTAATAATAAATAAATAAGTGGTTAGTGTAAGTGCTAAAAGTGGATTCCTGACTGCCTACATAAGAATGTGTTGTTGGGTTGTCACTATCATCCCCAAGTCAGGATTTATTACCAGAAAATGGCAAAAAGATCACTTCAAGTGGTAAATGGGTATTTAAAATATATATCTAGACATTTGTTCAACATCTACACTAAGCTCTTCAGAAAAAGTTCATGTTGTTGTTTTGTTATAGATACTTTATTCGAAATTCCAGCCTACCTCTAAATCTAACTGCTGCCAGTGTTTAGATGTCCAGGAAATGGCCTCCTTAGATGAAATTCCAGGGTTCTTAGCCAGGAGGGCTGGCCTCATCTGTGTCATGAACTTGAAAAATGGAGTCAAAGGCCGTTTTGGTTTGTCTATACCCAGTCTCTCCTCTGCAGACTTCTTCGTATAGCTGCATGATTGAACAGGGGCAAACCAATTTGTTCTGTAAAAAAGTGAAAGGTTCTTCAACAATGATTTGTTCATATTATTTATTTATTTTCAACATATTAATATTGATTTATTCAAGTCAAAATACGTAAAGTGAATACCTTTACTCAGAAATTTAAATAAAAATAATAACAAATACAGCAAATGATTTTTTAGGATAAACAATGACCCAAGCGTCATAACCTCAATCTTACCTCCCATGTAGAACACTTTTATAACTCCCTACGAAGTAATTACTCAATCGACAAATCTGAGTAAAAGAGGACATTATAAAAAATATATTCGTTTGGTCGATGTATCATAGAAATAATTAGGATCACCAGTTTAAAAAAGTAGGGCCAGAGATTTCAGCTTGGTTACTACTATCAACTGTTAACATTTTGTAAAAAAATGCGTCGTATTTTACATAATTAGCATGTCTGACTGAGATAGGTATAGGCAAAACACCTAAGTGTGAAGCAACAAAAACATGAAGCTATAATTCGTCACACCAATTATTGAAACGTTTCTTTGACGTTTAAAAAAGGGCTGCCATTGTTAAAATTAGATCATAAAATAAAATGAAAACCGTAAAATCACAAAATATTTAATTATTATATGGCTACACTCGGAGTCTGCGCGATCGACTCAGAATGAGGATATTTCGTAGGCAAACCAAAGTTACTGGCATAGCCCAACGAATTAAAGTGAACGCAGACCTAGTCGCACCGCAGTCCCCGCATTACGAATTCTTTGTATGAAGTTCTATGAAACCCCGCACACTCACCCGCATTGCAGTAGCCGCAGAAGCGGTAAGAAAACGATGACTGCGGGGACTGCGGAGACTGCGGTGCGGCTAGGTCTGCGTTCACCTTTTGCAAGTTGAAATGGCAGTGGGCAGGCCTTATAGCACGCAGAATTGATGGCCGATGGGGCCGTAAGGTTCGAATGGAGGACAGGCAAGCGCAGCGTAGGACGTCCACCCACAAGGTATAAGCAGACAATCTTATGAAGACCACATGATCACGCTGGATGTAAGCCGCTTAGAATCGGTCCTATTGGAAGTCTATATTGGACTGTGGAGGCCTATGCTCAGCAGTGGAAGTCTTACGCGGCCGATATGATGATGTTTATTATAATGAATGATAGGGCCATCAACTAGAATTTGTCCTGAAGGTATGTATCTATTTTGAGAAATGCTCAGCAATTAGTTTCCGACATAAACTTAACGATTTTCTTAAGATTTTACGGAGACAGAATTCTTCCTTTTTAATTGTTTCTATTAGTTGGAATATCTCATAAATCGTGGGCACGTTTACAAACATTTAAACTCGCATACACAAACAGCCAAACCCGGAACTACTTGCAAATTATTCAAAATAATTTTGTTTCGTACGGGAATCGAACCAGTGACATAGCTGAACCAGCAGCTCTAGCGCATCAGCCCATCGCTTAACTTCACCAAACGTGCCGACTTTCGTATCTAATAAACAAGCTGTGAGCTAAAATAGCCACTACCTGTAGCTGTGAACCAGAAGGTGTCAAGGCGGACCTAGTAATAAATGTCGGGACGAACAACTGCGTTATTCTCTTTATGAAATCTTACGCTGAACTTTCAATGTGCTTTTCGACAAAACGTCTTTGAGATCGTCCAATCGTGTAGCCTGATCGCTCACCGCTCACGCTGCATGATGGGATTGTGTCGCTGTCAGTGTCAGTAGCTAAGTGAATTGCAGGGGTTCACATTAGGTCGGACCGACAGTTTTCCTCCTCCTCGCGTCGTATTCCTCATTGCTGAGGGTCGTGATTCCCCCGACGTGAAGTCACTTTGAGCTTGACAATGCTCCGCCATCTGTTTCTGTCCTTGGCAGAATGAAGAGCATCGTGAAGTTTCGTGTCCAGGGAAGAGCGAATTTGGTCCGACCATCTAAGTGGCCTGCGACCCCTCGGACGCTTGCCATCAACCTTGCCAGTAACCAACAATTGTTCAAGGTTGTGACTATCTTTTCTCGCGATGTGACCGAAAAACTCCAGGATTCTTTGAAGACAGGTGGTAGAAAGTTTGGTTTGGATCTTAAGGTCGCGGAGAATGGAATCATTGGAGCGGAATGCAGTCCAGGGTATCTGCAACATTTTTCTCCAGCACCACATTTCAAAAGCATCGATGCGATCGCGATCGGCTTTCTTGAGAGTCCATGTCTCTGATCCGTAACTGAATATGGAGAACACCAAGGATTTGACCAGTTTTATTTTGGTTTTCCGAGAGAGACAGTTTTATCGGACCGACATAAACGTGTCGGATCCATATTGGATTTATGGTCAATAGTGCCGTTCACATTAGGGCGACCAGACAAAACTGTCGGAGTCGACACTATACCGTACGTTCAGCCACGATTTCTGTCGGATCGGATATAATTTTGGCGTACTGGCAGGGCCGGATTAACCATCTCGGGGCCCCTAGGCACAGTTCATTTCGGGACCTCCCTTTTTCATACCACATCAACGCAATTTGTCAATAATAGACCCTGATACCGATTTGCCCTGTCAATAATACTCGTACCCATACTTGATTTTCTGATTTAAAATTAATATTTTGTCATTTCATAATCGATTATTTAAGCATAAAAATTAAATTATACAAGTTCATAAATTAAAATGCGTCTTATACAAAAAAAAAAAATAGGTAGGTACCTAGTTATATTAATTTCCATACAATTAAAAAATTCAGACATTCACGCCGTTACTCTTATAGTGTCCATAATGGGGGCTTTTACTTTAGAATGTGAAAAAAAGTTTCACTTTTACCGTGATTTCATAAAACCACACAATTCCCTTTTTTTTTCATTTTTTAATCGGGAGTGCTGGGCCCCTAGTCATGGTGGGCCCCTAGGCACTGGCCTAAAGTGCCTTATGGATAATACGGCACTGCGTACTGGCACCTATGGCGTAATGACGCGCGACGCGGCGGAGCCACCCGCCCGCCACCAATAGATTTCTGAATCTTGTATTTTGTACTATAGGTACGATAGACATTCTTGAAAAAGTTCAACTTAGTTTTGCTCGGCAAAAATTGGATGCCCTCAATATTTCCTTTTTCTTTTTTTCTCTCTTATATTTAAATACCACATTGCAATCAAAACGTCGTCGTAGTCCATCGTCATACGTAAGACAACTCACAAACTGCTTTGTGACCCGGGCAGTAAAACGACCGTACCGATACCGGTTGTGTTCACATTAGATCGGATCGGCAGCGTCTAGTGTGGCGTCTGGTGTGAACACCAACACCCGACAGTTGGTCAACGGTAAACTGTCGGTCCCACCTAATGTGAACCAGCTCTAGTGCGTGGCGAAGGCGCTGCCTGGCCGACACAAGGCTATGTTTATAGAGAATAGCACTGCTGGACAAAACAAACGACACCGATGACCAGGGATTCAAATAATTGGAAGAGGTATCATTATCAGGCTTCATATTATTCATAATTATATCTATGATTATATCCATATTATCAAAATTTCTGACTTCAGCTTAAAAAAATAAAACAAAACTTCTCATCCTAGGAATTTCTCCTGTATCATGGTTTACAAATATAGAAACACAAACACCCAGACTCGGAATTGTAGATCATTCAAATATTTGTTCCGTGCGGGAATCTAACTAGCGACACGCTGCGCTCAGCCACTGCGCAAACTGTGCTGTTCTAGAACGACGGTACCTGCAGCATTAATAAATTGAAACAAAAAAAATTAAATCATAATTATTTTATTGTAATTCTATACATTAGCCACTAAGTTCTAATACTTACAATTATTACTTACATAAATAGAACCTAATATTATTCACAATCAAATATTTTCAGTCATTATTTACATTAAGTATATACTTATAAAATATTTTGGCAATAAAGAGGTGGGTTTTCTCGCTGTAGATTTCTTGTTTTAGATTTTTAATAGCAGTAGTGAATCTGGTGAGCAGGGCCGTATTTTCTGATGGGCACTCTAGGGAGTTGGCCAGGGCCCCGAGTTTTATCAGCATTATCGACTTATGTATGAATATCTAACTTCTCCCAAAGGGTCCTAACATTTTCGATCTCTCTACGGTCCTTTCGCACCCTTAGCTTTTTTACATAATGTCGAAGTTTGTGTGAATAGACAAAAGAAAACTACGAATCTCAAGCGGTCTGGCCCCATTGTCGAGGGCCTCAGGCGGCCCTGTAGGGGTAACACACTACCAAGAGGCTACCCTTTTGGTAGTGTGTTACCCCCCCAGGCTGAAACCCACCCACCCATAGAAGTTCCACACCCCGAATAGGCTGTGAAACTTCTACAAGTTTCACAGCATAATCGGAAGAAATAGATGTAATATTAAGTATTTGCCTGTGCGATATAATTCAGAATGATAAATTAAAACAGTCACCAGGTACTAACTTCAATTACTTCAATTATTATTGAACATAATAATTAAAAGTCAAACATGAAATCCAGAAAGAAAGAAATGTAGTGGATATGGATACTTTAATTTCATATATAAAACATAAGAATAATAAAATGCGGACGTAAAAGTAGTAATAATACTTATCTTTTAAATATTTCCATTGATATTTACAATTCAGAGTGGATAGATGGATTCAGACCCACTCCATTACATTTATACTTAACTTATTTACAGTTTACTTAGTAAGGTTAAAATTATTTACATAATTTATTTATGCTATTTAGGCAATGTTTCTCGGACTAAGCCTTAAATCTATCTGATCATCAATTCGTAGGCAACAACTCAATTTTTAGAAGTCGTTTAATTATACGCATACTGTCACAACAGTATACCTACTGCAGTACTTACAGTATACGCACTACGGTACTTAGAGTGTCACACTTAAAGTTACGATGTAGTTTCATAAGTTGGTCACAAAAACCAAATGCGAGGTTTGACATTTTCGGCACAGCAAACAAACTAACAATCATTCTTCATTATTATTATGCATCATTCAGCACACTAAACATAGTAATTACAATTATAAATACTTAGTTATAATTAACGGCCATATCATCCTGACCTCAGTTAATTACAAAACTAATGGCACTTGAATATTAGTTCATCCATTCACACATCATTATAAGATTTAAATGCAGCAATGGAGGTTCCTCCACAAAATTGTCTTTGAACCGTCTTTGAACGTTAGTGAAAATAACAATATTAAGACCATTATGCTTGTCAGAGAATAGTTTCACCGGCGGAGTAATGGTAGTGTCTAGGCTTTCTATACGAATGTGTCTGTGGAGGTCTGTACGTAGCATACTTGTGTGGATGTCGCGTGAGGGTGTGCGGGTGTGACGCATAGCAGTGCAGAGTCAGCGGCGTGGGCGGTGGACCCGGTGGACACTTCGCCATCGGCGGCTTCCTAGGCCCAGCGATCCTCCTCCACAAAGCCTTTAGACTTGGAGTCGCGATCCACACCGCAACCATTACACCGAGAATTTGTGTCGCAAATATTCGGAACAAGAATACCCAGAAAGCTGGCTTCGGATGCGTTGAAGGTTCTAATGAAGGCACTGGAGCAGCGAGCCACTCGTCTCTCCATGCGTACTCGTACACCCACGTCGCAAGTATGCATGCTGAGGGTACGGCGTAGAGTGCCGCAAACGCTCCTAGTCTCAGCACACTTTGGTCTTGATGCGGTTGTGGCGGCGAGTTCAGCAACACAGACGGGGCTGGCACAGGTGCTGGACGACGAAGAACAGCACGGAAGCCCGACGAGAGGAACACGGAGCCAAGCAGTAGACAGATCGCTTCGGGAATTATAACCAACGCCAGTAAAGACTTACTAGATTGGTTGCCCACGAAGCATGTCCCTGTAACAAATAAAAAAAGAAAACGGTTAGTAAACGACATCAGTAGTGTTGAAGTTAGCGGATACCGAATTCTTTTTCTCGAGTACTCTATAGTGATGTGAATGACATTCCAATTTCCACTAAAGCTTCTCTCAAAGCGAACACCTACACAAACATACGGCGAGAAAAAAGGCTTGCATTAATAAGACGGTTAAAAGAGCCGATTTATAATTGAAATACGAGCGTGCGAGGAGGAAAGGTGTCGTATTTAACGGCTCGAATAATGGTCGAGCATTTCTTTCGGCCGCCATAATGGAAGTGGAATGGAAATAATAAAAATAAAAGCACAATACTCGTGGCATGATTGAAACTGCAATATGCCTGAGAATCTGGCCGCGTGGCACTTCGCTCGCACTTCGCATAATGGCGATAAAAATAAATGTAAGAGGATTTTAAAATATATCCACAGGCCGAGATAAACAGATAGCGGACAAACTATAGGAAACCATACATCAGATAGACGCTAGCGCGGCTAAGTAGTGAAAGACTAATAAATTGTTTTCGCAAATGAGAAACTTGTTGATAGATGAGCTTGTATAAAGCTCGCAAACGACTCATTAATTTTAGTTGGTAAAAGGAGCTGAAGCTGTCAAAAAAAGACTGCAATGCCATATTCAGAAATGCAAATGTGCTAAAAGAGGGTCCATGAAAACTTATTTAAATAAATATCCGACATGATGGTTTCCAAGTGCGACCGTAACGATACTGTCATTAGCATCATGTAATAAACCTTCCAGTTTTTACCGATCATGAATTTATTACAGCCAACAGGTCGGTCGGGGCCAAGTGATTTATGCCCAAAAATTATTTATACAGTCAGTTAAATATTTTTAAGTATATGTCCCCATAATTCAGCCTGATAAGTGATGATTGGCCCATTGTTCTCTTTCAATCGGTAAACCGGTTCTCCGAAATGAAGGAGAATGAAATAAAATTGGAATTCTGATACGAGAATGAAAAGTGTTGATGTTTCCGACTGGTCTTGGGAACAAGTGATCTTAGAGTCACCGAAATAGTGTTGAAATTTTGAAAGCCTTGTCTGTACTTTCTTGTACGTTGACGAGACATTAGAGAGCACCATTTTTTTACTGTAAAGATATCTAAATCTGTACTTATACCAAAATTATTGAAGACATTATCCTAAATTGTAAAATCTCCTATTTATCAACTTCTTGAACTATCAATGAGTCTTCGGAAAAGAAGGCCGCCTTTGCCAAAGGACTAGGACCTACTTAGCCCTAATCTCGCCACTTGTAAAGAGGACAGCCAGCCTTTGTCGGCACCGCATCTTTGTGAGTATCACGCAAAACCACAAAGACCGAGTCTTCTGATCTAAGTATTACCAACCACCCGATTACAAAATCCTTCTTTGCACTAAACGTTATCAATGCCCTGCGGTGTTTTTGTTATGTTCGTTTGTCCGTTATAATTAATCGTCTCTAGCTTAAGTGATAAGAGGATTTTTTGATAACTTATGTTTTGTACCGCTACAATGTTAACAGAATTTTGATTATCTAAAGCTACTGTTCCTGTATCTGGTGTTTAAGTCTTTCATGTTGCCGCTACGACTGTTTCTTTTATCTCTAATGTAACGATGCTTCCAGCAAAGGGACATGTGTACTTTGCTGTGTATGTTAGCATTACAATTTTGGATGTATAATGCCGCCTGTAACGCGGTCTGATTGAAGAACCCCAAACAGCGGCACATCGTACGATTCGACGACAAATCTCGGGATTTACTGATACCGATACTGTATATCTTGCCGAAAACCCCGGCTTTGGGTCAGATAGGGCAAGCTGCGGTTTCTTTTTAAAGATTAAATTAATATTTACAGGAATTTATGAGATTGCTTCCTGACTGGTCTAATCTAAAGTTGTTTCTTCGGTTTCTACAAACAGAAATTCGGGAGTTTTCTTATGCTCGCCGCCTAAATGAGACCGGCAATAAGTATACAAGTTCTACATTATTTATTGTGATACAGTAATCTGCACATATCCTCTAATGGCGCAGACCGAGTCAGGATCTCGTTTAGCACACGAACAACATTACAATGAGCCGGTACTTCCATACAAACCGCTCAATACCATTACAGCATGAATACGTGCTCCCGCGCACTCGTACCAGATTTAATCGCTTTGAAAAATGCCGCCGATCAAACAAGAAAGGACTATTAAAACAGGAACGTTTCTTGCGTTTGTGTTGTTTCGCTACGGACGTGTATTAGGACTTATTGATTGATTCAGAAACAAACAATGGGACTCTGAGAATATTATGCGTTGTTCCTGCCTGCCAAGTAAGCTTTGTATTTTTAAGGGCTTATGTATTCCATTATTATAATATCTTTACCTTATTTCCATGATGATGATATACATACATTTAAATTAAGTAAATACTACTAATTACGAGGTAACTATCTATAAGATTCTACTTTTTACCGCTTTCAAATCTAGTTCGATCTATCAATGCTAGAGGATATGGAGTCCAATAAATAACTATACTAATATGGTGAATCACCTATAATAGAGCAGCCTCCTTTGGAAGCGTTGAACTTCTAACATGACCATTTAAAGGTGTCCGAGCAACGAGAAAAACGACTTGTGATCGACTGCCTTTTCCATATGGTCAGGTTATACAGGATTTGGTCAGACCATTGAACTAAGTCTCTATTTTTCTAAAGTAGAATATTTCTTGCATTAGTTTTCGCGTTCGTTAGTGATGTCCAATTTTATCATTATTTAAGTAATTCAAAATATGCAGCATTATTTTTCCGCTTTCTGCAGCGATAAACTAGCTTCATCTATGGTCAGGTACGCTCGCTAACTATCGAACCGGTCTCTAACTACCATAGTTGGTAGACCCAGTTACTGAGAAACGAGGTGCTATAAAAACATATGATGGAGTCCGATGATGGTGTGTAAAAGTTGCCTTTACATTGGAATTGTAAATCGCAAATTAAAATTCTATGAGAAAAACTTGATCTTAATGAGGTGTCAAATGGTCTAAGGAGATAAATGTCACCTTTTGTGTCGAATAATAAGTTTTGGCGGTCACTAATTGATTTGGTATTTTACAAACAGAAGTTATTTCTCACTAATTAGGCCAACAACTGTCAATTACAATCAACAAGATGCCACTGACAGGAATGAGAGTTGACATTACGACAAGTTAGTGACCTTATTCTTCTTGTGGATAATGAATTCTTTTCAACGGTTTTAACCTAGGTCTTTTCAAAAGCTTTTAAGAGAAAAAAAAAATAACTACTAAGCTAGTGGTTTTTTTGCAGTTGGAATTTCTACATCACTATTCAGTTCATTTCTGTATCAGCGGTATGCCCCAAGGAAAGGTCCTAGGTCCTCTTTACCAAGCCTTCTTATCCTCTCTATAGTTTTGGCTAGGTAGGTATGTACTCATTCGATAAGTATTCTTGAGTTGTCTATTTACAAATATTTACACGCGTATAATTAAAATCTGTACATCTTAAACATATCCTCTTTCTGCCAAATTTCTCCACATTATTCTTGTCTTCAAGGTAACTTACCAGTAAGTTCATCAGCGTCAACATCTCTGGTGACGAGTACAGCGGCTGCTAATGCTGCTGGAACTCCCCACGCTGCAAGCTGCAGGAGTGAGGAGTGTCGGTTGTTGCGGGCGCCTGCTGCAGGTGTTGTCGGGGGACGCATCACGCTCGCTCGCCAGGCTCCTGCTACTACCACCCACCTGTAATAGAGAGATAAGGGGGTTAAGAATTGTGTCATACATAGGAAATAGATAAACGAAGTTGAACAGGCTATGGTTTAAGCAATCAAAAACATGGTCAATCGGCTTAATGAGGCTTGATGAACTTCAAACTAGAAATTCAAAAGTTTATACACTACAGACAGTAAGTCAGTAATTGTATGCTGCCGAAAGATTCAATATGAAGCGATCCGTCATTGTAGAACAACGACGATATATTACCGTCGTTGTTGTAGAATGTCGCCTATGGTTGATGTATTACAGATAACTTTATAAACATTGGAACACACATGTGGTTCACAGTTATAGTACAAATCGTAAGTACTCGGTCGGAGGGTGAAGAAATTCCCATGATCAACTATTTAATATATTATTCTAGCTGTAAATCTGATGGTCATAGCATTTGGCGCCAGTTCAGCATACTAGTGAACTAGTCGATCGGTCGTGCGACCATTACCGTTGATCTAGATCAGACGAGTCATACGTGTGAATGCGCTACTGCCACTCACGCGCAGGTTTGGAGTTCAAATGTCGAAACTCGTAATACTAGTAATGCACTTGCATGATGTAAAACACGTTGAGTTAACACTGGCCGGAAAAGATTTCATGCTTTTTTATTTTGTTTTGGAAACGAGAGGAAAGAGGTTTACGTTGTTTTTGAAACTTTTTGATTATTTCGGTGAAGAAAGGTGTCCGTATGTATAGGTCATAATGTAACAAAAATACTGGCCACAGTCTTTCACGCGAAACATTAATTAAAACTTCCATAAACGTAAAGTAAAATACAAACGTGTAAGTGAACAAGATCAATGATGTTTCGCAGTAATTAAGATAATTAGACAGTCAATGGGCAAGGTCTTACAAACAGCTGAAGTAAGCAGGTGGCCTCCATTAAACGAAGACGATAGTACTTACTAATACCTAGTAGAATTACTATCAAGATTATATTCAGTAGTTACGAATGACGATACTGCTTGTAAAATATAGATCGTGTAAGATTACCTTATCGATATTCCGCGATATGAAATATCCTACTTTTTATGTTTAGTTTATTTTTACGATGTCAACAACTTTTAACATGTGCTCTGTCTAGACTGCGCGGCTACAAGTAGATAGTAATACTACTGTTACTTGTCACGTAGTTTCTTGGATAGGTTTACTTATTGTAGCATAGTTCTGTGGATGGGTGACCGTCTGTGAAAGCGAGTTTCCTCCGAGCCTCGGAAAGCACGTAAAGCCGTTGCTCCGGCTGGCATCTTTGACAGTCGTTACTGTTACTCAGGAGCTCTAAAGTCTGACAACCGCAGTCTTACCATGGGGTATCGTATTACCCAGTTACTGGGTTGTGCAGGTCCGATAGGCTAGGCAGTCGCTCCATGTAAAATACTGATATCCAGCTGCATCTGGTTCGACTGGTGGCCGACCCCAATATAGTTGGGAAAAGGGTAGGCAAATGATGAAGTTTCAAACACCTATCGTGAGAGATATCTGCAGGCTGTCTGAATCTCCATGACTATAAATTGCCATTTAATTGACATTGGAGAATTTTCCACAAAAGCTCTATCTGTGCACGTCAAGTGCAATTATACATATATGCGTAATTAAGAAAATATTCGTAAAACATGTTCTGTTTGCCAAACAATACACAAACTTGTTTGTTTTAAGCGTGTCCAAATTATAAATAACACAAATTATTCACACAAAAAGGGCAATTAGAACCTGACACCAGTTTTGTTGAGATAATGTTGCCATGCACGCTTTTTGCGATAAATTCCGGTTTTATCGTCTTTCTCTGATTGACTCTTGTTATTAAAAAAGTAATCTGATCTATTCTTTAGTGCAGCTACAATGTAATTTTACTCCAGACTCGTTGGGCCGCTGATGTAAACAAAAAAGTGGTTGTAATCAAGATGACAGTGTAATTCGATGCCGCTGAGGGATGAGTGAGACTCGTTATATTGTTTCATCTTTTTATACTTATTTTAAATTTTACGATCTCGGCCACTGCTCGATAAATCGTTAATTTCCGAACCCTGATTGCATACTCCTAGTTATATTTTAGTCTTGTTTGAATTTTCTGGGATCTCGTGTTCTCGGAGCCTCGTAAACGATCTTGTTGGACTTCGCCTCGAGTAAATTATAGCCTTTGTCAACCCTTACTTAGCTCGTTAAAACATCTGACAGGTAAATCCTTCCCACTACGGCTGAGAAAGGTGTCGCCTTGTTTTGAACCGCCGCCACTGTAACAAGACCCTCTCCGTCCCTTCCTGTTCATTGCCGGATAACTCATAAAGGAGGGACTCGTCGGGTTCTTAGGGGCTTTCTTAAGCTGGACAAAGATCTCCGCAGTGGCGTGTCACTGGCACTTGAACAAACAACGGTCCCTATTTGTACAGAACCGAAAGTGGCGATAGTCCAAACACCGGTGTTTGTTCGCTTGCTCGTATGTTTGATCCGGCCTCCGCCGCCGGCACATGTTGGCTAACATTTTACTAATGTTTGTACGATTTGCATTGTGATAATTAGGCTCATTTCTTTCAAGTACTTACTTACCGAACACACCACGCAACCACGGTAATAATATCTACGCAACGGTTTTAGAGGTTCACGCGCTCATGAAAGTTTAATTTAGAGATCACACGGCATACGTTGAAACTAAACTTTCCTACTTTTGAAGTAATCGAATTTGTAAATGTTATGACAGTCAATCAGTGTTGCAATAAAACAAAAACCTTTTAGCATATTAGTACAAAGTACTTGGAGTGGGATTTATGACTCAATAAAGCATTGGGATCTATCGAGAGTTGGTCGCATCGGAGCGAGCACGACTCGTTTGTCTGCCGCGCAAGTGCAAGGAAATGCAAATGTTATTACATCGAGGCGCGAACGGTCGGACGCTTTTAAAAATATTTTTTTATTTCTTTTTGTGGCGTCGCGTCGTGGCTCAAGTGGCCATTAAACGATAACGCTATCTCCACAACGATTGGTTTCACGCCGTAAAGAAATATATTTATTTGACAAGAATGAGATGCGCGATGCAATATTTATAGGTTTATGGTGTTCATGAATATGTATTGTGAGGAAGTTATGAGAAGCGCCATGTTGCTATATTAATAGCGTCTGTAAAGTGTAGGTGTACCTATATGTCAATATTATTAATACGTAACTGCACGTATATGGGATTACGTACTTTAATTGGCGTTTTCTATAAAAACACGGAGATGAGTAATATACAATGTAATTAAGAAAATAATTGTGTTTTTATATCTTATCGCAGCTGAGTATTGCTTCGTAATAAACATCATGCTTCCATATTATTTTATGATCCTAACCAATAAAGTTATTCTGCATTAGCAAGGGTGAATCCTGAGATTCGGCATATTTAGGTGATTCCCTTGGCGAAATTTATTTAAACAGATTTTTTGTAACTAACAATGTAATATAAAATTTAGCTTCATTATAAACACATTAAACGAATTGGCATCACTTTAGGCCGGATGGTTCCCAATATATTGCGTTTTAATTTTTTTTGGTAAGGGGAATCAAAAAAAGGTAGAGGAAAATCAAGTTTTATTACTATTTTAAAGTAGCCTCTATATAATACTAATCAGTCTCGTTAACAATTTATCACTTTCAATACCCGACCACAAACCGTTAAATCACAAATTGCATTTGAAAATGTGGTCAGGGTAATCAACGAGCTAGCGAAACCAAAACCAGGGGAATCAAATACTTATGTTCATAATTTCGTCCTGGACCAACGAGCGGCGTAATCTTTCACAAAGACGTACGAAGCTCTACCAGCAGCGCACATGCGACGGCACGGAGACAATCTTCTATAAAATTCTACTAAGATATACGAAGATTTGTGACGCGCCACGGGAATCACTGTTTAGTCTCGGACAAACTTTATATTGTAATTTAAAAAAAACTATCATAAATATACATGCTGTATCTTTTTTAAATATATCTACAACAATCCTGGTAGCGATTAGACCACACTGTTTATTTTGTTTACGTTCGTAAGTAAGAGTTTTATTGGTATTTTGTTTGCGAAATGTGCAGCGGACGCGCCAGGGTTATCAATTTTTAAGCCTTTTGGATTTTTTTTCGACTGTTTAGAACCAAATTAGACACAAAAACTATCGTGCAACAGTAAGATCCATACAATATAGTAGCATAAAAAAAATATTTTGGTTTCTAATTTAAATACTACGGGTACTTTTTTTCTTCGGACAACGTAAAATTAGCCTCTCAAGATTCACCCGCAACCATTCTACGATTTCTGACTCTTGAATTCAGTACGACCGAATCACAAAATTAGAATTCCTTAATCCATTTTGTGGACCGTTATCTTACACATTTCATTTTGGAAAGCTTCGGATTTTATTTTTTACAACTAAGAAGGGATAAATATTGTCAATATGATGGAAATGTAGCAGAGATACAGTGCAATCAGAATTCACTCTCAGGCAAAACATACGTTTGTTCATAAAATCTTTACTAATGGGATATTTAATATTTTCGTTAATAACTTTCTGGGGCGTCTACACACTATTATATTTACGAGGCCACACATGTGGTCATTACATTTGTATTCTTATTTCAAAATGTCGGGTAGTCGTAAATGTCAACATGACATATGTCAGTGCGCTTGCACCGAGACACCTCGGTACTTCAAAATACACGTGCAGTCGTGCACCTACGTCAAATAGCTAAGACATGATTGACGGACAGTGTTTAACTTATGTTTCAAAAACTAAGATGGAATGTCGGCTTCATGTTTACAAAATTAAATGTAAGTGGATCTTTTCAGGTAGGTCAGACCAATGTGCCGCTGGCGCCTGCATTCGTAAGACTAGAGAAAATAAAAACCAAAGAGGTTTGTTTCTATTTTTAGGTTCAACAGGGATTTCAATAGATGGTAGGAGCCACTTATTGCCCAAGTACTAGTAACTGTAACAACTTTTACCGTAATTGAAACATGAGCTGAACTGGCAGTGGGCTGGTCATGTGCGACGGAGAACACAAGAAAGGTGGAGTAAGGAGGACTTGAATGGAGACTGCGCGTAGGTAAACGTAGTGTGAGACACCCCCCGGCCCAAGATGGACCGATGACTTGAAGAAGGTAGCAGAATATAAAAGGCGAGTGATAGTGCGCGATGGCGCTCTTTGAGGGAGCTCTTTATCTAACAGTGGACTGCAATACTGAAATGATGATTATGAACTAGATAGCACTAAATTATAGTGACCACAGAAATGTGGGGGACTTGTACAAAAGACTGAGGTCTAAACTTGAGCTGAAGTGTTTGTTCAAGTTTCCCAATGACTAAACAGTTTACGCCATAAGCATCGGCTAAAAAAACTAATAATAGTATTCAAACAGACTATTAACGACCCAGAACGGAATACCAAAAAAGTAATCCCCAAGGAATCATTTACATGTTTCTGTTTAGGAAGACATACTGACGAAGCTTTCGGCGCGGACGCATGGCAGTGCGCCGGTGCTCGTTAACCCGCTCGTAACAATAAAACACAACACCCACACCACTATTTGGGTGAACGGACCCATTTATTACCTTACCCGGGACTAGTGATGGGCGGAGAGTAAATACTCAGATGATAAATACTCGAGTATTTATCCGAAATGAGTAAATACTCGTATTTTCTCGTTTTTATCGGATATTTACTCAAAATGATGGATATTTATATTTTTTGCGAATATAATGGTTATTTTTTCAAATTCAATGGCAAGGATTGTCATTTGGGCTTTCCAAAAATTACATTACCGATTACTAGGTCTCAGAAGTCTCTCCAGTGAAGGAGGAGCAATGTGTTTCTCACTGCATTCTAACTCGGCCTCATTTTCTATGCCGTTTATCTTGTCTGCGTATCTTGGATCTGCGGATATCCTGTTTGGCTTCTGTAAAAAGTGTATGTGAGGGATTTGACTGACTGACAAGGCCCGCATAGAGGGACAAACGCCTGTTGGGGTCGCGAGACTGTCAAAACAGGTAACCGTGACCCTGAAACGTAAATGGCTAGTAAAGAAACACCGTGAATTTTAGCCAGTACAAGTCTGGGCGACTTATTTGCCAGTTTATCCACGTTAAAAAAGGGCGAATGAAGCAATCGGGGTGAGAACATCTTGGCAGTGTCTCTCGTCATGACGAACGTCTTCCAGGCTTTGCCCTAGAGTTAAAATAAGGAAGCGCTCCGCTATTACGAAGTTTCGAATTCCAACCATCTCCGGTGCACCGTCGCCATCGGAACCTGGCACACTGTTTCTGCTTGACCGAGCGCTTCGTGGTACAATCCTCCATGGTATCGGCGTTGTCTACTACGCCGATGATAATTATGTTATAACTGTAAAATAAATGGGTTTTCTTTCTTCTTAACGACGTGGAAGAGGACGTACCGTGACTAGTCACTACTGATAACAAATGAACAGGGGTTGAACAAATGAACAGGTCCTGCCACAGATCCAGCAATTAGGCCTTGAGATGACATCAATAAGGCCAAAGCCCTATATTAGGTAAGGGTTGAAAACAAGTTTTGTTGTCATGTTTTATAAAGGAAAACGTTTACTCCTAACTTGAAACAAGTAGATTCAAATCAAATATCGTAGTAAGACTCGGTATCGAGTACGGTTAGACTCAGTAAGACTTGATAAGACTTGGTTAGACTCAGTCATACTCGGTCAGACTTGGTAAGATTCTGACATTCGGTAAGACTCAATCAGACTCGGAATCAGATTCGGTCAGTCTTGGTAGGACTCGGTCAGACTCGGAATCATACTCGTTAAGACTCCGTAAGACTCGGTAAGACACTGTCAGGCTCGGTAAGAATCAGTCAGACTCGGTCAGACTCAGAGTCAAACTCGGTCAGACTTGGTAAGACTCGGTCAGACTTGGTAAGACTCGGTCAGACTTGGTAAGACTCGGTCAGACTTGGTACGACTCGGTCAGACTGGAAAACATACTCGTTAAGACTCAATAAGACATGGTCTGACTCGGTAAGAGTCGGGCAGACTCGGTCAAACTCGGTAAGACTCAGTAAGAATCGGTCATACTCGGAGTCAGACTTGGTCAGACTTGTTAAGACTCGGTCAGACTCAGAATCATACTCGTTAAGACTCCGTAAGACTCGATAAGACACGGTCAGACTCGGTAAGAAACGGTCAGACTCGGTAAGACTCAGTAAAAATCCGTTAGACTCAGTCTGACTCGGAGTCAGACTCGGTCAGACTTGGTAAGACTCGGTCAGACTTAGTAAAACTCGGTCAGACTCGATATCATACTCGTTAAGACTCCGTAAGACTCGGTCAGACTCAGTAAGAATCGATCAGACTCGGTAAGACTCTATAAGACTTGGTCGGACTCGAAGTCATGCTCGTTAAGACTCCGTAAGACTCGGTAAGACTCAGTCATACTCGGAATTAGGATCAGAATCGGAGTCAGTCTGACGGATACACTCTAGATTTGATCAGACAAAAATGTGCGGTCGCGCGTCCGCATCAGTTCTACTTTATAACTAATTAGAAAATGAAAATTATGTTTTATTCAAGGTTTCGATTGGAAAATAGAAAAAAAAACAACGTATTTGGAAAAAACGGGAATATTTCCTACTTTTTCTAACTCTTTTAGTAATAGTTATTATTAAAGTGATTAAAAAAGTACTTTACGAATCTATATTATCAGATTTTCATGTATTTCAATCATTTTTCTTGTAAAATAACAAAATTTACGATGAACAAATGTAACATAAACTGTAAGTAGTATTTATCCACTGTTTTGGATAAAAACTCGAGTAAAAATGGAAATTTATTGAGTATTTACTCATTTTGAGTATTTATCCGGATAAAAACCCATCACTACCCGGGACGTTATTCTGCTACAATACCGTTTTCTATCAGTAGTATTAATTCTGTTTCCCTATTTTGACTTTAAAGTGTGTTCCGTAAATGGAGTCGCCCACGATTGGCTCGTCTATTACCTGTTCTATATCTAGATCATAAAAGGCGTCATAGGTCCGACAATATTGATCGAATTCTTGATTAAACTAACTGGTCGAATAGTGATGTCATAGGTTAAAGTGAGTTTGTGATTAAGATTCGAAAATCCGTAATGTATTTTGTATTTAGAATCAGTGCTTGTTCCTTAAACAACATATGGACGAGTCATACATTTCCCCTCGGTAAAACAACAACACAAGCAGCAGAATGTGACCGTCGATGATGCATGTTGTGCCGAAGGGACTCGGGTTATTTCGGGAGCTCGTAAAATCGATTATCCGTCCGATTCCAGCGCGCTCGACTCGACACTCGGGCGCAGGCACAGAGCTCGACGCGCGCGCACGAAACAGGATGCACTATTTCTGTTGCGCCTCTGACAGAGATAATGTGTATGATATTAATGAGATTCAAATGTATGAGACTATTTATAAGGGTAAATATGAGCTGCTGACGTAAATACCGTTAGGTTCCTGAAGTTATGCAAGCGCGGTGCTCGAGCTCCAAAATGGAAAGCTATTTCTGAAACTGTTTGTCTCACTGGAATGCAACATTATCTTTCCAATTCTTTATTGTGAGAATGTGTATCGTTAGTTTACCCCTTATATAAAAGTTGTAACGTTTAATAAAGTACTTATGTCCTGAAAATCAAACCAGGTTAATATACTCTATTTAAGGCTTCAACCATTCCATATTCTAGCATGCAAGAACCTTTGAACCCCATACCAACTGCCCAAAATGGCAAACAAGTTCACAGCAGGTGACTAAATATGGCCGCGCGAGTTGAACGCTCCACCATAACCATCTGACAAGTTTACTTGGACCCTCCTTGAACGGATAACTGGGTGTCAGTGAAGGAGCTTAATGACCTCACAGAGGTCTAATTATACTGGTCGTATCATGATCTGGAATGGATATTCGATCAAGTGTTGAGATCGCATATGATTGATGTTTTTCGAAAGGAAAATAAATGATGGAACACTTCATACAACATGCTGGGAATTCAAATAAGGTGAAATTCTTGTTACACAAGTTTAAACTTTATTTTTCAGTGTTACAGGCTTATTTTACTTGTGCTCAGTAAATTGGCATGTAGTTAGGTGTTGCTAAATTGCTAAATGGAATATGAATTGATTCCCCTGTCAGTGAATGGCAAGGGTTAAAGCGTGTTATTCGTGTTAATTAGTGCAATTAATTAAGTTTAATTTGTTTCCTTCGTTTATACATAAATTCATTATGTACCCAATTATAAAGTTAACGTATTTTATGGAAAGGTCAATAGTAAGCTTTTTCCTAGTATCTATGTATTGTTACATATGGCCACACGCGAGCAAAGTTTGTATTAGAATTTTCTATTATGACTTTTCTTCCTGTTTTTGAACACAGCCCTTGCATAACTGCATTTTCAGTTATGGGAAAAGTCTCACTCATTTGATGAACAGTTCTTGACAAAACAAAAGAACGCCACAATATCCCGACTACCTTCTTCAGAACACCATTAAAACATTTATAATTCTAACAACTTCACCCATACAAGTCATACAAACAGTTATCCCATTTCCTTCTGTACAATTCAATGTGATCTTATAAATATTGATTGATCGCTCGATGCAACATGGCGTCGGACCAGTCGTGTGTCTTGTTAGGTAACGACAACATGACAAGTCTTTTATGGCTGCGTCAGTTAATTAAGTTTGTTTTACGATGGCAAATTGCAAGCACGCCCCATCAGAGAACGGGGGCATAATTTCTTGTTAGCATAATGAGTAATTGTTCTAGCAAGGCGAAATTGTCTGGTTGATGTAAACGGATGTTCGTGGTGGTGTCAATTACATTTGAGTGGGATGGTGTAGGTAGTACCTTAGTGGACAACTGTACATACACCTGTGTTCCTCTGTAGGCGGTGGAACTGTGGAATTGAGAACGCATTTGAAACTATAAGCCAACTGCTAAACAGTTCGTCTTTGACCAGCAGTGCTATTCTTTAACGATGCAGCTGGGGACGTCTCAGCGTTGAAAATACAGTTCGGTATGCACTTAGATAATGACTGACAGCGACGTGTCGTGGTCGCGAAACTATCTCAAGGTGGGTCGTCGTAACGTACAGCCTAGACATTGCCTCTTAGAGAATACGATTTCCAAGTTGGACTAAAATAAGTGTTTTTGGGTTTTAAGTCAGGAATTTTACAATAGCAGTCCGTCTGCATTTACATATTATGCGGCATATGGCAATAAGCTGGCCTCAACCTACCATGGGAACTAATCATGACTCCACCTCTACCTTTTGGAGAAAACGATGTTCTGTCTGAAGAGCAGTTCAAGCAACGCCAGCCGCTTTTGCAAATAAATCTTACAACCTAAAAGAGAGAAGGATATTCTTTCCTTCAGCTGCAGGTTCTAATCTCAGTTTGGATAAGATGATCAGTTAATAGAATATGGTCAGTTATAAACAAGAATATTTCACTTTCCTGTATCCATAAAATACGGAGACAATAATTGCTATGAGACCAACATGAAACTAAGCCGCCATGTCGGTTCTGCATCAACGATGCACTTCACCTCAGTTTACCGTCAAGATCAAATCTGTAGGAACAAAAGCTGTCCGTAACTCGTATGTCCCATGTCTTCTCGTGACAGCCTAATATTTACATAATGGGAACTGAGCAAGAAAAGCACGGTTAACGAAACAGGCTCTGCGCATACAAAACACTAGCATTTACATTTTCTTTCTTTTAACCCTTAATTCGATATTGGGAAGTATACTGGACATGGACTTTGAAAAAATCTGATGCATTTATTTTAAACCATATTAAAGATTTTTTACATCAGATAGAATGGTTATATCCTGTATTATTACCCTAAAAATAACTGTCAATGGACACCTGCACCCGGTCAGGCAGTAGTCTCCGCAATGTCAGGCAGGTCGAACGAGGTTTACCCGCTCTTGATAAATCTAGAATTACTCGATTTTTTTGTTCTAAAATAGGCAATGACTTTTTATTTATACGTTTCAGATGGTATGTACAAACGTATACACATACTGCAAGCATTGCATTTATCATAGATTTTGCAGTATTCTTTGTCAAACTAGCATGTCCAGTATACTTCCCATTGCCAGGTTTGCAGTACCTTAGTATGGTTTAGTTATGTTCAGTATACTGGACATTGCCAATGATACGGACATTTAATTTCAATTTGATATTATTTGATTACGTCCATTTTATGTGTGTTACTCTTAATTTCCTGATAACTCACATTAATATAACTTAAAAGTATTCAAAAAAACTCAACAAGCCTCAAAATAAGTGGCAAATAAGCGCACGTGAACAAGGGATGGCACTCCTGAAGACAGTCTTATGGCTCCGTAGGTTCTAAAAACTAGTCTTCCCAGCAACAAATGGCTGCATAACTACCATGCCAACTGCAGTAATACTTAAAATACTTCAAATAGTACCTGTTGGCCTATTCTCTTATCAGGAAGCAAAATAAGCTGCTATCATACTTATGCACCTAGACCAATTGGGCAAGACCTACGCCTGTATACTGGATAAGCCGATAGAGATGCCACCACTTATTGGTTGCTTGCTATATACGCATCCTAAAAAGAATGATTTTCAATAAAAAATTACGATATAAAACAAAAGGGGGCAGAAATTGAACCAATAAATAATGAACTTAGTATGCACCTACACAGGACTCTCAAAAACCAATATGATTTAGAGCTGGTGTACATTTCCTTGCCCTCAACAGCATATTTGACATTTCTACTGTTAGGCGCTTATATCTCGACCTTCCAGTGCGAGTGAGTTGCCGTTACAGCAGCCTCAACAGATGTCAGGCCAATGTGAATGCAATACTATGGTATGTGATGTCTATTTGAGAGCACAGCCATATCAAAGCTCTAAATAGCAACGAAACTAACAGCAATCTTATCCTAAAACCCTGTCTTCGACGGACCACCTTCCACTGGATCGAAGGGCACAGTGAATCTTAGATAATCGACTTCTCATATGAACTTGCTAAGATATATTCCGAAATTGTGTGAAGCCCAAATTCGCTTCTCCTCTTACTATTGTCAAGTTTCTTACATGAATACGCTAGAGGCGAACAGAACTCAAAGGCAGATCCATGTTTTCCTGAAATGCGAAACCTTTTTCCCTTCTTTAGCATTCCTATCGAAAAAACCCGCTGAAAAAAGGGATCATTCTTCAAAGTTGAGCCTTTACGACGCTTTTTTACCTAAGGGCGGATTAAGCATGACTTTGTAAGCCAAAACGCATCGAACATTATACTTAAAACAGCATATTAATATAAAAAAAAGTTTTTATAAATTTAAAAAAACATACCCTTAATTCGACAATGGGAACTATACTGGACATCAATATTTTTTGTTACTTTTCAGAGAACCTGGCAATGTCCAGTATACTGGACATGCATTTACTGAAAATCTAGATATACTAGATTTTTTTCATAATTTTTCCTGGTTTTAGGAATATCTAAGGATGACAAAAATAAATAAAAAAATCAAAATTTCGAGTATTTTTGCTCTTGCCGAATTAAGGGTTAAAAGTCGCGGTGATTCGTGACCGGCACTCTATACTCTATGCACGGAATTGTTAGCGGCCAGGATGCTCGTTATAGCGCAGTCTCATTTGTTTTGAGGGCAAACTTTTTGGTTTTTAAAAAAGGGTTGCCTACTTGCTTTCTGATGACCACAGAAAAAAGAAAAGCGGTTTTACCAAAAACAACTCCTAAACAATTCCTATAACTGGGAAATTATACAGAAAAATAGTCTCGAAATGAAAAAAATATAAGAGTTAAAACCGTGAAGAAGGCGGATTGAAGGTAATCGCCGGATGGGCAAATAAAAAGGCAAGGCCCACCTGACATGCAAAAGTGTTTAACAAAAATGTGAATAATAATAACAATTCTGATAATTGAACCAACACTACTGTCTACTGATAAAATAGCTGTTGACTATCTTATAAATCCAATCAACTATTCCAATAAACAATTACTTTTTCAATCATATTTAACAGCAAATAATAATTAAAGTTTGCAATCATCAAGCCTAGTTATAGCCCCTGCACAATTTTCTTAACAAGACTTCAGTTTATAATTACGTAGGAGATTGATAGTGCTTCCAGCAATGAGGTGGACATGTGATCCCAGTTGTTCGCTCATAAAATAACTAATATTCTAACATGATACATGGACGTGTCAAGAAATACTGGCTGGAAGTAAAACTAAGCAATTACAGTTTTTTTTTTTAAATCACCAATATGGCCGCGCTCATGAATTTTCTAAACGGCCTATTTATTCGAAATAGACCGTCGTAAACCAACGCGACACGACTTTTAAAACTTTCATTAGTGAATTTAGCTTTCAAATACCAATTAATTTAAAATTCCAGATTATTTTAATTTGACATTAATTATGGGTGGACTTCAAACAGGTTGGTTCCTAAAATGTTGACAAATAAAGTCGTTGACAGCAGGATATCCGCTGTTACTCAGCTATCAAGGAAGCGAACATGATTACCGAATAACTGAATTAGAAAGAAACAACATGAAAAATGATATTATGCCGAATAAATTATTTGTTTACGCAACCATCAGTGAGCAATTTCTAGACGAATAAAATTAATAGTGGCCACAAAATCAAAGCTTTTATGAAAGAAAAACAATAAAACATCAATATTCCACGCTTAATCTAATAGATTAACAATATTTACGGAACACAAAGCATTCAACTAAATTGTTTAATTCTCTAAACAGCGTTCGGAAAGCAATTTCAATTCCAATCAAAGGTTATTTAACGAGGGTACTGTCAGGGGGCACTTCAGGTGCTTTTGTAAATTCATCTGTGATAACTAGAATACAAGATTTAAAGCTTTTAAAGTCCCGAATTGAATGACAGACGTTTCTGTCCGCCGGTGGATGACTACGCTAGTTTTATTGTGGCATGGACGGGGATTTTCAAAGAGCTTTTTAATGCCTTGCGAGTACGCATCTCGTTGGAAACTATTACGGCATACTAAAGCCGATTACACGTGGGTTGTTAGGAGACTGCGTATGCGCGTGCTGCTTTGAAATTGGTGTTCAAATAGAAGTTATTTTAACGTTAGTATCCCTTTCGGTTCGAGAATTTCCCGACTTAACGAGTCTGGAAACCCTTCTGTTTACGTGTATTTAGATCAAACTAGTTGCTTACTCCCGAATTCATCTGCTTCTGTTATCTAAGCTGCTAATATTATAAAAAGTTCTGGTTGAAAATTAGCTAAGGAATATTCTTTAACATTGTCACAGTTTAAATATAGATTTGATCGTGCTATACGCACCAAAAGGTTACAATAAATAGACAAGAGTTTCTTGTGCATATCTAATAAGGATTGGTATAGTAGGTATAGTAGCTAGGCTTCTAGCTAATGCTGTTAAGTAGGACAGAAATATGACGCGAGCATTCGCACAGTAGGCCTCATTCATCACTGTGTTCTAACAACATAAATTACAGAGCAGTGACTTTACATCACAGACCGTTTCGACAGATGCTCTTTACACTCCATTTATTATCACTTCAAATGTTTCTGATTCATCTATGACGAAGGAAATACGAAATTGTCTCACGTAGTTAGTAAACTGGAAGATGTAAAATACTCGTAGGACAGTTCGCAACAGATAGTCAGGAACATACTCAAAACTTATATTTTCTTTCTCTCTCGTCTCTAAATTAATCATATGAATACAACATGGCCAGATTATAGTGTCTGCTTTTTTTTCGTGAAAAACATGAAATGAGTCCTCCCGCCCTGTGTGAAGCGGATAAGGGACTGTCAGTTTTTTTTTTTTAATTCCTATGTTTACTGCCATCTGTCTCCTTCATGGGAGATTCATCAGTATATTGGTTGGTGCTAAAGCTGACGAGCTCGGTATGTGACCTATATCACTGTCAGATACTGACTAAAATCTTCGGTATTTCTTCAATTGCCCTTTACGTTGCGATGTTTAGGGTCACGGTTACCTGGTTTAGATGGTCCCGCAATGCCGGCACGCGTTTGACCCTCTATGGGAGCCCCGTCAGATTCAAAGTGTCTGCCCGACCATTAAATTCTCCAACTGTACACCTAAGCTGCGCCTACGCAAGTCTCTAAACAGCGGTCGTGTGCGCAACGCTTAATTCCACCGAATAGTTTTTCGGCACGGTGATTAACTCTTTGACTGATCGGTCCGTCGACACGGTGTAATCTTCTAAATTGTTATAATGGCCACGCCATCTTAGTTCAACATCGCACATAATCCGTTATGGGAAATTCAGGTAATAGCGAGATATGGAATACTGTAGGTATACCCAGAATAGGGGACGAACCTATTGCGAACCTATATCTCTCACACTCTTGCTGCTTTTGAGAATTTCTTGATCTAAAATAAATAACACTTGGTCTGTTTTGAAAATCAGTACCGGGAAAGCTGATTACTAGTTACGGCGAGGAACCAGCGACCAAAGTAACACAGAGTGTGTGACACAGATGACGCTCTAAGAAACCGAAACTATCCGACTGTCTTTTTAGCGGTGTATACATGGAATATTTAGCGGTGTGATAGGTATGTAAAACCGTGTTACATTATGCAGACGTTGACTTACTGATGAATATTAATTTCTTAGCAAGTAAATAATCACATAGCTTTGGAGCCTTTTGAAAGCCGCGTGTGTGCTTTTGCGTAAAGGTGACTAGTCTAGTGCATTATACATATTTACGAGATGTCGTGGCCATGTCGTATTTATCACCCGATTGGTGTTTTGGTCGACCATTTCATGAAAAGGTCCCCTTGGCCGTTATGATACGCTTCACCAGCCCTGCGAAGCAGCCAGTCGTATTGGTAACACAGCTGCTTTACGAGTGCTGGGTCTCGGGATCTCATCTTAAATTTTTCTTCCCTTGGGATGTGCCCTACCTAACAGACGTTGCACAAAGAAAAAGGGGGCCTCCTCCCATGTGCTGATGGTGGTTTTTATTATCCCCAAAGATCACAAAAACTACTGAACGGTTTTAAGAAGGTACAAATAAAGGTTGTAGTTTGTTCTGTCGTTGCCGGATAATTTTCAAGACAAACGCAGGCAAAACCGCTGGCAAGGACTAGTTGAAAATATAAACTTTTTACTGGCAACATGACTGTAATATTATTCCCATACAACCTACGTAAAAAATAAAAACCCATAAAAAACCCATTGAAAGTGTAACTCAATAACAAGCAAGACAAGTCGCATGTACACGAGCGAATTTTTTGAAATAAGAACGTGCTGTATAAAAAATCGGTTACACTAAAAAGACGTTATAAGAATCGATACAAATACGAAGTTGGTCCGTGAAGGTATCGATTGAAGCCTCAACGCGGCAATCGACCGGGTCGTTTTCTACAGAAATACCACTTTTTTTCTCTTATTTCTGCCGGGACGGCCCAGGAGCATTGCCTTCACTATAATAAACAAGAACGTTACTGTAGCCATAACTTTTTAACTGGTTTACAGGATATAATATCGAAAAAGCACAAATTCACGCTATTTCGATATTTTGTTTTGATGCAGTTTTTTGGCAACTTATTCAAGTAGTTTTTTCTATCGTGTTGCCCAAATCTATGAAATCTCCTGTGTCTTAACTCGTAAGAGCATTAACAAACATGAAAGCTCACATGCAAAATAAGCCAAACCTTGAACAATTAAACCCTACAAAAAAGATCTACAGTTTTAAAAACCTAAATTAATTTTCCTGTTCTAATCTTAACTCTGAAACATACCTACATCCTTTTTGTATAGCCACACGCTCAATAAATTACAATGATCATGCAATGGCAATAAAAAAGATATAACAAGACAGGCTACCAATTAAATCTTGTCAAACTAGTACAGGAAGCTCATTAAGAACCTAAACAAAAAACATTACTACAATAAATGTATACGTACTTTTTTATTTATGTGTATGTTTGTTAGGTTATCTCCGAAACTACTGATCCGATTTAGAAAATTCTTTCTCTAATGGAAAGTTGCATTATCCTATGTGTAGTGTTTGTTTGTCATTCGATTTTGCTCCTAAATCGCTAAACTGATTTTGGGGAATTTCGTTACCTACAAAGATATCTGGGACCCTCAAGATGGTTATACGTTTAGAAATGGGATGAGGAAGAGGGAGGCCGTGTGCAAAAGCTAGTATTTAAACATTCGATCACAATTTGAGTCAAATCGTAAAAAAACCTAGTCATGTACAAAACAGCTGACGCCCTCAAAGGCTTCAAAACAAAGTTGAAAGACATTAAAATGTATAAAGAATTTAAATTGATTGCAACTCGGAACTTACTCGAAGATAAACGTAAGGTGTTTTCTTGAGACGATTATCCTGAGTGGCGTGACGGTATGGTGTCAGTACAAGAGTGAGATAGCAACGTGGGAGAAAGGGACGGGTAGATGCGTAGGAGTGAGGTGTGAATGAGACACGCGCGGAACATGCCGAGCGAGCCTCCGACTGAGATCGTCAAAGTTCAGAGGTTAATGTGGACTATGAATTGTAAAAGAATTCGGTATTGTGATTTTCATGTGATGCCAACTACAAAGAAAAGTGTTAAAAACGCTCGTAAGTTTGAAAAATCAATTTACAAAATATGTATAAAAAAGTAAGAATGAATTTCTCAACTGCCAGCGAAATTAATATTGAAGAGCGGTCAAAGTAAGACAGTTGGAATTTTAATACAAGCAAATCTAAATTGGTAGTCAATTTTAGCAAATTCAAACAATTAAATTCCCTAACTTAATTACAAAACTAAGATATGTTTACCAAACAATAAAAGTACACACACAACTAACTATCAACAAAAATAGACGAAGAAAAAAAGCTTACAAGTTTGAGAACCACAGTGAGGCTCGTGCTTTTCCTTCGCTTCTCGTTAAGAGCTTTTAACGAGCCGACCTTGCCGTAACGATTAGAAAGAGAGAGCAGCACCCATCCGCACCCAAACACCCACGCAAGACAAGGACGGAAGTCGCACCGGTAACAATAAGCTTACTAACAAGACGGACTCACTCACTGAAAAATGTCGTAACCACCATAATTACACATTGAATTATGCAACCTATTTTTATTTTGTTAAGGTGTGATTTTAAATAAACAAACATCGCCACTTAGGAGACGGGTACCGCGGCACCTCGTCTGCCTAACGAGAATGACTCAGGCGCAGGTTTTTTGTCGTTTTTCCGATATAAACCTTTCAGTCAAAGAGGAGGGTTTAAATTAGATTGGTGTGGAGGCTCGGTATGGGGTTTTCTCATAAATGCCTTCTTGAAATTTATTTAAATTGGTTTTTCGTTGCGCAGAGCTAATCGGAGCTATAAAGTATGTTACAAGCGCATTTTTATGAGATACTATCGTTTCATTATTATGAGCTAGCCGTCTCTGTGGGACATGTTATTATAGGCATAACACTAATCATGTTTTTTAGTAGATTCTTATTAGATAAATACGACATAAGTAGGAAACCTCATTAGAATTTGGTCGTTAGAATGTTAAATATTACTAAGAACTTGTAACTTCTACTATTATGGTAGAAAATTAACTATTAAACTTGTGTGTCAGTTTTCCGGTTACGCGCGTGAGGTCCTTCCTTACAAAAGACATCAACGCATTCGTGTAGGGTTGCAAATTTTGTGTTCATTGAAAATTAGAATTCAGTTAATCTATACTAAAACTAAAATATTATAAAGCTAGTTTGTTTGTTTGATCGCGTTAATCTCGTTAATTGTATAAACTTACAAAATAATTTAAATGCCATAATAAACTAGAAATTATCATGGGTTTAGATCTACTGTCAGTTAAAACAACTTTAAAACTAAACCCAACCCACTTTGTTTCAAAAAGCCGTTACCAAAATAAATCCTTTTTATCAGTTTATTTATCAAAGTGATTAACTCGCGGCAGACATTTTGAAAAAAACTCAGCCGCACAACGAGCCGTCAGTCAAAATTTGAAAAGCGAACATTAAAGTTTAACAGCACTTGAAAGGCTAAAGGTCTTTTAAAGAAAGGAATTTAAATAAACAGGTACATTACTATGTTGCAAGATATATTTTGACGTGTAGTGATGTGACTGGTTAGATTAGAGAGTGACAAGCATTTTAATCCTCATATTTTTTATTAGATAAGTTCCTATTGAAGTTGTTCCGTTTGCTTTTTTTCTTCCAATAATGTTCATGAATTTATTTTTAATTTAAGCTCGGATCTCGACAAAAACCTTAAATTTTTAAGTAAACTTCGAAAGGAGTTCATTGAAGCACCTCAATTTCGGCGAACACAACCAAAACATCACACCAATATTGTAAAATATCAGTCTTCGAAACAAAAAAGCATCACGAACTTTTTCTCCAATTGGGATACAGGTTTTCCGAACACCTCATTACGTTGTTCGTTTTCCAGCGACCAATTAGGTAGCGAACAAAAAAAAACGTAGTCTATCGCTCGGTAAACATTGTTAGTGTTTGTGTCGGCGCTAACGCAGCGACCCGTCGATCGTGTCCAAAGTTATTACGACACACCTCGTTGAGATACCACCGAACGTGGTACCCGTAAAAAATGTACAGCCATATCGTTAATATGGCGCTCGGTAATTTGATTGGGAGTTAAATTGTGGATTATATTTTTTGAAGTATTTTGGTGATAAGTATCCTCGTGTTGGGATTTTATTTAGGATCAATATTAGGGGTGATTAATACCTGTGCATTAAACAAAAAACCAGATATTGAGAAATTTCCGCTGAAATAATTGAAATTTTCTACTTTTAGACCAAAGAGATTTAAAAGAACCTATAGAGCAGGCATTGGGAAAACTGTCATACAAAATTGTTGATGCCGTGCGTCAGTAGCGCTATCTAAGCGTTGCATAGCAACGCGACTACTACTCTGAGGGACTTTTTACCTATTGGTAAAAAGTTTTGGATCACAAATTTCTTCGTGATGTCCCGTCTATTGCTCGTATATAGTTTAATGTCTTTGTTTTAGACCGTAAATTTGTAGGCTTTCACGCTGTTTCATTGGCTGTGAAAAATTAGAACAGTTTTTTTCTTCTTCCTCTCATTTTGGAATACTATCTCTTTAAATAGATAAGAAACTTTGACATCATCTATTAAAAATGAATTGTTGTTCGTTAGTCTGATTAAAACTCGAGAACGGCTGGGCCGATTTGGGTGATTTTGGTTTTGAATTATTTTGAAAAGTCCAGGGAAGGTTTAAAAGGTTTTTTTTTTAATCGTTTCTCAGGCGGTACGGAGTTCGCCGGGTCAGCTAGTTAGTTATATAAATGATCAAAAATATGAAATTACAAAGGGCAGATGTATGTAGGCTAATTGACTATTTGTATTTTTTCACCTCACCCGCTCGGAAAGATTCTATTTCTCATTCAAAATCTGAGCGCAAAACTCCATTTTGTGCTCTAGAGCACAAAGTGTTGTTTAAAATTCGAACACGTCTTGTATTCAATTGTTTTCTACTTTTCTACACTGGCAGGCGAGCCGCCCCCAATTCATTTCCTCGCTGTGTGAGGTGAAAAGTTGTGTGTTGCACTCGGCAGCAAAGTTTTTCTGCGTCTCGTACCTTTGAAAACTTCGCATCGCTCAGGATTCTATATTTGAACCGCTCGTTTCTCTCGCGGTTCAATCTTAGAATCCTTCGCTCGCTCAGTTTTCAATTCAAGTACTCGCGCCAAAAATCAACTTTGCAGCCTTGCATAACAAATAACTATTTCACCTCACCCGCTCGGAAAGATTCTATTTCTCATTCAAAATCTGAGCGCAAAACTCTATTTTGTGCTCTAGAGCACAAAGTGTTGTTTAAAAATCGAACACGTCTTGTATTCAATTATTTTCTACACTGGTAGGTGAGCCGCCCCCACTGCATGTCAGTGCACCAACCACAGAAATATCTATGGCACCAACCTATTTTTTTTTTCTGAACATAAGTGTTAAGTAGTAGATGTCGTAGGTAAGTTTGAGTTTTTAAAATTCGAGAAAATCGTCTCGAACCGCCATAAATCTGTCTCTGTCTCCAACATTCACAATGGAATCCAATGAATTTGAGCAATTTTCCGCAAATTTACGTAATAATAACACACAAGTGTCAAACACAAGTATTAATGTTCCAAAAAAAACATTTAACTTTCAATATTAACAATTGTAGTAATTTTACTTTTAATTTCTAAAATGAATAAATAAATACTTATATAGTAAATTGTTTAAGCTGTTTCTCTTACTCCTACCATTTCCTCGCTGTGTGAGGTGAAAAGTTGTGTGTTGCACTCGGCAGCAAAGTTTTTCTGCGTCTCGTACTTTTGAAAACTTCGCATCGCTCAGGATTCTATATTTGAACCGCTCGTTTCTCTCGCGGTTCAATCTTAGAATCCTTCGCTCTCTCAGTTTTCAATTCAAGTACTCGCGCACAAAAATCAACTTTGCAGCCTTGCATAACAAATAACTATTCCATCAAAGTGTCAAACACAAACACCCTTTGAAGTTTGATCTGAAATAATATTTGGCATTGATAAAATAATTTATGTAGATAAAATGCCGCCAGTTTTTGATATCTGTGTGATCTTTTTATTATTAATTACCTTTAATCCGTTATATGCGAACCATAACCTCATTGGCTATGAAAATATTGCATTTGCGCAATTTTTTTACTGATCAATCAAATCTTTGACATCTGACAGCCTTCAATTCGCTTTAAGTTCTTTGAAGTTTTCTGCTTTTTATTAACTTTATTAACTTCCTCTACAAACTATCAAAGAAAATGGCAAAATTACAAAAAAAACACAACATCAAAGACAGCTCAAAATATTTGATATTCAATCGGCTTCCGAATCTCCCCATCAGAATTTAAAAACGACACCCACTTTTAAATCTACTTACTGATTGTACTATAAAATCAGATGTGAGAGTCAACAAGCAACATTTTAACGCCCACGGGCCTCTGGATACTTGGGTCCCTCCTCGGTATCGGACCGAGCACGGAGGGAATCATTACTAGTGCCGGACCGAAGCTTCGGATAATTTTCGGTTTCGGCCGAAGTGAGACGAAGTTTTGCCGCCGACACAAATAGGCAGTTCTTAGCAAGCACCAAATTTTAAAGAATGTAAAATTTCAATTAAATGTAAACGCATGATTTTGTTAAATATGCACCCATACTAAACTGAATTTCCAAAATTTTGGATTCGTTTTCGGCCAACGGTTGTGGCAACAGCAGAAAAATCGGTTTCGTCTTCGGCAGCGGCCAGAAGCCGAGCTTCGGTCGGCTCTATTGATTACTCCTTTGACGTGCCGCCGTCTGAGATGCAAAATAGAGTTCAGAACTTCAAACTAGCCGCCTGCGATGATTGTTATCGTTGTTTATCACTTTCCACAGCGAACTATTATAATGATTATCGAGTCGTTTTTAGTAGGTGTTGCTTTTTAATGGCGGCGTCAAGTATGTGTGGCAACCGGTGATAGTTATCAAAGGAAACTATGTGGGAACGTGGGGTTTATTGTGAAATTTTAGGCTTTACTGATAATTCTGTTATGTGCAACCACGTTACCCAAGAAATCTATGATGGTTTGAAGTGAAATGTTTTTTTTTATACTTGACACTTCTGTACAAAGAACTACCTACTGCAAGTTTTGCATCTATCAACCCGAACTGTGGTTGATTATGGCCTACTCTCTCCCACAGAGAGAAGGCCTATGTCACAGCGTTGGCAAAATTATAGACTGATGACGAAGTATTGCAAGAAACTCTTCTCCAGTTCCACTTCGACAAAAGATACGAGAGGTACTTCACAAAAAAATAATCTACTTTTACAGAAAATTAATAAAACCAATTGCACAAACACGCATTAAGGTGAATGCTCGAACCAGCCCGCGAAATTCAAATTTTCTTACGTTTTTTGCAATTTGCAGGCCAGTGACATGTTGTAACTTTATCAAAATATGAATTGCGGTAATAACAAGTATAATTTGAAATATAAAAATTATCAAAACATTCGCTCCACCAGCTCTCACATAGAAAAGGTGCATATTGTTAAAATCTCCGAAATCTAACTTACATGCAGCTTTTATTTGTGACAGACATTACCGCAATTCATATTTTGACAAAGTTACAACATGTCACTGGCCTGCAAATTGCAAAAAACGTAAGAAAATTTGAATTTCGCGGGCTACATCGACGCAATCACCTTAAGCACTAAAACACAGCAATAGCAAAAGTAATTACGTCCAGACGAACTCGATACGATCTGACTGCACACGTCACCAGTGGTGAGCCATTACTTATGTCTAGACCTTAGGGCTTACATGACCCGTTATCGAGACTAGTCATGTACTACATACCCAACCTGCAGTTACAGTTCAACAGAAGTATAAAATTATCGTTAACACGAATGTAAAGTAGTAATGAGCTTAATGGAATAAAAATAAAAGATTTGTTGTCTCTGGCAGGTTCTAGTTTCTCTGGTTCTGTTACTTTTTTATTAGTTGATAATTACGACTAGCATTATGATAATTATGACAAATTCGCTGTTTGCTATGGCTTAGGTATTGAATTATTTTAGAAGCCAACCTCAAGATAGTTAAGTAAAACCAAGGCAGATGATAGTTTATGACAAAATAAGCTGAAAATAACTTATAAAAAGTAAAAGAACCTAGTTTAACACTATACTAACTGCTACGTACACGGGATTTGCTCATGTTTTAGTTCAAACAAAATTGAAATGCCTTCGTGACTGACATTTCACCAGCATCATTAAAAGTGAGGCAGTTATCCGCAGATTATAAGTCTAGTAGTTCTAAGTCTAACAATGTACGAGTATACCCATTTATACCAGTACCAGTAGATTCTATAAAGTTAACTGGGCCGCAATACTTTATATGGCGCAGTTTCATTAGTCGTTCACACGTTCGGTATACACTATACAGCATACGGGGAGTCCTCGCATGCGAGATAACAACCAATGAAAGTCACAAGTCGTTAGGCCGAGACTGTGTCGATCTGTGCGGAGTCGAGACGTGTTTTGAACAACCAATAGAATTGCGTTATTGACACAGCTCCACACCGCAACGCAATTCTATTGGTTGTTCAAAACACGTCTCGACTTGCACAGCTTTGGTGGAGTCTCGGCCTTACACCGTCTATCTGCGCCGGTTGGGCTTGCTTTGTACCGAACGTGTTATCGACCAATGAAATTCATCGGTCGATATACAGCATTCGGGTCTGCCACACTTGTCAATAAATGGCGACGAACATTGAGGTTTTTCTACACCCCGCATGCGGGCTATCGACTAATGATAACGGTTCCCCGAATGCGGGCCCTGTGGCATGCGTTACAGAAATCATGCGGGCCCTAACAACTAATGAAAATGCGCCAATAGAGATCTACGCTTTGGGATTTCTATTACAGCTGTTATTATTATGTCTTGTGAGTAAGACTGTAGCTTCTATATTGTACTGCATTTGAAAATTCATAAGTGTTGTCTGGCTTTCTTGAAATAAACGGTTTGGTTTTGACCTCTGTCGCATTCATTTGTTTCTCAACAAACTTATCGAAAAATTCATACACATCGATGCAGATGGAGTTCGCATTTCGAATTTAAGCTTCTTTTTTTTAATTTCACATATTGTAATGTTGCGATGCGATGTGATGTCCAAAAGAGATCGGATTAAGATAATTGTAATACTTCTAGATTACAATCAAGGGTATCATGGTTATTTTGTTTTGTGGTCATTAATGGTTACGTAAAGTTAATTAAAATATACATTGAATAAGGATAACAGTAGGTAGCAATAATCACTTCCTTCTTTAGTATATTTTTGAGCTTCGTCTTTAGTAATACTCGTACTGAATTAATTATGAAAAAATCTCAATAAAAGTGTAAGTAATCAAACAAAATAATATCCATTAAAAATAGGATTCATTTAGGAGCTATGATGCCACAGACAAACAACATACACGTCTTACCACCTCTCTTTTTGCGTCGGGGATTAAAATGGACTCTAGACATTTCTAGGGAAAATTTCCTTCTTGCAAAGAAAATGCTCATAGAAGCTTACATATTCTAAGTTACAAGTTTCCAAAGCCAAGCATCTACAAAATCTAGCACCTTCAAATAATAGCACCTTCAAATTAATAAATCTGCCTCCAGCTGGGAGTTTACTCCCAGCTCGTATCGCTATTCGTCATGCACATCGCCCTTTAAGCTCGCTTCACTATTTCAGTTTTACACTCCATTGTAACAGAACATTACCGTAAGTGGATTATTCGGTTTGTACATACCTACATGATGGACGTGATTGGCCCTCGAGCTACTAATAGTATCCAATGAGGCACGGTTTTCCAAGTGATAGATAGGGAAAAGTTCAATTTAGAATTAGCTTTGGAATCATTAAGTAATAGGTACAAGCTATTGCCAGCGGCTTCAACGGCTACAACTCAAAAATTATGTTGTTATAATATGTTACCCAGGTTATAAATTGTATGTGTACCAAAAATCCATTTTTTTTGTAGTTTTTGCGTGAACGAGTAACAAACAAACATACATACATCCTCCCAAACTTTTACGTTTATTTTTATTAATTATTAGTTTATGGTAGGATTACAGTCCTGCATAGTTCTATTGGCGCTTGTGTGACATTGACAGGAGGGCGCTGCCGGTAGAGATTTGTTTAATTTTCTGTGGAAATTGTATTGGAAAAACAAGATGGCTACATTAGTTCCGATTAAGACCACGTGTCAAAAGCAAAATGTATTTCTGATTCGTGGCTTCTGTGAGATTTTCTCATAGTTGATTGTCTCAGTACGTGTGAATCACTGCGTAATAAATTAATACCAATTCAATTGATTAAATATGGTGGAATATCTAATAAGATTTGGCATGCAACATGCTACCTGTTTCGTGCGAATGCTTTTGTTCAGCAGTGTTGCTCACTGTTGCTTAATACGCACGATTTTTAAATTACAACGATTCTTAAAAAAACCGTAAACTTAGTATGTTATTAAAAAATATGAATGCCTTAGCCTAAAACGGCTAATATTCTCGTGTAAATAAAAAACGTTTCGATATTTAAGTGTAAAATTCATTCGAATAATCGAGATAAAAATCATTCGATTTGGGCATCTGTATTATATCGGTGTGCGGCGCGGGGCATGCGAGCTCGTTATTATAAAGTTTATGGCCCGTTTACCTCGCTTGTTTTACATACAATCGAACCTTTTCTTATAGTTGCCATGTTAATAAACTGGTTATCTTGTCCTTTGTTAGATGCGTGATGCTGCGTCCACCGATACGTGGATAACTACATGCATAACGAGATCGTTAGATTTGAAATTTGAATTGTTAGTCTCCAATAAGTAACTTACTAATGCCATGCATTTTTTTGTGGACGTAAGTATAATGGCGGGTTGAGATGGACAAAATCAAAGGCTAGTGTGGTCCGCATTAGCCCTGAATTGAAAAATAATGGCCGTTACCCAGCAAAGGGAAGACACTGATTAAAAAAATATTAATCTGAATACAGAGGCTTCTCTGAAATGCGCAGTTACTTTTTAAACGTCAACTATATAAACAATTAAATGTTTCTTCTTTGGTTTAATACTTAACTGTAAAAGGAAAGGTGCGAATACGGAGAGCCTGTATCTTTTAATTTACCAGTTATACAGGCACTTAAATTTTCATTAAAATTTAAACTTTACAATACAATATTATTACATTTCACAGCAAAAATCCTACGGTTAGATCTGAAAAAATCTAGGTCTTGAGATCTTACGTCAGAATTTCAAAAAAATCTATTTTGGAACAGTAAACTGCTGTAACATTGCCTTTATAGCTCAACATTGCCTAAATTCAAAAAAGTTAAATTATTCCCGCTGACAATGATTTTTATTGTCTATGGTATTACTAAAAGCAAGTCGGCAATCTGTATGGCAACATTCGATCATACGTCACTCCAAATTTTAGTTAACAAACTGTCAGTGTCAGTTTCATTGTCACTGCGGATACTCGCTTTTTACCGGCTCTCAGGAAAATTTCATTTTGTGAATATTTATGCTTTATTTTTTAGCGTAATATGTTATATAGCAAACAAAATATGCTCTTTTATGTATTTAAACTGTTTTTCTGTATTATTTCTTAATTTAAACCGTTAAATCATGGTCGGCAAAGTTGTGTCAGATTTTCGCAACTTTTTACTCAACATTATCTAGGGTTAGGGCTGCCACTTTTAATTTTTTCAACAAACTCTTAATCGACCGTGGTTTTGCTTTTGTAATTTTTTTTTTTGTAATTCATCTAAGAACGTTTTATAGAAGCTAGAACTATTGTTTCTTTATTTATCATCATCAGAAATTAAGGATGTCGGATGTAATTTTATTTGTCGATTGTCATTTATAGTATGTTATCATATTGTTCGACAGATTTTGTTATACGTAATAGGTACCAACATTATTATTTTTTAAATGTTATTACCTACCTACATTTATTTGTTTTCCTATGAAAAAATGTTATTAGAATTTAAGTACAACAATTTGATTTCTTAAAAATGTATTTGAATATTAAGAAAAATTGTTACATTTCCTTTGGGGCAGCCCTACACCGAACTCACTTTTGTATGGGAGTCTTAGAGAAACCTGCACAACTTTGCCTAGCATTATAAAAAAAAAATTCTTGTGCTATTCAAGATTCAGTGAAGTCTGACGTGGAAAAGAACTTCATGGCAATATGGGTGTCAAATCCGTTGCCAAAATACCTATTCATTTAAAAAGATATTATGACAGGCAATGTTGTAGTTTTTACCTCAACTTTGCCTACGTTTTCAAAGCAATTTTTTAGTGCTTTTTAGGTGTTTTTTCTACTAGTAGCAAATGTATTCCTATAGCTTAAAGTCCAATATTGGACAGTAATTGAAAAAACATACGACTTTCTTAACGATTAAAGATTTATCGAAGAAAAACGTCAAAATCCGTGCAAAGTTGCAGCATTTTACGGAAACCAAAATAACTCATCTCTATAATATTCTTACATAATCGAAATTCTTACCATAATAATGTAATTTGTAGATCTTTTTATTCTTATCTCTTTCTCCCATATTGGACAGGTTTATTGTGTGAAAGGAACGGCGATGGCTGTAAAAGGATAGATAGCGGGTGGACGTAAGTATCCCTGAGTAGATGTTGTGCATATGCTTAGTGGGGCCTCTTGGAGAACAGGGATCGGGATGGAGTAGCTTAGAACTGCATATTTTTGACTTAATCAAAGATTCCACTTACTTGATATAACAGTGATGAATACTGAAAAGTATTTTCGTATACTTTCAATAAATAAATCTAATAAGTACGTCGTTTTACTCGTTGAATTTTTTCAAAAGCTCAACGTTGTAGTTTTATTTCTACGCAACAAGCGTAGAAAATATAAAAATAACAGTTAAATATTTACTACTATATTTTAAGACCTAATAAATCTTCGTTAAAAAGTATGCTGAATAAATAGATTAAACAGAGCATTTGTAGTACGGCGCCTGATTCCGATGATTGATTGATATATTTATACAAACTCCATTTCATACCCAAACAATACTCCACTATACAAATATTTCACAACAGAAACTGATAGATATAATCAAAATATAACACAAACGTAGATATGGCACGCACGCACACGTAAATACCGCGGGATATTTTTATTTTACCATAAACATGTCCAAACATTGCCCTGTCCAACTCCAAAACACGGCCGGCTTTTTGGATGCTCGTTTAAATTACGGCCGACGGGATTTCTCCTTACGATCAATAAATCAATAAATATATACGGCTAAGCCTGTCTGTCTGGCGGACATTAATGGAAAACTGTGTTTGTTTAGGACGCGATCCTCGGCCGAAACGTTTGTTATTAAACGGAAGCTTCGTCGATCAACTTCCTGCAAGCTGCTTTGCTATTTTAGAAAATATGATTTAGGTGTAACGACAATTTGTTTAATGGTTTCCTATAAACTGCGTTGGGTGGGTTTTGTAGAAACATTGCTTTGCAACGGCAGTTTAACTTGTTGCTCGTGGGCGGTGCTGTGAGATTTTATAGTTTCCAATGTATGGGATACGTTCAGGATATGTTGTTCTTGAAATTGAATTCTTATGTGAGGTGGAACGGCATGGACGTCTCCTTTAACAAGCTTAGTCTTGTTAAAGGAGACGTGTGTGCCGATGGACCTATTGTTTACCACAACATCGCAAACCACCCAAACCTGTCTTGCCAAATTCGAAAAGAAAGGTTGGTTTCAGCTGACTTTTTACAAAACTGTCCCCAGCACACACAACTACTGTTCAAAAACAGCCGGCTCTAATAAATTACGCGTTTTTTTCTCCACCACTACGGCCGTACGGTCGGCAAAAAAGTCTACCTGCTCCCCGAAACCCACACAATGGTTCCCTCGACCATTTATTTGGGCGAGCGTCGTAACATTTCACGTTTTCGTATTCGGAAAAAACGAACAAAGTTGCACACAAAGAAATCTTTGCATTTTCGGGGAACAAAACTTAGCCTTGTAAGATAGAAATATAAATCAGTTAACGAGACATCGGAGGCAGTAAAAATAAAGGACAGGACACATTTAGTTTAATGTTGGTCTTTGTCTAATCGTTGAGCTAATAGAAAAGTAGGAGAAACGGGACCTTTGATGATTTCGAAACGGACGTAACCTATCTAAAAGTACTACTAATTAACAGGGTCGTGTTGGGCGTTAGTTTTGGTGTCAAAACGAACCGTGAAAGCTTTTAAGATGCACAGAACTTGTACTTACTTACAAAACAACGCGGGCGCAAGCTCGTTTAGAAGAAGAGGCGCTAAACGACGCACACGCATCGGTTGAACTAACAACGAGTTTTGAATCAGAAATAACTGTAGGGCCTGTGTTTTAGAAGAAATATTCAAAATCATTTAGAGTTATGGATAAAAGTAGTTCATTTAGAAATGAATTAAATCAGATGGATGTATAGCTTCATTTGATTTGTCATTTTTTTAGACTTATAAACAAGATGATGTCACATGCACACAAGTAAATGATTATCTTCAGCCCGATAACATTGTCTCGAACGGTGGTCACATTACGCGGTCATCAGTTTCCGCTGACCGCGTAGAATGCAGTGTTGTTCACGCTAAGAGCTGTGAGTCAGCGACCACCGGGAAGCGTTCCCGGGACAAGGCACTGATGAGAACCACACTGCAACGTGTGTATTTCTAAATAAACTAAGATTGTGAACATACAACTAATAATAAAGAAGATCAAATTATCCAGGAACAGGTCTAGAATAAAACCGTTGGCTGCTAAGAAGAAATAATGATGATGGGACTTGTTGACAAGACTAATGATGAATAATCAGGAAAATATAGGAAGCAGAGAGCCAAAGGGCCTTTTGCGACCAACAATCTGAGCAAGTATGGTAAATTGAATTGCAAGTCTACTATAAAATATTCATTATAACTCCATAAACCAGTACGGGATACCAGCAAAACAGCTATCGATAATAAGCTTATTTCCATAACTGACTATACGCATTAACAACAATTTTAAAATTCCACCAGACTACCCAGTTTCCTCGAGGCGGACGGGTAGACAGATAATCGGCTATAATTACACGGCTATCCATCATCGAAAACCAACAAACGAGGTTGAAATGATCGGCCACCCACTGCATAGCCTGACCTTTGAGGAACAACCTTCATACTGACAGGGGAACATGGGAAGGAGCGGAATCGGAATAGACAGAAAGATGTCTTAGAAAAGTTCTTAAATGAAACGCAAGCAATTATCAGTGGAAAGAAATGTGTGACACACTTTTCAAACGATAATTCTACCTGTAAAACGTCCAAAACATCAAACATATCACTGATATTAACGCCACTGCTGAATGAATGAACACTACTCTAAACTGTGCCAGATTGTCTACAAAAAACAACGTCTTAAAGCTTTCATGAAACTCTGAAATAGCTGCTGTAAAAATACTTGTAGACACCCACAAAATCTGAAGTAAAAATAGAAAGTGACAGCCATTCATGATCGCAACGTAGTGACGGCGAACAATGGGCGGCGATATGATCGTGGTACTGGCAGGCGAGGCAGGGACCAGTTCTTGTATCTAAGCCGTGGATCGCGGCTAACAAGCTCGCTTGGTGCACCAGCCGAGATAACACAATGTTTCTTGTAAAATAACTTTGCTTTAGGAGACGCAAGCAGCATTTCTTATGACTTAACTTCGAGATAAAATATTTCTACAATAATTTTCCTGATCTCGTCAGGGGCTTTGAGAGATAGGCAGAAAATTATGTAGCTGGATTAGCGCGTATATTTGTTCATGGCTTTAAAGAATCTCTTATATCTTGAAAAAACTTGGCTTGCGATGCAACTATGCGAAGCTCTTTGAGCGGCGTATCAACAATGTTATAATGTTTCAACCGTCTAGTTTCTTAACGCTATCATTTCCCTCATACAATAAACATGAGATTATCGATGCATGAGGCAATACTTGATAATTGGACTAACAGAAATTACGTTTCAAAAGAAATTGGTCTACGCTACGGGCCTACGTAACAAAATTTATTGTTACTTTTTTCTACCTCCATAGCTCCTCTCACAATTCTGTGTATACTATTTGTACCCAACAAAGCGTGTTCCAATAATGAGGCTCGCTCGATACGATCTCGGCTTCGCTGCGCCCGCGCCGATCAGAGAGCCAGATATGCAGAATCCTCGCTCCTCGGCTCCTTTGTAATCCGGCCAGGGTAAACACCGCTTTGTGGCTCCAGCGACCCATCTCACCACGCACATGTATTGTTTTTCTAGCCAAAATCAAATCACCAAAAAAATAGGATCATGACGAAGCCCTCCCCTACTACATATTAAACGATTTTGCATCGGAATGATCAAAGCGCCCATAATAGAATTTATAGCCGTCTTATAAAAAGGCAAGTGACTTCTCAAAAATGTGTTTTTTACAACACCGATTCTCGAAATGATTTTATTGGCTGTCATAAGCGGTTCTACTTAGCTCGTTACAATACTGCATATTAATTTTTTTAACTACACGATGAAAATTACAGCAAATTGTTACTTTAAAAACAAAAACAACTATCGGAACCATCTCGTCATTCCATAACGTGATTCTGCCGGGTTGGGAGGTTGTTAAAAATGAAAATTATTCTGCCAGCGCAAACTACGGTGATTACATATCAGGCGGGCCGAAGCCCGAGGGAAGCGCGTCTCTCTCGCTTATTGCCAGATGATTGAAGACCCCGCCGCGCCTACGACGTACTCCTTTCTGACTCGAGAGCGAGATGGCACCGCCTCCTGCCGTGAGAGAAAACGAGATGGCGACAGCTCAGCATCTGATTAGCATCCCAATTACGGTGCGGGCGCGCAGTGGGATCGAATCTTCCTTCGTAGTGTTGCACAACATCGTTTTCAGCAGGAGCTTTTATCGATATAATTTTGTTGGTTCAGTTGTTCAGTTAATCTAGCAAAAATGTTTAAGTTGAGTGAAGTATGTCTGGCCGTATTAAAGTTCGACGATGATATTGAACTCAAATTTCCTGGTGCATCGACAACAAAAAAATATGGCCTGTAATAATATTTACAATGCGATGTAGCTTAGCCGCGCTGTCGGTTGTCAATGTTATCTCTAACAACAATCACAGCTGGGTTATTGATCGATAATAAAAAGCTATAACGAGTGGCAGCCCTATTAACGAGAATGGCGGCCGAGGCGCAAGGCGGGGCGCTCGTGTCGAGATTACATCGACGCAGCACGGAAATTTTAAATAAACAAGGAATTATGAACCGACCCCAGATTATACACCTTCGTATTGACCAGCATCGGGCGGTAACTAGAGGAAATTACCGCAACAACAATTATTTATAAGTACCTGATGCGGACTGTAAGTTTTATCATTTTATGCTTTTACTAAATTGCAGAATTTCCGCCACTTATTGAAAACTATCGAACGCTGGTAATAAGTTAATAACGTGTAACTACCGTGACTTTCTATTCCGCAGTAGACATTACCTATTATGGGATCCCATAGTACATAATTAGAGATTGCAAATTACAACACAATGCTCCGAAAGTGCACTGCCGGAGAAAACCTACTATCAACGAACTGCGTTGTGATTTTATGAAATAACAGTTGGTATTCATATTATGTTTATAGCCGTATCCGTGGTATTTCATCTTAATAAAAATTAAATTACTGTTATTTCAAGAGAAAACCTGCAGTTTGGATTCTTTACATTAACGCTTTTATGTGTAAAGGCATGTCCACAAAGCAAGCGCTTACATGAATATTGGTGCGTATCTTGAGTTAAAGAAAAACTAACTTTGGTATAAGAAGCATTTAACTAAGTTATGTGTATGGGGAATATTAACAACACATACACACATAAACTCACGTTATTTGCCAATGTGGGTACGTAGACATTACAGAACGATCTTGTACGATCGTAGACCAACTGCAGATTGGTTTCAAAAGCAAATAATGTATGAGAAGTTGAAACTGATAACTACAGGGAAAATACAAAGACTATATCCGAGTATATGCCAGCAAAGCTTAAAACATTGTGGACAAAACAAATGCTAACGGAACGCGTCCGTGGTGTAAGCTCACAGCGCGAGCGCATGAATACAAAACCAATTTGACGTTTCTCATTACACAGCGACCACAACATGCGCAAGAGTCGCTCGACTAACTAGTTCCGCGCAGAGCGATCTGTTATTATGTTAATAGGGCTAGTTTAGAGGCAAGAGGCAGTAAGAGACGTCCGTCTATACCTCTGCGTTGGTAGATTGGGGATTTTTTCCCATTTTTGGGCGAGAAAATCATAAATTCAGAAAATTTCGGGTGATGAAATTCTTGGAAACTACGGAATATTTGACCACGAATATATCTGACACAAAGTTAAATACTCTATCGCAGGCTGATAAAGGGTAACTGGGATGTGCAGGCGGCGCACTGCAAATGCGCGTTCAAGCCTTCCATTTTGTGAGTAACCATTGCCATAATGTTTTATATGTCCTTATTTGTTTAATTTCCTGATCAACACTTGATCAACACGCAGAAAAAAAAGCAGAACAGTTGCAGAAACTATAAGTATGGAAAAAAAGAATTTAGGGATATAGAAACTTGATCTAGTAACCCAGCGATCCTTCTCCTCACGTACGCTGCAAACAATTAAACCGGCTTCTTTGATGTGTCAATAAAACGCGATAACTACTTGTAATTGATGCTATAACCGGCAGCGACTGGTTACGTACATTGTTTCTGAACGGGGCACAGTCGTTGACTCGCTTCGATTGTTATTGGAGGCCTAGGGCGCTTTGTAATACTGGGTCATTGAGACCGTAGGGTCTTGACTTCTTGAGCTTAGTGATGTTGTTAAACCACATGGTGTGGTTTCGCTTTAAACGCCAACCTTATTATAAAATCAAATCTAAAGCTTTGAATCTAAGTTACGAACAATGGATAGGTACAAAAGTTTTGTAAACTTCAAATATTTTCTTTGGAAAGAAAAATTCCAGACCGCGAGCTTTGAACCTGCGGCCTCCGGAGTCAGTAGGTACATCTGACGCTCTTTCCAAACAAGCAACCGAGGTAGAAGCAAACAAGCACCCTCTCTACATTTTCAAATCCATATCTAACGTCTCACGGTGATGGTTTTTTTGTAAACTTGTAGAATTAGTTCCAATTATCTGATTATGATGGAGGCAGCATAGCCAAAAGTAAAACAATTATTTACATGATTTGTGTGGAAAGAAAAATTCACACCTGCGTCCTTCTTGATAAGTACTAATAATTACGGAAACTTGCGTCGAGTTGTGTACGGAGAGACTTAATCAAGATTAATATTCATGCGAATAATAAAACTATGATAATTTGATAACCAACGACATCAGAATGAATGGATAGATACGCGGATTATATTACGAACGAGGCTGATTAATCGCATGAAATACTCGATAATGAATGACGATTATTTACAACGTTCAGTATCTCCACATCTTATCGGAGATATAATAATCTACGTACTTACTAGGGCTTGCAAGAACCGGTTCTTTTTAAACCCCGGTACCGAAGTTTCGGTACTGGACATGGAACCGGGATTTCCCGGGAAATTCGGTACTTTCGGTACTCACGTACAAATCGCTATTAACTTATTGTATGAAAGGCACGAGCGTGCACACTAACTACATGACGTATGTCATTATCTAAATCGGTTGAAAAATGAACTCATTACAAATGTGGGTGGGATGGTGTAGTTCATAACACGTTTTTTTATTCGTAAATCTATAATTGACAATAATCATCAGAACACAGTCTCAAGGAACCGAATTTAAATGCTTTTTTAAGCTGTTGCATAGCTTTTATCGCGGGCTCTGATCGCGGCGACCAAATCAGGACATTCCCAACAAAAACCTAACGAAAATACCTAACTCCACGCATCGTATAACGTCTTTTCAGTTCGGGAGACTTCGGCAATCATAAAAATATCCGTCATAAAAACAATTTGCTTCATCTTACTGATTCTAGACGACTAGCTACAAAAGGTGTTTTCACAATGAAACCTACCTATAAAATTCTCCTGCAACAAAGAAGTTCTATATTACAGTAGTGCATCACAAACATTTCATTTTCTTTTAAAATAAAATATTTATTTTTTATGCAAGGCTGCAAAGTTGTTTTTTGGCGCGAGTACTTGGATAAAAACTGAGGGTAGCGAAATTTTCAAAGGTATGAGATGCAGTAAAACTTTTCTGCCGAATGCAACACACAACTTTTCACCTCACTAAGCGAGGAAATGCTGTGGGGGCGGCACCGAGGCTCGCCTGCCTGTGAAGAAAATAATTGACTACCTACAAGAATTTTGAACAACACTTTGCGCTCTAGCGTGCAAAATGGAGTTTTGCGCTCAAATTTTTAATGGGGACACTAATTAAATGGGGAAAAAAAGGTAGCTTCACCGCGGCAATTTCCGAGTGCTACATGTATTTTTTATATTGATATAAAAAAACTTTTAAATATAAGAGTTAAAATATATCAGGACTATATTTGGAAATTCCTACTAAATGAATATAATAATAAGTCTAACACCGCATAGTGACTTTGTTCCTTCTGCTATAAATAAATATCATTAAACAAACAGTAGCCAAACACATATAGTATAATGCTTTTTCGAGATGAAATAAAAATTAAAACTCAAGAAAATAATGTAACAAACGCTATTTCCTTTAAAATAAAGGTAGTATCATAAAAAAGTAAAAAGCTTTTTACAGATTAATAAACCAAATTTATTAATCTGTAAAAAGCTATATAATACACAAAATCTGAGCATGATTAAAGTTACTCTCTTTAAAATGAAAGTAATGCAATAAATGAAACAAATCAAAAATCTACTGACATCTACAACATTATTTTTAGTATATGCGAAACCTGAATATAGTTTGTTCAGAATCAGTAACTGATTCGATTCCAATAGTTTTTACACCATGTTATATTTTTTTTCCAAAATATTTTAATAAAATTTTATGACCAGTTAATTACAATACAATCACCGTACGGTTAGGGACCTATTGCCAAACTATTATCACGAGTGTATAATACAGGAGACGCGATTTACGCGGGTGTACCGCGAAATGAGCATGTTTTTGAACGAAAAACCAGGTAATATACAAGCTTATAACTTTGTGATTTTTTATGATACGGTTTTAAAATTTTGTACATACATTCTTTACACAAAAATATTGGACAGGTGTATCGGGTTTCGCATAAACAAAAAATAATGTTGTATAAGTAGATTTTTGATTTGTTTCATCATAACTGACCCCTTGCTTACATTGCTGATTAGTTTTATTTATGAAATTCTCATTATTTTCAAATAAAATGTTTTATATTAACAATATTGTAAAAGAATAGTTTATTGGATATGATACGTTACTTTATATTGAAAACAAGAAGGAAAATGATAAAGTACCGAAAGTATCGAAAGTACCGGGACTACGGGTTGAAGAACCGGTACCGGATTACTTAAAAAATTCCCGGGATTTCCCGGTATTTTCGGTACCGGGATTTCCCGGTTGCATGCCCTAGTACTTACACACTGAAATGGAAGCAGGGAAGCTATTTCCATATCATAGCAAGCATCATCACGACTGTTTCCTCCGAAGAGTTAGAGCGTTTCCGCACTACTACTTACTACTAAATCCGATCCGAAACCGTGAAAATAACGTTCCGACGTAACCATAAAACTATTATATTTTTTTATCAGAGATTTAGTTACAGCGACAACAATAAATCATCAAGTTCCTGTATTTTCACGAAACCGAATAAAATGCAGTGCGAAAAACAATATTTTTTGGTCCCAGTTTTTATTACAGGTATTCTTATTTTTACGGATGCAGTGCGTAACCGCTCTTAGGCAGAGTTGTGCTGTAGTTCGTCTACATTTAGTTAATTAAATTCAAGTCCCATATAAAAGAGGGGTAGGTTTAATACCTTCGAAACTATAGGCTTCTAATAAAGGGATCGCAGAGCGGTCGACTCCTGTACTGCGTATCGTGGGTTCAATTCACGCTTCACGCACGGAAAAAATATGCGTATGATCTACAACTATGTATTTGTACCGGGTCTGAGTACTTGTGGTGTGAGTTTAAATGTTTGTAAATCCACCCACGATACGAAGAAATTCCTAGACTAGGCAAAGATTAAAAACTGCTGAAAGAATAACCATATTTATATTTATTTCCAACCCAGAGAAGAATCTTGGACTGTGCTTGGACAGAGCGCTTATTTTACTGAACCTAAAGCCGTTTCTATTTCTTCCATTTTATTATGTATCAATATTTTCTCACTAAAAACTATCCAGGATTAACATAAAACAAATTCAAAGAACACCGACGTCATATAAATCACCAGGAAATTATCATAACGAGTCAGTTTTGTTACGAAATTGTGGCTTTCTAAGAATTTAATAATGTCCGGTATAAACTGAGATTTACAACTGTTATGGGTGTGTGTCCTCCATATGTTGCGGGTGTTGATGTAGCGGTGGCGTTAAGAAATTGGAAACGATGAAACTCTAATGCCTTTTGATTAGGCTAGGCGATGATTGGTTACTATGGTTACTATGATATGGAGATGGCGAGATGCATTAGGTGAAGCTTTGACGTAGGTGAAGATGGATAAATGTAGTTAAACACAGTTTTATCTGATCTGCATCAGTCAAAGTGTATGAAATGAAGGAAACTGGAACTAAGAAGTATTCTGTGACCCAATAAGTCAAAATATGAAAGAAAGATTAAACTGGACAAAACTGGTAAGATACCTAAGACATACTACGTGGAATCCAGTCCGAATAAAAGCTTTAACTGAGAGTATAAGTTCAGCCTAATTACACTTAGATGTAAACACAATGATAACGCGAATCCAAATGATGTCGAAGTTAGAAAAAGCGTTTTAAATCTGAACTAAAGCTTAGACAGATTAGAAATGTTTGTTAAAAAAAATCGGAGGGATAAGACTAGATAAGAGGCTTTGCAGGAGGACAGAAAGGCACAAAATAATAAGAAAGTCACTCATCCACTATAGGTATATGTTATAATCGTAGATTGAGAACGTATAATAGACGCAAATATCAAGATGAACCTTTAGACGATAAACCATATTTAAAAAAAATAAGAGTACCTTTTCCTGACAAAATAACACGGCTTCACCGGAACGTTTTTAAACGGTCGCAAGGTGAATGATTATAAGTTTAACAACCTTAACAAGATAACGAATTTGCATATTAAAGAGATAATTGCAGATTAATTGCAGCTTCTTATGTGCTGATGAATAGTCTTTTTTACTTGTTAAACCCTCATTAGTAACGGTTTAGTAGAAAACCAGAAATAAATAAAATGTAGGTACATACTTAATACAATGAATTACAAAACAGAGCCGACGAACTCACAAAGTGAAGCTTTCAAAAGTAATGTGCCTTCGCAAGCGTTAGAAAATTATGTGCTTTGAAAACCATGCACCGGACACAACTACACACATCAAAAGTGTCTAGGGATCAACATATATTTTTGCAATAACTTTTCTCCTGATTGATATTAATTAAAATGTTCTTTAAGGATTCATCAAATAAAGTGTTATCGTTTGTCACAGTAACGATAAACCAAGTCACCTTTGCATTCATAAAGAAATTTGCCATTTTCCTAATAAAAGGATTTTTGACATTTGAACCACTAACATTAAAGTTCGAAAAAAAGACTGAAATAACAGTTTTCTTTAAAATTTTATTGGGTAACTTAAACAATTAATAATCCGTGTTTCTACCGCGAACACTAACAACACAAGAACATCGGTTTGGCATACTCAAAATGAGTTCATCCAAATCACGCTGTGGAATGGCCGCCCATGTTCGTTGCAACAACAAAAAAAGGTCTTCTTGCGACTGGATACCCTCCATATTCGGCAGAGCTCTTCTCTGTAGCATATCCCATGCATGCTCAATCGGGTTCAAGTCTGGCGACTGAGCAGGCCAGGGCAGGACATTGATGTTAGCTGCGGCGAGAGTCTGTCTTACAACTCTTGCGGTGTGCGGTCGTGCATTATCATGCATTAACTGAAATAAGGGACCGATTTGCACTTGTAGAGGAACGAAGACGTCTGATACAATCGTCTCAGCATAAATTTGAGAGTTGAGGTTGCCTCTGATCCAAATCAACTCAGTTCTTCCGCCGATCCAAATACCCGCCCATACCATGATGGTTCCACCATTATAAGGATGGTCTTCCTGGCAGGATTTTAATCGCTGTTGGCGTCCAGGGGTTCTCCAGTGTCGTATACGTCTTGTATCCGGTCTCATACCAAAACGAGACTCATCAGAAAAGCACACGAAACGCCATTGTTCTTCTGCCCAATTTCTGTGTTCAAGAGCCCATTGATATCGAATCCTACGATTGTGCATTGCTATAGGTGGTACCCGTAGCGGTCTTCGGGAATGAAGGTTCACTTCATGCAAGCGGTTTCTGACTGTTTGGTCGCTAATTAAGTTCCCTGAAGAGTGATGAAGCCTCACGGCTAACATCATGGCGGTTATTGTTGGAGCTCTTCGAGTTAAGATTTGAATGTATCGGTCTTGTCTCCGTGTGGTGCAGCGATACCGTCCTCCATGGCGCTCAGCCACGGTACCAGTGCTTCGGTAACGTGTCCAAAGTCGACTGATAACACTCTGACTTGTATTCAGAGCTAAAGCCACAGTACGTTGCCGGGAACCAGCTTCTATCATTCCCACGGCTCTGAGCATTTCTTCCCTGCTTACATGACGTCGCCGCTCCATAATAACGTTGGTTTTAATCAGTAGTAGGGAAACAGTAGCACTAATAATGTCTTCAATGCGTTGTGTGTTTTTATAGGGAAAATATTGACAGCTGATTTTCATCTTTTACTCGAATTTGATTTACAGTTCCTGATTCAAATTATGAAATGCACCAAAAAGGATCCATATAAATTTATAAAATCATAAATTTATTACAAAGCCACATCTCAATCTCAAGAAATCCGCATAAAAATGCTTGATCCCTAGACACTTTTGATGTGTGTATTTATCTTTTGCAATTGTTTTAAATTCAATAGTTATTGAACCTGTTGTTAATTGCTAATAGCTGATCAACCAACGTACCCACTTATTCTACTTCTATTCTAGTAGGTACCACTAGAGAAAATTCAATTACCTCAAGTAAGTACTTCTTACCGGAATCAAAGTACCCATGGCCAATGCCACTTAAATGTCAACTCTTCAAAATGTCAGGCTCCCTTAATTAATACTAAAACCGTTGGTATTAAAGGATTAAAAACATCAACAAATTCAAGCACGCGCGTAATTGGATAATACAATAAACTTGCAGTATTTATAAAAACGCTACTATAATTCATTTTAATTTCCCCATTTGTCTAAAATGTCAGTTAAAATGATGTGGAACTACTGCACGCATTAAAAATAATTAATAATCTCCAAAGTATAGCTATAATCGATAATGATGACACTAAAAGCTGTAGAATTAACATCATTTTCACCACGAAAAGGATAAAACACTAGTGTTTATAATGCAATTAGTAAACTATCCAAAGAATCAAGTTTTACTTTCGTAAACGTGTTATGATTTCGAAAAATGTCTTCATTAGCGCATTGGTTTCGCAAGCAAGAACAAAATGCATTTCTGGAATGGCAGGAATATGTGCCTCGGCTGGCATTTCTTTTTTAATTGGTAAATCTGTGGCAGGAGCAAAATTTTTCATTTACTTAACTATCAGTTACTTAAAGTTTATTGTTTGTTCGTCTTATGCTATTCAAGTACTGTCTAATGTACCATAAGTTTTTACAGTAATTGGTACACATACCTCATGGTCTACGGATGATAGCTTTTACAAAAAGTTCGCACATAATGTTTAATGTTCGCCGTAAGAAGTCGATCGCCAATATTTCTCAGATACCAATCATTGGATCGCAACTGCTGTATGGGTAGTTAAACCAATATTTATGTAGAAATGCAAGACAGCGAGTTTTTACTGCACCACCATGTCGCTTCAGATTTACAAGCTTTTCATTACCGCCGTATTGTATCTTACTGTTACAGAATAAGATTTATATTTGAAAATCAACATAATGTTTGGTTTGCAGACTGTACACTGTACAGGGCTAGTTTTTCTGTGTCCTCGTCAAACTAAATGTATTTTGTTACAACCACGTGAAGTTTTACAGCTGCGTCTTATTATTTTTTGTGGAAGACGACCATAACTCATTTCCTATGCAGTAAAAATGTCACTTTATACGACAAAATGAATGGGAAGTTATTCTTAGAACTAAATTGTCTCATTATGGGGCTTGGGGCATAAAAGTATAACTTTTTCTCCAGTATTCTAATTTAAATTCCGGTTTAATTTCAGCTTACGTAATGTAGTACAGTGTTTTCAAGTTTAATGTCCGTTTCTTTGAACTGTGTACAATTTAAGGTGCGTTAAACTTACCGAGTTAGGGCGCACGTACTAACATGAGCCCGTGTTTCGTCGCTGCAACCGGCGCGCGGCATGGCGCGGTGCGGGCACAGTCTTCGCCTCCCGTGATTTATTGGACCTCGTTTATTTTATTTCCCCAATTCGTTTTAGTTTACAACCTCGATGTTCTTCTATCGTTCTCCAAGGAAATGGTCTTACAAAGAAATTGTGGTGATTTATGTTCTTACTGTTATTTGAAATTGAAAAATTGAGTTTAGAAAATTTGGATTCAGAATGGGGTTAAGAAAGCCTTGGGATTGGAAAGGTCTATGTCCACCAGCAATGGGCTGATGGTGACGTTGAAGAATTTTGGTAAAATAACGATGTTACAGCTAGTATTGAAAATTTTTGAATCAGCATTTGTCGAGGAATTCAAAACTATCTAGTTATTTACGTAAGTCCGGATATTCCAGAAGCAACAGTTAACATTCCTATGAAATATTGCCAAGTATTTGTCTTGTTCAAGATTTTCGTAACGGCAGCGTCTATTACTTACGAACTAGACAAAGAGCTAGTTCCATTTGTGTGTAACCGTTTCAAAGCATGACTTATTACTAAGAAAACAATAAGTATTCCATCTAGTACAGGAGTTTGAACTCTGTTAACTCCATTCAAGTTTAAATAGCTTTGTGTAAGCTTCCCGGCTCCAACTACAAACAATGATTATAATTTTCTGATTTTGTATTACAAAAGCGCGAACTGTGAAAGAATTTGTGCTCGCTGCATAGCTGGTGAAAAAAGATGAAAGTTGGTCTATGTATTTGTACCTGAAGAAACCTTGATGTTGTATTCACTATTCAGCTTTGTTTGTCAAAGCAAGCGACAGATTAAAGGACATTATAACACGACAAGTGACAAAACATAATTGATTGTCGTCAAGTTATCGTTGGGGACGGGTCGGACCCATACAATAAGGACAGGTACCCAAATAGGAATACAAGAAATGCATTGTCCATCCCGCTCCGAGGCGTCAATTGATGCCAATTTTTTTTGCTGAACGTATTGCTTGTTTTGTTTGCTTTGCACAGGTACTAAGGTTTTTGCCAATTTTATATTTGGGTCCCAATTAGGGTCTGCCAATAATATTAACTTTAGACGTTCCTTATTTTTAGTATGAGGGTGTAAAACTTAATAGTCTTACTACCTTTTTAGGTACGGCAATGATCAACCATGGGTGCCACAATAGTTAATTATGGAAATAGAGAAGTTGGATGCTGCAACGCTCCTTTTAAAAGCTATCTGTTTAGTGTTTACAGTGAATTACAAAATTGACTTACCAAACCGATGCAGCGAGGCCGAAGTAATACAGCAGCAAGAAGACCACAGCGCAGTTAGGGTTGGCAAGACCATCGTGGGCTAGCAGCATGCGAGTGGGTGAAGTGGAGTCCTTAGCGCAGCCAGCGGCGGCCCGGCCGGCGGCGGCGCGCACGCCCCAGCCCGCGGCCGCCGCACACCGGCACAGCGCCACCAGCACCAGCGCGCGCTCCCCGGCGCCCCCGCGCTCCCCGCACGCCAGCTGAGCCCCCACAGCTGCCAGCGTGCATGCGAAACTCAACGCAGCCCATGTCGCCAACCACACCTCTGAAGCCTTCCGCTCCCCTCCATCCCACAGCACCTCAGCGTCACAGTACTGTGCACAGCGGGCTGATCCTCGCACCCACACCCAGTTATTAGGCTTGATGAGTCTCCGGCACGCTCCTCTGCCGCCTGCATTGCCCATATCCAGAGGAACTGTCCCCACTGGAGGGGCTCGTTCTCCCGGCCCTTCCATGCACATATGTTCATGATTGTTCTCAGCAGGGAATAAGGAACAGTCCAACTCTGGAGGCCACAGGAAGCCGAAGCCGTGCAGTACAGGGTAACACCTGGTGTACACACTCTCGCACAGGCCTCTGCAGGGTCCGATGGGAAGTGCCACCTTGTCGGTGCACATGGGCACGTACACGGAGCACAAGAACAGGTGCAGCTGCGAGGAGCAGCCGTACTGCACCAGCGGGCTAAACGTCTGCAGCGTCACATCAGCGTCCGCCTGCAGCGTGTGCCGCGCCAGGTTCGGCATCCCCGTCTGGTTGTATCCAATGTTCTTACACATCGCCACTTTAATAGGTTCACATGTCCGCACGGAGGCCTCGGCGGCGACTCCGGTCACTAGGGTCACGGTAAAAACAACAGCCACGATGCACTTCATGTTCGGAGAGGAGATATCCGGCGCGTTACATCAAAGATCTCATTGTAGTCGTGAATGTTTACGCGCTCGCGCCGCGGACGCGCTACTACGTGCGTGCGTCCCGAGTGGCAGCGACACGGTGTGTGCGAGCACTGAGCAGCGGTCGGTCGGCGCCGCGGGGGGACCACCATAACAAAAAAAGGTCCGCAGGTATGTGCGGCTGGCTACACTGTGCGGTGGCCCGGTGGGAGAGGGAAAGAAATGGTCGAGGAGCCGGCCGCCTGCTGTCCGCAGTGTCCGGTGTCCGCGACCAACTGTCCGCGACGTTCGTTATCACCGCCGCACCTTATCACCGAGGGTAGATTCCAACTCGTGATGCGGTTTCATTTATCCAGTATCGATTTTTCGATAACTATGATATCGGTCGATTGATATGAAGACTGATTAAATACTCAATTTGGATCTGCATTTGGAAACTTGTAATGAAAATGTTTATAACTGTTGTGTTTAATGCGTAGCCTTGCTTTTATTGATTTAGATAACGAGTTTTGCTACCTCATAAATCAGCTGAGCTTTGCAAAGACATTAATCTTGATTTTGTTAAATTAATTTAAGATATTTTACAACCGACTGACTATAACTCCTTGCCTAAGTTCTGTCATCTTTTAAATACAAATACTAATACAATTTTGAAATAAATTTATTGTACATAATTTACTACATTGTATTTAAGCATTACTGTATAATTTTTTTATGAAACATAAATAGGTAAATAGGTATAATAGTGAACATTATTAGTAGTACAAAAATTGGACCAAAATGTAGATCAGTGGGGTTATAAAGCATTCGACAGACGTTTCTCTGATAATCAAAATATTTACAGTGCGATGAGGCTGCGATCTAACTGAGGAGCATTACTTATAGTTACGACTAAAATGAAAGATAAATACTTTTACAATAATCTTATTATAATACAAGTTTTATTTCAACACATATTTCAGTTGCTAATATTGTAATGTGATAGTTTAACATCTGCAGCGGGCCGCCGGGCCCCCTATGCGTCGATACCTACTTACAAATAACAATCTTATGTACTCTTCATACTTCACAAGTCTTGTACATCGTCTTTCCCTTTAGTTCTTATATCTTGACATCTTTACATTCGCTAAGCTAATGTATAATACAACATTCACAAATTTTAACAAATACACCCTCCTGACTGATGGAATTTTACACTTAGAACGATGACAAAGCAAATTATAATAAGGAATGCTAATCAAGCAACTAGCGCCACCCTGCGGAACATTTATCGGAGTTACAACTTAATAATAATATTGTACAAACGTATTCTATGAAATTATAAATGCCACGGTACGAATACAACGAATTAGACAATTTGGAAAACTACGAATCTTATAGACTCTCAAGTATTTGGCCTCTAACAGTGAATTAGTTTTCTGTATTTTTATAAATTACAAAAAAATATCGTCAACGGATACAAAAAATATTATTTAGTCTTATAATATTAGCCTTTGCCGATTTAGATATTACAAAACGTATTTTAGTTATTGAAACTTTTTTTAATAAACAATATCTTTACTAAAAGACGATCCGTTTTGATATTTAACTGTTATCAAAGATGAATGGAAGTTCTGAAATGAGTAAGCAAGCACAACCACTGAATAATACATTGCTCTATAACATACTTAGAAAACACAAGAATAAGCGACAATTTCAAATCAATTATTTAAATCATATTTTTGGTACTTACAATTGATTTGAACATTGATCAAGATTAGATAGTAAATATGTATATAAACGACGGTATTTGTAAATCCCTTCATTTCCTACGAGGTTTATTTATTTATATATCTTTAAAAATCTTTTAATATTATTGTTGTTTTTAGCTACAAGCCCACAAACGCTTGGCCTATCAATGTCTAACAATTATCAAGTTTTCAACACTGCTCTGGAAATGTACGGGAGTAACGTCGTAATAAATTTAATTATATACAATACAATAATTATATACTACATGCATATAAAATTATATAATGTGACTGAATCATATTAAATGCTACTGAGACTACAAAAATTAGTAAGACGATAAATACTGTGGCTAAAATAAACAACAGTTATTTTCATAATAGCCTCTAGAAATAAAATGTAAATGGACCCCTTATGCTCAAAAATGTAAAAAGGCACAAAAAATATACTGCGCAACGCTAACGCTAAGCTAACGTCAAATATTTTACAAAACGTACAACTTGATGCCTCAGAGCATTACGCGCAAGCAGAAATGTAAATGTGAGGCAGGTCGAGGCCGAATTAGCGACGCGGGGCGATCAGCGAGGGGCGAATAAAATACACCGAAACATACAAATAATTAGTCTCACCGAATATATGATAACAATACTACATAAAAAACGATTCACGTTGCATGAGATTACATATTTGAAACAATAACATGGGCGTGGCGTGGCGTGGCGTGACTAGAGGTTGGCCTGGTCCAGGCGCACGCGCAGCGCCTCGCGGTCGCGCGTCACGTCCGCCAGCTCCGAGCACAGCGCGCGGCACACGCGGTGAAGCACGGCGTTCTGTTCGGTCAGCGCGCGCACGTCCGGCTCGGGCGAGCAGTCGCGCGGCTTGCGGTACACTTCGAACGCGCCGTGCATCTTGGGCGCGTCCTCGCGCACGTAGCCGAAGCCCTCCGCGTCATACTCGCGCGGCGCGAACGCGTCCGGAGGGAACGCGGGCTCGCCCTCGCTGCGCTGGTTGATGAGGCGCCGGGGGGGCTCCGCCGTGGAGGGGGACGCGCGCGGGGGGGGCTGCGGGGGAGGAGCTGGGGCGCCTTTGAGCCGGTTAAGGTCCAGCGAGCTAGAACGAGCGTGGTTGCGTAGAGGGCGGGGAGGAGGCGGCGGCGGGGGCTCCTTCTTGGGCGCGTACGTGAGCGAGGCCGGACCCTCGTCGTGCGGCTGGTCGCGCGCGGGCGGCGGCGGCAGCACCCCGGCCGGCTTCACAGGCTTGCGCGGCTGAGGACGCTGGATGGACTTGATCTCTGCTCCGTTGGGCGGCGGCTCGGCCGGCGGCTGCGAGTTCAGGCGCTTGGGACTGGCCAGCTCGAAGGCGTGCGCGAAGTCGTCGCGGCGCGGGGAGGCAGACGCGCGCGTGTCTGTCTCGAGCGGCAGCGTGTTGTTGTCGGGAGTGACGCGCACGGCCACCGGATGGAAGATCTTGGGGTCGCGTTCTACGGCTGACTTGTGAAAATCGAAGTTAACTGGTTTAGGACCGGGACTGGACACGCTCGACGTGGGCGAGTCCACGAACTTGGTCCATTCTTTATTGTTCACTTGGGCTTCTGTTTTCGGCGGGGTGAGTGAGGGCGGTCGTTCCTCGGGTTTCTTGGGTGCTGCTGCCTTGGTGGCGTCGTAGGGGTCGATGGGTTCGGGTTTAGGCGCGAAGTTAAAATCTGCGGAGGTGCCGGAGCTGAACATGTCGGCGCCGAGGTCGACGAGGTCGGTGGTGACCTGCCGCGCGCTGTAGCGCGAGTCCACGCGTGGGACTAGAGCCGCGGGCAGGACGTCGGGCACGGGCACGTTGTTCCGCCGCAGCACTATCAGATGCATCGCTATGCTGAACTCCTCCAGTGTTAGCATGCCATCCTTGTTTATGTCTGAGAGCTGCCATATTTTCCGCAGGTCGGGTACGGGTAAATGTGATTTTTCGAAAAATAACCTGAAGAGACAAATATGACTTTATTATTAATCTTACTTTACTTTTTCCTCAGTGCATTGCTCGCCCATACACGAAACGTAACGCAAGAGCTAGACGTATAAATTGACTATTATTAGGTACACCAGTGGTATAACGCTTGGGTGATAAGATGTGAGATGTATGTTACCTAGCAGTCTGTCCGGACAGCATGCCTCTGTCCGGCCGCAGCGTGGCGAACTGTCCGGCGTAGTGTCGCGCCTGCGCGTCGCTGATGGCCCAGATGTCGTCCACGCCGTCTCCTTCCTCCTCCGAAGAGTGCCGGTCTGAGGACTCTTCTTCTGTTCCTGTTTACAAAATTATGAAGGCTTTAGAAATTTAATTACATATTGGGTTCTGGAGAATGACATCGTAACCGAAGCCGACCCAGAAAGAGGAAATGTGGCGAGATGAACTGGATAAGACGGATAAGTATCATGAAGACTGATTTCCAGGAGGCACAGCTCACAGGTAACGAGATCCTAGAAGGTATAGGACTGTAGGGCATCTCCTTTTCCAAGCAGACGGAAAGCATAAGACTAATAAATTGAAAACAAAAAATCAAATAGATGTTGAGATGAGACTACATTTTTTTATTTATTTCTATAGTTATATTAGCACCGTAAATATTTTAGCTCGAAATAAAAAAACATTATTTCCGTTTACAGCAAATACATTAGCAACATTATTATAACGAGAAAAGAGCTCAGTAACTATGAAAAAACTTTTACTAATGCCTAACGCTAAGATCAGCTTAAGACTATTGTCTACCGACCGCTCGTCCATACTAAAAGAGAAAACGTTTTTCTGCCCCTAAATGTTATCCTATCTCAATGATTTTTTAGAATGCTACTGACACAGTAAAAAACTAGGTTTATAGGTTTTCTTTTTTTCAAAATTTATAATAGTTTTAAAGTAACAGGCGCCTAAAAGTTACTATTTTTATGACAAAATCTTCATTGAAGTAAAACCTTCGTATTTTAAAAACAAAGAAGTTTTAGAAAAAAAGCAAAACATACAAACCTAGAATATAATATGCTGAAACGATTGACACCAGAATCTAAGAGATTGGACGTGATTTAGTATGTGAAAAACGTTTTCTCCCGAGAGACAAATTTCATATAAAAAATACTCACAATCAGTCGCGAGCTGCAACGCTCTCTATCGCACGATCGGGGGTTTTTAAACGCGCGAGAGGGACAGCACGAGTTTTTCAAAATACCTATTCTTTGAAAAGGCAGCTGCTATACAATCCTCTTAATAGCTAAGGCTATGAGCCCTCAAAGCTCGGCCAAAATGATTGCCATCTGGCCGGAAAACTTGGTCTTCGTAGAAGAAGAAAAGGCAAAAACCTTTTTGCGACATCCTATGGAGTGGAATTCTCTGCCAGAGTCTGTTTCCTGATAGCTACCATAAATTTAAAAAAAATCAGGTATAGAGAAATGCCGTGATTTAACAGGAATTTTTGAACGCAGTCTCTGTATGAACTTTATTTGCTCAGTTCTAACTCAAACAAAAATCAGAAAGTCCATATTTTAAATTCTTACGTTTCCTTCAGCAGTCTGCGTGAGAATTTCATGCGTGATATTTAAACCTTTTGTTAATTTTTAAGTAAACCGATAACATTAAATCTAAAATAACGTACCTACCGAAGGACATAAATTCGACTTGAAGAATGTATGAATATCGTGACTCATTAAGCGATGCAAAAATGCTCTAATTTAAGAAGTGCTAAAATAAGAAAATGTGGCTAATTAAGGTCAATTGTCGCTATAAGTAGAAATGTGGTGTCTACGGTTGACTACTATAAGAAAAACTTGAACTATTGCCTCAGTCGTCGTCTTTGTAAGATTGAATTTCACTTTTATTTACTACTTCTTGTTGCACTGAGTTGCGGTTAGAGATCGAGTGTATTTTATAGGTGACGTAAAGGAAATAACCGCAAAATGGGAAAATTAATATTATGTTGATCACATCACATTCATATAAGTAATCTGCTGGTGGATAAAACTGAAAAGAACGGAAATCTATATCTATACTAATATTATAAAGCTGAAGTGTTTCTTTGGTTGATCACGCTAATCTCGGGAACTACTGGTTCGTATTGAAAATTTATCAAAGAAGGCTAGAATATAGAACATCACGAAACGACCAAAAGGAGCTGAGCAGCGAGCATTAAACCGCTGAAAACAGGCAGTGTAACCAATAACAAACTTATCAATGTTCAAAGGTTTGGATTCTAGAGTCGATCGGAGGGCATGCGGACGGCGAATAATGGGCGACTCGGTGTCCGAACATATACCATGCCGGGGCCGCCTTAGAGGGCCAAAGCCTGCCGGGGTCGCGGGACTACCGGGTAACCGTGGCCCTGCAACGTAACGCTATTGAAGGACATCGTGGATTTTAGTCAGTACAAGACTGGCAGTCCCTCCCGTCCTGCCCTGTGTGGGACGACTCATTCGATGATTTATTTTACCTCGTAAAAAAACGCGTTTCTTACCGAGTAGTCTCGTGTGTTCCTCCCCGGTGTTGGCGGGCCACACGCCCCGGCCCGTAGCACTATGTTCCCACACAGGGTGCACTCGCTCCGCCACGCTGTTGGTCGGCGTCGGACTTTCGCTTGCTGTACTCCATGGTGAGCCGGTCTTGGGTCCTCTTCTCTGTAAGCAAATTGTTTATTGATCAGAACTTGCAGGAGTTCGTAGTTAAATAATTATGCGTAAATCTTCTCCACAAGTAAACTCGTTGTTATAGATAAGATAGGGTAGATGAAAAACAAAACACGATCGCCACGACGACGTCAACTCAATCGAATTGCATCATTATTTCTTAGTAGCAAGGATGACTTTCACTTGTAGTTGAAATCGGTCGAATCGCGGCGCATCGTGCCATGGGTAAAGTCCCTAAATCTTCAAGGTAAAGTTTTTGGCGGCATGATTGGCGCAGTGGCTGTGCGATGGACTGTTGCGTTGCGTCTCGCGAGTTCGATTCCGACACGGAACAAATATTTGTATGATTTACAAGTTATGTTTCCGACTCAACTCATATAATTATTATTGACCTATTGACTGGCCTGTTGGTCTAGTGGTTAGTGACCCTGTCTGCTATGCCGGAGGTCGTGGGTTCGATTCCCACCCAGGACAAATGTTTGTGTGATGATCACGATCATTTGTTCTGTGTCTGGGTGTAATTTATCTATAATAATATGTATGTATTTAGAAATATATAAGTATGTTCATCAGTTGTCTAGTACCCATAACACAAGCTCTGCTTAGCTTGGGACTAGATGGCGTTGTGTGATAGTTGTGGAATATTATTATTATAACTTCGGATACCATTTTTTCTTGATTTTAATTCACTAGATCTTCTCCGGGGTTTTAACGCCGCTGCTCGGTTCTTATTGGTTATAGTAATAGTTGTATCTTTCAATTCGAACTATTAGTTCCAGAGATAAGCGCGTTCAACCAAACTAACAAACTCTTCAGTTTTATAATATTAGTGAAGATGATAATAAAAAAACAAGCAAGTTGATAAAATGTTTTGCAACTGAAAATACCTAATGAGCTTGTTTCTTTATTATTAAACGTAGACCACTTGTTTTTTAAATTTCTATTTACCCGTGTTCGCACTAATACACGGCTAACTTATCTTAATTTTAACTTTTGATAGCGTAAAAACCGATAAATGGATGACCGTATGAAAGAGGAAGCAAAATTTGTTAGTATAAATATGTAGGTACACGACTACACGATTAATACAAAAATAGAGACGGAAAAATCGTGTGATTTCCCCAAAACCACAGAATATATAATCCAAAACTACTTCCAATTGGTTAAACATTTGCAATATAATAGCCTACTTTGTATTGTAAATGTAAAACTCTGTATGTATGATCCGCACTTTCAAGACAAAATGGCTGAACCGATTTTCGATCTCCGGTACAGATATTTATATGGAACACTGGTGATGGTTAAGGGCTTGATTAAGGGGCGAGCGAAGCCGCGGGCAACAGCCAGTCAGTATTCTACATGGGCACAAATTATGTACACCCATTTACCTCGTACCTAGTTAGTTACAAAAACCAGCTTCATAAACACACATAGGCACAAGTACTTATAAATATGTATCAATAAATTAACAGCGCACACCTGCAAGGTCATGAGCCCACTAAAACTGTATAGGTGACAAGTGTGGCGTATTGATACGGCATCTTGTGACTAACAGCATTGTTTAACACCAGGCCTGTTGTCCCTAAAGGGTTAGGCATACCTGTAGGTAAATTTTTTATATGTGAAAATCCTCTTGGACTTCCTCAAACGTGGAAGCAGCTTTCAACTGGTGAAAGAATTTTAGAAATCGGTCCAGTAGTTTTAGAGCCTTCTATACGAATCAAATCTTTCCTTGTTATAATAATACAATGTTCCCACTACTGGGCCTCCCTCGGGAGTGGGTTGTAATCCACAACAGCAGAATTTGTGCAGGTTGGATTACAAAGATATAGACAAAATATAAATAAAATTGCAGTGTCTGTTTGTAATATTGAAATAACCGATTTTTACTACATGCATACGAATATAATGGTACGGTACATATACCATAATAACATTTTTTACAATTATTGTCTGTCTGTCTGTTTGTAATGGCTAATCTCTGAAATAGCTGGGGTGATTTTGACGGGACTTCTATTGGCAGGTAGCTGATGTAATAAGGAGTAACTTAGGCTACCGTTATTTTAGAAAAATCCTTTATTAAAAAAAAAACACATTGTTGAGTTCCGAAATCCACGCAAACGAAGTCGCGGGCACAGCTAGTAGACAAATACAACCAGACAGTTGGACAAATTACATTATTTGTTTAATTCTTCATGTATAAGATTAATTACTGTTTTTTCAAGGACCAGATACTGAATTGATATCAGCCTTATAAATATTTCATTACTGCATGTGAATTCTATAAAGAATAACGCTTCTCTTTGCAGTTTCCCTACCACTGCTCTGCTTCTATTGGTCGTAGAGTGATGTTACATAGCCTATACTATAGGCTATGTAACCTCTAAATCTATTTATCGAGGAAGGCCCTATAGCCTTCCTCGATAAATAGATTACTTATCCAATACAAAAATTTATTATACATTACAAACTAGAAGTTCCTGTGACAAGCACATTCAACCAAACTCTTCAGTTTTATTAATAAGTTAAATTCATAATTTAATAAAATGTTCTTTGTACTTAACTCCTTAATGATGCAATAGGAGTGATTGCTTATAACATGGAAATAGCTATAAAACAAGAGCAGTGAGAACAAAGGCTACAGCAATTACAGCTTGACATAAAAATGTAGAAAACCGGAAGTCGCCACTGTCTTCGCGCTACCAGCACTTTGAATGTTTTTTTTTTTTTTCACTTATTACGTTAGTTTCATGGCACAATAATAAATCTAACAAACCTGCGGTCTTTGTTTACATCAAATATCAAAGATTTTAAAACGCTGTCAGAAATAAAAAATTTAGTTCCGTTTCAATCCGTTCTGGCCAAGCTGTAGGTATAAAAATAGGCCTCTCCTCTGTGAAAATGTACTGTGGCACCATTACAAGTTTTGTCCTATTTTGGTACAGCCTTTCTTGATAATAGTATAGTAAATCTACTCAAATTCTTCAATATTTCTTTATGTAATGCATGTTAAAGTTCATATTATTGCGTAAAAGTAAAAAAGTAGTTTCTTTATATACCTGACCTAAAGAGGCGAGTACAGATGTAACATTGTACTGTTATCAACCTGTGTTTGTGCTATTAGCTGGTTGTTAACCTGACTGATAACAGTGTCACCATCAAACTCGTTATCTTGTTTTTAAGTAAAAATTTCAATTAGAATCTTTTTGCTGTATTTAAAAATATTTCCATTCAAAACTAATATGATTTAATACAAATATTATAAAGCTGAAGAGCTTGTTTCAATGCGCTAATCTCGGAAGCTACTTGATTTTTTTTATGTTGGATAGGCAATAGGCTATATAAAATCACGCTACCAGTAGGAGCTGAGCATCAAGGGTGAAACTATGAGGAACTGCTAGTATATAAATAAACCGTTTACAGATTTGTCAAAGTTTTTTTTTTTTTAATATTTATTTGCAAACATGCGATCGGTTCTTGAACCATAAGCAGTTGTTTTAAAAGAGTGTTTGGCATGTTAGGCTTGCCCTCCCATTGTTAGGCTGCCTTTGTATATTGCTTTACTCAGTGTATATTATCCCAAGTGTGCAGTCTTTTATGACGTCTTGTTGGCAGCGATTTACTTAGAGCCTGAGCAAGTCGGTTTTCGTGATTTATTATCCTCTCTCTGTAAGCTTTTGTGATAATTCTGATTTGTCAAAGTAAAAAGTTGTAAATGATAAGGTGATGGCTGAAACGGTATGATGAAAGAAAAAAACATTAGTGCCAAACCCAAATCCCGAACCTGGCCAGGAAAACTATAATGATGCTTTGCCAAAATCTATTTACGTAAACACAATCTAAAGGTAATCTCATTATGGCAATTAATCAGTCCCACATAACCACTTGCGCCTTTAAAACATCATCATCATCATCATCAGCCTGTATTCGTCCACTGCTGGACATAGGCAAATAAAACATCAATTACTGATGTAAATCAAAAACAGTAAAAAGTCAGACATAAATTTTAAGGAAGAAGAATTATTGTGACAATGTTACAAAGATTTTTTACACAATAACAAAATTGATTTTTCAATTATTAATATAATATTGTAGTTTTGATAATGTGTATTAAATAGCTATTATTTATATCATAAAAACAGGTTTATTGTATAACGCAATAAGTTAAATAAGGAAAAGGGGTTAATAGTACTTATGGGCATTGACCAACCAGTAATTAATCAATAGTACATCATGTAAGATAAGTATTATATATTTTTAAACTTGCACTGTTTTTTGTTGCTATCAGAGAGAGCACTGTTCTACATTATTAAGTGGGTCACACAAAGCAAGCTTGTTTCTTGGCAGAATTCGTACTTATTCTTATTAAAGTGCAAATTCTGTGAATATTTTTCAAAAGTGTGTTTTGTTTGGAATTCTATTAAAATTGTATATTTTTTAATTCTTTAGTCTTCACGTCTTCTTCGTCTCTTCTTTAGTCTTGTGAATTTTGTAATTAGATCACAATGAACAACTGCCACAACTAATTAATATTTAGTGTATTGCTTTCAATATGTTTTCTTTCATAATAAAGACAGAAACTTACCCCATGAGATCCAGATCGCTGTGACAATGTTTCAGATTCAATTTCAGAGTCTGTACTTAATCCTTCAGTGGTATCGTGAGACAATACCTGAGGGACATCACTATCCGACAGGTTTGATGACAGTCTTATAGGCTCATATGCACCGAGGGTTCCACCAAAATTCCTTTCCCGTTTACTCAAGTGATGTTGGTGATCATGCGGTGAATTAGATAGTTGTATCAAGTCAGCATTCGCTTCAGAATTAAGGGCCCACGTAAACCTCGGCAGAGGCAAGTCTAGAGGAGTAGACAAAAGCTCTGGCTTCACTGTCAAGTTTGTCTGATGGGCTGCTATTAGTTTCAGTGCTGAATAAAATTGTTTTCTGTTCATGTGACTCAGTGACGCACAACTATTAGGAGCAACGCTTATATCCATGATCTGTAACATATAATTAGTGCTCATAATCACTCATTCACAAAATGTGTTACCTATCGTACGTCTAACCTATACCACTAATTACCTGTTTTAGGACATCGTTGTGTACATTTGATGATCGAAACAATTCTGTTGCTTTTAAAATCGGTATTTTCCCATTGGATTCCTCGTCACAACATAAAAACAAATCACCGAAATATCTCATTTCGGTTTCTGTCAAATTGAGATCCTCCATTATAGTAATAAAATAACAATATTATGGACTTCTACACAGTGTCTTTAGTTTATTATTAAATAGGCAACATAAACAACCATTATCTATTAATGTACACCATATTCATTGATAAATAGACGGATTCGAAACTTGTACATCACAAAATATACACGAAGCAAACCAAATGTCACTGACAGACAGCTGCCCAGGGTCCTAAAACTCAGTAAGTTTGCATTTTGTTCTGGGCTATAGTTCTGGTACTGGACTTTAGATGGCATGACTGTCTCAATTTAATATATATTGAAATACAAATAAAAAACAAGAAATATTGTTCGAAGATCTATAAAATTTTAACTATTTAAATTTGTTAAAAAGAAAATTAAATAAAATGAAGACAATATTGTATAAAATAATTCTATGACAACACTGATCCGTAGTAAAATAATGATACGTTTCATTTTAAGCACGCATTGAAACATAAAGCCGAAGTAAATTGACATATTCATTGTGATAATTTTTATTTCTTGCTCTCAAAGAAATAAACTGAGCGGTAATTAAAACAACTATTTAAATTTTAGACTTACTTTAAATTTATAAAATAGTTTTCAAATTAAAATTTCAAGTCAAATATTTGCACTGCAAAAAACGTTAGTTACGGAACCTCCTTGTCGGCCATTCCGAAATTGTTGTTTTTGTTACCATGGTAACATATTATTATTATGTCTTGTGTCCACTCGTGTCAAACTCGATATTTTATGTTTTGTTTGATGTATTGAGAAAGTTTTAACCGTGATTTTCATTTACGACCTGGATAGTGGCTATGTTATTTGAATTATTGTGGATTGATTGTGTTCTTTTTACCCGACTGCGCGACGCAAAGGAGGGTATCAGGGTAATTACTCGTGCAGTGCCCGTGCATTCTCTTGGACTCATGGAGTTTTTCATTGGAATTTCCTGTGACCTAGTGTTATCTGTTCTGTGTTAAGTTGTTTTTTTAGTTTCTACAAACTTAATAAAATGTTGTAATACTCAATTTTGTGTTTTATTCTAAACAAAATAAACATTATATTATTATAACTGAAGAAAGAAAGGGATAGCTATATAGCTATCCCTTTCTAGGATACTGCACATAAATGTGTGTAATATGTATGTATCTATAGACACACACATGCACCGCAAGTTCTGGTACTGGACATCAGATGGCGCTTGTCGTTGAGGTCAAGTTAAGTCTCTATACCCCTATATACAAATGTACTCTATGCAGCTGCCTGATGCGGCCATTAAAATTCTAGAGTTGGCTTTCACGTTCAGAAACCGATAATAGAGTAGTCCCGCAATCGGTTTTTGTAGTTAGTCGACAGTCAACACCTTCTCATTTTGTTCTGCACTGTAATAAACCAAGCGTCCTAAAATAATTAAGAGATCCTGACTGACCAATACAGGCTGTATTATTTCTTTCAATACACAATCCTCCCAGTTATAGATTATTCATACCTAGGCATAAAGGAGAAATTAAAGTCAAGATATTTTAGTGTAGGTACTGGAATCATCAAATCAATCAAATCAAATTGTTTATTTCAACTAGGCCAATTACAGGCACTTTTGAATTGTCAAAAGACATAAAATAAAACTAGTACAAAAATAGTTATGGTGCTACAGTCCCAGTCACAAGACATAAAAACTGTGAAAGTACCGTAGGTGCTCATTCCAAAGCGTACAGCTTGGCCAGAACGGATTGAAACGGAACTAAAATTTTTATTTCTGACAGCGTTTTAAAATCTTTGATATTTGATGTAAACAAAGACCGCAGGTTTGTTAGATTTTTTATTGTGCCATAAAACTAACGTAATAAGTGAAAAAAAAAAAAAAAAATTCAAAGTGCTGGTAGCGCGAAGACAGTGGCGACTTCCGGTTTTCTACATTTTTATGTCAAGCTGTAGATCTCTATGGAGAAGAACGAGCAAGAAACTCCATGGACACTCTTTTTCAATCGCCAAAATTGTTAGGTAAAGAACTTTGTTACATTGTTCATCATCAGATGGTACATTATGTGAGAACGATGTGGCTAGTTAATAGTGTCCATAGTTAAATAAAAAGTCAATTCAGAAATAAAGTTATTACAAGTAATAATTAAAATAGACCGTGGCAGATAAGTAAGAGATGACCAGTCCCAACCACACTCTACTTAGTCTGTGGTCCCAACTGACAGCGCCCGTTCACGAACATGACACATACATCAGCACCATTCAGCTCAACCATTTTGAAGGGAACTAAATGATCCGACATACACGCCACCATCAGCGAGACTTTTGAGTGAGCATGACATACTCTCAACCGCCAGAGTCATTCAAGTCAATGAAAGACGTAGGTTTCTAGTTAAATATAGCTCAGAAGTACATGGTACTCACACAATACTGGCTATGACGCTATATAATACTGGACAGATTAACTCTATACAATGCAAATTCTTCATCTAAATTCAAAATATTAATATAGTGATAACCTAGAAATGTCGATCCAAATCAAACAATGAAAGCGTTTCAGATGGTGTTTGTATTTCTTCTATTTGACTTTGTTAATGTTACAGTGATATTGATTGATTGATGTGATTCTACGATTTCGATCAGGGCGATTGCATCAGCTCCATGTTTTTTTTTTTTTTTAACGTGGTAAAATCATCAAATGATGGTCCTCCCACCCCGGGCAAGGAAACATCAGTTCAGATAACGATTTATCGTGTTGTACTTCCTAGCACGACCATGAACATATTCATAATAACTTTTGATGGTAATAAATTCCTCTTACTTTGTACTATTATATACCACTAATTAGTAATTTTGTACCTCTTAATTATTGTAGATAAGCAGGTCGTGCTAGGAAGATTGCTTCCCAGCACGACCACGCTAAAATTCCAGTTGGCATTGAAGTTGAAGACACAGGACCATGCCTAATATTTTGTACTCATATAAACTCCGATTTAATTACCGAAATTCTGCCCACATTTTTATTTAACGCCATCTCGTGACAAGTTTAAAAATCAAATGCAGGCTTGTGGCCGATTTTTTAATTTTATTTTTTTCTTACAATTTACCACAATTTACGGGTAACGAAATAGCGGTAGGTACATAATGGGCACAAATTTTTAGGCATGCTCCCGTGTCTTCAACTTCAATGCCAGCTGGAATTTTAGCGTGGTCGTGCTGGGAAGCAACCTTCCTAGCACAACCTGCATATATTATCTACGGTAATTGAGAGGTACAACCACAGTATAAATATCTACAGTAGTGGATCTCGGCCGCATGATAGAAATAAATACCTACAGCCGCGCGGTACGTAAACATGCGTTAGGGCTGTCCGACGCCCGTCTCCAGCATTTTAATTACATTTGCCTACTTTCTGTTTCTATTTAGTGTTGTGATTGTAAATATACTTTTCTTATATTTAAGTAAACAAATAAAATACTTTGTATATTGAAAAGGAAGTGTTCAATAAAAATGCGTGTTGTTTTTTATTAATAGACTAGCTGACCCGGCGAACTCCGTACGAGAAACGATTAAAAAAAAACCTTTTAAACCTTCCCTGGACTTTCCAAAATAATTCAAAACCAAGATCAGCCAAATCGGCCCAGCCGTTCTCGAGTTTTAATCAGACTAACGAACAACAATTCATTTTTATTTATATAGATTTAATTTAATTTATAACTTTACGAGTAATAGTCGACCAACTTATAAAATGTACTTAGATAACATATTTTTAACCGACTTCAAAAAAAAAAGTAGGTTCTCAGTTCGACCTGTATGTATGTATGTATGTATGTATGTATGTATGTATGTATGTATGTATGTATGTATGTATGTTTGTCCGCGATTATCTCGCGTTTGGCTGAACCGATTTTGATGCAGTTTTCAGGAAAGTGTTCATTATATTCTGGAGAAGGTTTTAGTATATAACACTAATAGACATCCCGTGACGTTGCCCGCGTGGATCCGATTTGCTTACTTGGGTCGTACATTTTAAGGGACAATTGCATGTTTGTCCGCAATTATCTCGCGTTTGGCTGAACGGATTTTGATGCAGTTTTCAGGAAAGTGTTCATTACATTCTGGAGAAGGTTTTACTATATAACACTAATAGATATCCCGTGACGTTGCCCGCGTGGATCCGAATTGATTACTTGGTTCGTAAATTTTAAGGGACGATTGCATGTTTGTCCGCAATTATCTCGCGTTTGGTTTAACCGATTTTGATACAGTTTTCAGAAAAGTATTTGTTACATTCTGGGGAAGGTTTTAGTATATAACAATAATGGATATCTCGTGAAGTTGCTCACATAGATCCGTTTTGCTTAATAGGATTGTAGATTTTCAAAGACGCCGATTTAATGAAGATTTTTGTTGATTATACAACTAAAAAGGGAAAAATAAAAAACTTTTTTAAAAAAAGGGAACCGACTTCAAAACCAAACACAAAAAAACTATAAAATAACTTTTCTTTCGGAAGTCGGTGGCCACATGTCAATGAAATAAAAAAAAACAAAGCCACCGACTTCCGAAAGAAAAGTTATTTTATAGTTTTTTTGTGTTTGGTTTTGAAGTCGGTTCCCTTTTTTTTCTTAAACAAAATGTATCGGAGAACATGTTTTTCAACTGCAAATGTAAGTTTGTCAACTTTATTTTTACAGCTTTAATAGGTATGTTTTTTGGGAATAGGTAGGTTTTTATCGACAACTATTTTTAACTAACTTCAAAAAAAGGAGGAGGTTCTAAATTCGTCGTAATCTTTTTTTTTGTGTATTTTCCCCGATTTCTCAAAGACTCCTGGACCGATTTTGAAAATTCTTATTTTTAAAATTAAATTCAGCGACTCAGTTTAATTAAGTTAGTTCGCATAAGTATTTTGATGGGCAACTACGGAACCCTACACTGTGCGTGGCCCGACACGCACTTGGCCGGTTTTTCTAGTATTATTCATACACAAAACACAGATAATAAAACAAATATTACTGTAGCGCCGTTACGTAAAACGCACCCGTGACGATATAACAAGGGTCTGATTACGTCGTCGTGTGGATTCGCGTCAACCGCTCCTTCAAGGTCAGTGCGCCGCTCGCGCTACCTCGTACAGCGCATCGCTCGCGCAGGCAGTCGGCCTAATGCAACCGAGTGCGCACACTCAAATACGGAGCGAACTATGTACTCTTACGTTCCAAAATTCATGACTGTGTCAAAGTTTATGTAGTACACTGAATACACGTTGATTGTACACCGTACCGTAGGTAAATGACGCTCACTGCTTCACTTCCGTGCCCGCCGACAATCCCACCGCGCCGTTACACCATGACTTTACTTTGAATAATACAAACTAACAAAACACACATGCACTGGAGTTTTAACACAAGAGTAAGTACCTACCGTATCATGATTCATTCAGAACCGCCTATAACTTAACTATTTAACTTGCCTCAGTAACTTCCCTTTACTTTATTCATTTTACTGTATTTATTAACCCAAATACCCTTTTTTTCGTGAGATAAAGGAAAATACATAACCATTAAAAAGTCACACATTATGTACCTACCTACTAGCACGGCTACTAGCTACTAGTAAGTAAAATTATTTTATAGTTAGTAGTCACCTTTCAAAGGTTGCAGGTAATTTAAAAAAACTTATGTCTGGATGCGTTATTGTTGACGTTAAACACCCAAACACAGCACAATATTTTCTACTTGTCATATTTGCTAAAAAAAAACAACGCACCGTCCGTTCATCACTACGGTACGGCCGTGACTGTCTGCGCCTCGAGCGCGCCCCGACATCGAGGCGCGTAGGTATAGCTCGCGTTTCGTCCGTTTGTAGGGAGTTCCAATACTGTTATTACCGTGGTACAACATTACTAATTAGTGGTATATAATAGTACAAAGTAAGAGGAATTTATTACCATCAAAAGTTATTATGAATATGTTCATGGTCGTGCTAGGAAGTACAACACGATTTATCAAGTTTCTGAATAATGCATTTATCCCTTAAAATCGACTGATTTAATTACATATTATTATTTATTATACAATATTATATTGTAATTAGATTTATATTTTTTCCTTTAATGGATGATCTTGAAAAACTAATAGTTGGAATACCCTCTCTGTGTCGGAGAGAATAGGTACTCTATTGATCTTTAATCTCAAGACCGGGCTCGTAGTGGTTTTTCTTTTTTTATGATTTTACAAGGTACTTGCCAAATTTATTTTCGAGTCAATTATACAAGCTGTTCATCTTTATTGGTTGCATGGCATAAAAAGAAACAACTGTCTAATTTCGTAACTTTTTATTAATTTCTGATTTAACTGCGTTACTGCATTATTAAATATATAAATGTGATAATTTATACGTGTAATAGACCACTGTCAAAGTGGTTAAATAATTTAGATTATTCCGCTATACTTAAGCTTAAATTATAAAAGTCGATCTAGTCGACAAAATCATATTCTTAAACATTCATAACAACATTTATCTCTACACAATCTAACATTTAATCCTTGGTTTGGATGTACTTGATGAGATCGATGACGCGGTTGGAGTATCCGAACTCGTTATCGTACCAGCTGATGAGCTTCACGAAGTTGTCGTTGAGAGAGATACCGGCAGCAGCGTCGAAGATGGACGAGTGGTTATCACCAATGAAGTCGGATGATACAACTTGCTCGTCAGTGTAACCCAAGATACCCTTCAGGGGGCCGTTAGCTGCCTCCTTGACCTTCTGCTTGATAGCTTCGTAGCTGGCGGGCTTGCCCAGGCGGACAGTGAGGTCGACTACGGATACGTTCGGAACGGGCACACGGAAAGCCATACCAGTCAGCTTTCCGTTCAGAGCAGGAATGACTTTGCCGACGGCCTTGGCAGCGCCGGTTGAGGCGGGAATGATATTCTGCTGAGCACCACGTCCATCACGCCACAGCTTTCCAGAGGGTCCGTCCACGGTCTTCTGAGTGGCAGTGGTAGCGTGTACGGTGGTCATCAGACCTTCAATGATCTCGAAGTTGTCGTGGATCACCTTAGCGAGAGGCGCGAGGCAGTTGGTTGTGCAGGAAGCGTTGGAGATGACCTTGTAAGATGGGTCATATGCTTCAAGGTTGACACCACAGACGAACATGGGTGCATCAGCACTGGGGGCAGAGATGATGACCTTCTTGGCACCACCCTCTAAGTGAGCGGAGGCCTTTTCTGTGGTTGTGAAAACGCCAGTGGATTCGACGACGTATTCAGCGCCAGCCTTGCCCCATGGGATAGCCTTGGGGTCCCTCTCGGAGAAGACGGCGATCTTGTTTCCGTTCACGACAAGGAAGCCATCTTGAATATCAACGGTGCCCTTGAAACGACCGTGGGTGGAGTCGTACTTGAAGAGGTAGACCATGTAGTCAAGGCCAATGAAGGGGTCGTTGATGGCAACGACCTGAGCGCCCTTCTCGACGGCAGCGCGGAGGACCAGACGCCCAATGCGGCCAAAACCGTTGATACCGATCTTCGACATGTCTGTAATAGAAACAAATAACAAACCATTAATTTTACATTATATTAAAGTTAAATTTAAGGTGGAGAATCATAATTGAATGACACGTATTTTTTGGGCATTGAGTACCTACCTTATAATTTTGCCATAACAATATATTATTATCTGTCTACACATGAAATCATACCACGCACGTTAATCTTTGTAATTAACGTGCGTGGTATGATTTCATCAAAGAGATAACACCATAAATTCTATTGAATACTACTGATAAAAACAACTTTATTATTATCTGTAATCGAGTTCCAATAAAGATGTTTTAATGTCACTACTAAAATTAAATATTTTGCTAATCCTATTGTATAATTCGTCAATTTTATTGACGAATTATACAGATGTAGAATGTATGTAGAAACTAGTTGAGAGTACCTATTTCTGGTTTTTCGTCTAGGAGGTAGGTATGTCTCTGCCCAGGATAACTAGTTTATTAAAATTAGCAAGTAAAATGAAATCAAAAGTGAATAGACAGTACACTTTGCAAGGTTAGGTACCTATAATATAAGAACGGCGGAAGACGAGTCTTGGGACATCTAAGTGCACACATGAATTTATAGGACATTATCTTTGATTGAGTGAGTCTTCATGTTTATAGCTATATTTTTCACATTAAAATGTAGAAAAGTCTCTAAAATACATAATATAAAGTAGGTATTGATAACAAGTTCGTATATTTGGTATTTAAAAAAAAACCATCTTGTTTGTATGCCAAAACTAAAAGTAACAGAAACATGAAACAAATATTACGTGACTACCATCAGTAGCACCTTGACGAATCATAAAATATAAAACTAGGCATTTCCTCAAAGGAAGAATATTGAGAAGAGAACTATGGAAATTCATGAAGAACTTCCTCTTAAAAAACTAAACAAGTGCTTTTTTTCTGGAACAATTAACATTCAAGACTCAGTAGGGTGTTTAGATGCGCCCAACGACCGCAATCCATTTCAAGGTCATGGGAGACAAACTCAAAGAACATCTTGATTTTAACAATATCAGTAAAGTTTGTGTGAAAAGACACAGGATTGCTTTTAACTTTTAACATTAAATAAAAAAAAAACAGTCAACCTACACAAAAAATTACAAAACAGGAAAAAATCTCAATAATTAGTTAAACTTAATCTTTTAATGCTGCTACTGCAGTAACATAGCCAATTATTAGAATAGATCCTACATCCTCATTCCAATTTATTAGACAGTAACTAGCCGAGCTGTTTGCCAGCACGTAGGTCAGTTATACCGACATATTATAAATAGCAAATTCCGGAAGCCTATGATATAATCGTACCGGCTGCAATTCTGTTGCAAACATATAAATGCATTTGTTTGTTGCAAACTAAGATCTTGCTGCAATATTAGTGTAGGACCTAGGACGAGACGATCGAACACCGGCCGGTATAGAGGTCACGTAGAGGTCACTCATAAAACGGCAAAAAATACCAACAAAATGCAAAACAAATACTACGCAAAGTTATGCAGGAAGACTAACCTATAACCATCAACTCAAAATATTTGATAAAAACAGCTCTAATAAAACAAAAACTAAAACTCGGTAAAATCACGCATCGCTACGTGGTGAAGAAATAAACGCCGCAAATTATGCAATACACTACAAATGATTAAAGTTAACTCGAACAGACAACGGAATACGAAATTAATTAACATTTATTTGTATGTTAACACTTACCGGAATAAATTTATGTAGAAACAAGTAAATAAGTAACTCCACGTATGCTCTCCACGAGATGGAGTTTTAAAATGTCAGCTGAAGGACAAGGCAGGACGGGCGTTGTATAGACAACTTCCAGAAGATCAATGAATCATAGAGTGAGAAATGTTTGTAGACGTGATAAAGCTTCCTTTCAATACTGGTGTGCTGGAATTACAAATACCATTGTGCTTAAATCGAGGTTTTATCACCTCTGGTCGAATAAAAATAAGCAAGAGTCCGTGACAAGACTGAAGTTTTTTTACCTTACCTTTTGAAGCAGCACTAGTGGCTATGTCATTAATTACATCAAATAACACTGAAATAAATATAATAATTATATCTAGTGTTTCGTATTATTGTACCACGATTTTCTGCAGGATTGGAGACGTACTCTTTCTATTTTAATCATAATAATTATCTATGCGGTTTAAATTTTTATTTGCACTGGCAATGCGTACGCCGATATCAATGGATCATTACATTGTTGTACGAGTAGTCCATAGCTGAAATATTTTTACAGCCTAACAAAACTGCTCAAACCAATCTAAAAGAAAACATTAATTAAGTTTTCAGCATAGCTAATGACAATTCTGCCTACTTACCGATCTGGAATTAGTTACTCTACGGTCTCGCCTCTATCATCTCGTGGATAGTCTATGAACTCTAGTGTTTGCATTATAATTTATCGGTAACAAAAAAGTCCGGTTTTCTTTTTTATTAAACGGTTTTCTTTTTTATTAAGGGGGATGCTCCAACCAGCCCGCGAAATTCAAATTTTTTTACGTTTTTTGCAATTTGCAGGCCAGTGACATGTTGTAACTTTATAAATATTTGTGTTGCGCAAATAACAAGTATAATTTTAAATATAAAAAATATCAAAAAACTCGCTCCATCAGCTCTCACATAGAAAAGGTGCATCATGTTAAAATCTCCGAAATCTAACTACGATGCACCTTTTCTATGTGAGAGCTGATGGAGCGAGTTTTTTGATATTTTTTATATTTAAAATTATACTTGTTATTTGCGCAACACAAATATTTATAAAGTTACAACATGTCACTGGCCTGCAAATTGCAAAAAACGTAAAAAAATTTGAATTTCGCGGGCTACATCGAAGCAATCACCTTAAATGTACAAAATATTAAGCTTCTTAGTCAATACAACATTTGTACATTGTCATGTTTTTCAGATGTTTGTATTTTTAAAGTAAGTTTCATAATTATAAAAATGTTACAATTAATAACATTGATTTATACCTATGATATTTCATTGGAGCGCGTAATTCAAAACGTCAAATAACCCCTAAAGTCAAATAAATAGTAGTCAAAATATTAATGAATTATCAAAATCAAATAAATGAATAAATTCAAGACCGTCGGGAATGGTCATAAAAGTAGGAATAAATGGTTTCGGCCGAATTGGCAGGGTAATATTCAGAACGTGTCTACAGAATCCTGACATTGAGGTAAAATACTTTTGCACTCTGCCTCACAAATACCTACAATACACTAATATCCTAAAACTTTGTGGTGGAAACAATTCAAAATTATAATCGACGGCTTATTTATGGCTCAACTTTAGAAACGTGCTACCCGAATTTGAGTATATTGATGCATGGGGGGTGTAGAGAGGGGTTTATATAACTCCCCCCAAGCATTTTTTTTTGACGGATTTTTCAAAAATTTTCTTTGAGATTTTTTTCATAAAAACGACTTGGGGCACCCCGACACGGACAGGTTAGGTTAGAAGGGGATGGCGGGGTCTGGAAGACCCTGCCATCCCCTTCGTGGTTATTTATTTTTAAACCACCCAGAAGTAGGAGCACCGCGAAGCGGTGCTCCGTCGGCGTTTGTATGATATTACACATACCTACCGTAACAGGGATATTAATTGTAGCTAAATAATTATACCGTAACTTTAAAAAATCATAAAAGAAAAGGTTGCTGTCCCCCCCAAGCATTTTTTTTTGCCGGAACTCCATTCTTTTTGTAATATAAATTTTTGGAAAACTTTCGATGAGTATTTTTTTTTCGTAAAAACGACTTGGGGCACCCCGACACGGACAGGTTAGGTTAGAAGGGCGGGGTTATTTATTTTTAAACGACCCAGAATAATTATTTTTATGAAAAAAATTCTCAAAGAAAATTTTTGAAAAATGCGGCAAAAGAAAATGCTTGGGGGGAGTTATATAAACCCCTTTCTACACCCCCCATGCATCAATATATTCAAATTCGGGTAGCACGTTTCATATTAACCTTATCTAATCCTACCTTTGATCAACCAATACCCGCGTTTAGGGCCGATACTGTGTACGACGTTATCATGTGTAACGATACCTACTGGGCTGGTGGTTCAACTCGACGTCCAACCGACAGAAGGTTTGCTGACGATCGGGATGATTAATTCTATAATTCCCTTTTTGTGTCGATGGTCATAAAATGAGTCTTCTTGGTTGAGGTAAAACAGAAGGGTCTGTCAGTCTTGGCAGAGTAAAAACCACCTGTTCCTTCCTTGCCGCGGTAACATCTTAAAACCTTAAAACATTCCCGCGACTTCCACAGACATTTAGCTTTGTTGGGCCACGTTAGTTTGCTGATAGCTCTTTGAGACTCGAGTGGAACACAACGCCCCTTAAACTCTGGCTAAGTCCTTGTTCGGACATTGAGCAAGAGCATCCCACCTCACCGTCCGCAAGCCGGTAGATACTTAATATGGCCAGGTATCTCTTCGCGATTTAAGATGCCGTCTTTATTGGCGGCGCCTAAGCTGAGACTTGGAGAGGATGATTACTTCAACCTCACGTGTTCCGCTTCTTCTTTCGCTCGCATTCCTGTCCAATGCCCGCATCCATACCATGGGCTTGGATCAAGGCCAGACGCAAGAGGTTTTTAGACTATCCTTGGGGAATCACTCAAGAGGGGCAGACCTTGTCCATATGCTTCATCATGTTCTGACGGGGCCCCTCTATTTATAGAGGGCCAAAGCCTGTCGGGGTCGCGGGACTGACGAATTACCGTGACCCCGGAACGTAAAGGGCTGTTGAAGGACACCGTGGATTTTAGTCAGTACGAGTCTGACAGTCGGTCCCTGCCGCCCTGCCCTTTTTGGGAGGACTTATTTGATGATTTTACCACGCTAAAAAAAATGCTTCATCATCTTCTCCGTGATAAGTGTGATAACTATAATATTACCTACATAAGTAATTTAAGTACCTATGTGGTACCCTACTCGAGATCAGTGGCGTCGTTGGGGGCGAAGTGAACCCTAGCCCGCGGCCTCGCACCTGAAGGGGCCTCGCGCACAGAGAAAAAAATTTGGACAACGGCGATCACCGGGCAGTAAAGCAGTGCAACTTAACTTCTATTAAGAAAGTAACGTGATCTACAATGATATACTTCTGGTGTCTGATGAGTGGGAACTGAAGGACCCAAGAGGCCTCGGAATGCTGATGTCGCCCACGATCACTGTTGCAAAATAACTTGTTAACGTTTTATTTGTTACTGGGAATTTATAGAGTCGAAGAGGCCTCGCAAAGCTGATGTCGCTGTCAAATCACAATCATATTTGGGATGGAAAAACAAGGGGCCTCGCGCGAGCAGCAGCGGCAAGTTATATTTTTCGTCCTGAAAAAGGCCTTGCAGAATCAGACTTGCCCCTGCCTAGATTTGGTCTCGCTACGCCACTGCTCGAGATAATAATTTGAGTTTTAACACTCAGTGTCTACGCATTCGTTTTCCACGCTCGACTAGTGACCCTCAAACGACTTTACTATACTAATGCACTCACGTTGATTACCACAGCTATCTGCGATTAATGACCCTGCGATCGACATCGAATACATCTGTTACTTGATAAAGTTCGACTCCACACATGGCAAATTCAAAGGGAACATCACCCACACAGATAATGAAATTAATATTGATGGTAAATGGTTTCTTTAATCTTCTAACTAGTGACCCACCTCGGCTTCATACGAATGCTTTTCTTGCAAACCGTGCTCAGACGACAAATGAGTGATTCTGATCGCAGACTTTAAGTCAAGCTATCTACTATTGATTTGAGGTGGAATTTCATGACTGGACTCATCAGCTACAACCATCAGAGTTCCTAATCATTATCCAGTACGTAATTCTAGACGTAATTTGCCCTACCTTTAATGGGTGATAAAGAGTTAATCTGGTGACATGCACCCAATGACCCAATGTCCCTTCAAAGTCAATTGATTTATGTAAGCACAAATATAGATAGGTAATATCCGATAGCTTACTGACTAATGCCCTCAAATCTTGACGTTATGAAATTATTTGTTTTCTATACATTTAATAAAACTGTAGAAAAATCGTTTTTGTACATCAAAATAAAATCCAAAAAAAATAGCTAGGGTGTTGAAGGACAACCAACAGAACCCATTTCCAGAATTTTTAGAATTTTTGTCTGTTTGTCTGTTTGTCGGTTTGTCTGTTTATTTGTGCCTCCATCACGTAAAATGTACGAAGGCAATGTAGATAACCTTTATACACAACGATCGAGCGTAACTTGAGGACTAATTTAGTTTTTGTTTCATTGCAATCGGTTAAGTCTATCAAAAGATATTTGAATTTAAACTGTTCCAGACCCAGAAGTAAAATTACGGTCAGTTTACACCGAGACGCGCAGTTCAGTAGCGCGATCTAGCTTGGAATAGAAAAACTACATACCTATTCAAATAATGTTGTGGACTGGAGTGGAGTGGTTTGGAGTGGAGTAGAGTAGAGTAGAGTTAAGTAGAGTGTAATGGAATAGAATGGGATGGTTTGGGATGGAATGGAAAGAAAGAAAAGGTTTTTATTAGACTCACACTAGAATGGGAATGAGTGGGATGGAGTGGGATGGAGTAGGATGGAGTGGGATGGAGTGGGAAGGAGTGGGATGGAGTGGGATAGAATCAGATGGAGTGGGATGGATTAGAATGGAGTGCGATGTAGTGAGATGGAGTGGGATGGAGTGGGATGGAATCGGATGGAGTGGGATGGAGTGGGATGGATTAGGATAGAGTGGGATGTAGTGGGATGGAGTGGGATGGAGTGGGTTGGAGTGGGATGGAGTGGGTTGGAGTGGGATGGAGTGGGATGGAGTGTGATGGAGTGGGATGCAGTGGGATGGAGTGGGATGGAGAGGGATGGAGTGGGATGGATTAGGATGGAGTGGGACTGAGTGGGATGGAGTGAGATGGAGTGGGATGGAGTGGGATCGATTAGGATGGAGTGGGATGGAGTAGGATGAAATGGGCTGGAGGGGGATGGAGTGGGATGGAGGAGGATTGAGTGGGATGGAGTGGGATGTAGTGGGATGGAGTGGGTTAGAGTGGGTTGTAGTGGGATGGAGTGGGACTGAGTGGGATGGAGTGGGATGGATTAGGATGGAGTGGGTCTGAGTGGGATGGAGTGGGATGCAGTGGGATGGAGTGGGATGGATTAGGATGGAGTGGGATGTAGTGGGATGGAGTAGGATGAAATGGGCTGGAGTGGGATGGAGTAGGATGTAGTGGGATGGAGTGGGTTGGAGTGGGATGGAGTGGGTTGGAGTGGGTTGGAGTGGGATGGAGTGGGATGGAGTGGGACTGAGTGGGATGGATTAGGATGGAATGGGACTGAGTGGGATGGAGTGGGATGGATTAGGATGGAGTGGGATGTAGTGGGATGGAATAGGATGAAATGGGCTGGAGTGGGATGGAGTGGGATTGAGTGGGATGGAGTGGGACTGAGTGGGATGGAATGGGATGGAGTCGGATGGAGTGGGATGGAGTGGGATGGAGTAGGATGGAGTGGGATGGAGGGGGATGGAGTGGGATGGAATGAGATAGAATGGGTGCTCTAATCCAGTAGCAATTCTTCTGAATCTGAACGACAGAGGGCGTTTATTATAATCACCTCAAATATTCTTGAAAAATAAATTCTAAATACAGGGATTATATGAAAACGACATGATTTATAAAAAAACGTGGCGAGAATTAAGCGCTTCGCACTAAAAAATACATTGTTAAATTCCGACATCCACGCGAACGAAGTCGCGGGCACAGTTAGTTTTAATAAGTATTCTTATCGAATATTTGTGGCTGGAACCAGAAAACGCCTACATTTTTAACCTATGAATGACAATCGTTAAGATAGTGGAAGATCACGGAGTTTAAGCAGGGGCGCGGTGCCTTATCGCCATGATGATAGTAATAATTGAAGTAGGTAGGTATGACCGTTACGTCTTTTTGCGTCAGCAAAATTTTATAGTCTTCTACGAAGTAGTATTTTAGGTAGCCTTATGCGCCTCTTGCTTTAATACTACTTATTCAATTTTTGAAGAGCTAAAGATCAGATTCAAAAAGCTAAAAGCAACATTCAGTCCACATATTACAGCTAGCAACAGTCACTCACACTTCCTTCCCAAAAATTCAGATCGGATAGTCAAAGTATTTCGCGACAAGTTGCCACACACGGTGCCGTGGCAGGTAGCTGGTGTGCAGTACGTCGTCGAAGCTTCTGGAATGTTCACCTGTCTCGAGAAGTCTTCGGTTAGTATACTTACTTCTTCGCCTTCAAAACCTAAAGAAATAAAGCACCTTTTAATACCCTTCAATATTCAGGTGAAGTTTTTAAAACTTGCCTCTTGTGATGAATTTCCACTGATCTCCTTGGAACCACTCTGTGTTCTGGATCTTGTGAATCAATGACCTGGTAAAGATAGCGGGTATCTTCTGCGAGCTAAAAGCCCAGTCCCGGTCGATGTGGCTACGCTTCATTACGCTTGGGAAGCCTTATGTCCAGCAATGGACATTTATCAGCTGTTATACTGATCCTGTATACTTTAAGTGAGGAATTTTAACCATAGTCCTTCCGAAAAGAGCCTTACGCCCCACTAGAAAAGCAGGCTCCTGCATTAATTCTGAAGATTTTGCCAGCCTTTTTCCACTTATTCGTTTGGGTTAAGTTTTACAGCTACCCGTAATTTACATACACGTTAAAGGCACGGCACAGTGGGTGCAGTAGCTGAGCTATCGTCGCGGGTTCGTTACCTAGACAAAAGAAAAATACCTTATATTTTCTTGACTACAGGGTCACCTGGCCAGTGATGGTGTGAAGCGCGTCATAGTGACAGCACCCAGTGTTGACGTGCCCATGATCATTCTTGGCGTTAATGATAATAAACTGAACCCAGGTAATTTGTTAGTCATTTAATTAGCGATGCGGGTTGATCGATGAATTCGTTTGCATACAATTGAGTGGGCCGTGTTCTAATTAAACTAAACGTATGCAAGTTGGTTTAATTGGAGTAAAAATGGAATGGGTTTTTGATGCAATTTGGCTTTTGTAGTAATTTGTTCAGGGGGGTATTTCCACCTTTCAGATTCCTGCCAACATCCCTGCCTGTCCCTAGCAAAGTCAAGTGCATCGAGTGATGCTGAGAGATACCAAATACCCTGTTGCTACTAAAAAAACATACCGTCGAATTGATAACCTCCTTCTTTTTGAAGTCGGTTAATAAATAAAGTAAATATTTTAAAAAACAAAAAACCCGACTGCGTAAAAAAACTAAAAAGAAAGAAACAAGCCCAGTAGTTTAGAATTCACTCATTCACACTCACAGTCGGGGCCCATTCAAATTACTTATACCAATCAAATCTTCCCACGGGGCCC